>JBBPDH010000124.1:7838942-7855570 GCA_037974565.1 Clupeocharax schoutedeni
GCGGTGCCTAGCGGCCTTGGGGATCGAACACGGACTTTCTGGTCGCAGGGCGGATGCCTTAACCACTAGGCCATCCATCTGCCCAATTACTGTCTAGTACTGTGTTTCAGAAAATAGAAACCCTTTTGGACCTCAAAGTAGAATATTTGATGATGATACTGTTCTCCTTGGTGTTTCTCATCCTCTACAGATATATAAATACTACGCCTTGTTCAGCAGCCTGCCTCAGATTGCCTGCTTGGCCTTTCTCAGTTTCCAGTATCCTCTACTCCTGTTCAAAGGCTTAAAGGGCACAGAGAAAAGCAATGCCTCTGAGGTGAGTCTGGACCTGCAGTGACGTGTACGTGGGATGGAAGGAGTGTTTGCCAGTGAATCATCACAGATTCTGTTAAAGGAATATATTTTGACCGTTCAAAAGGAAACTCTGTAACTCCGTCTCTTCATTTTTACACTATTTGTGCAAACGTTTGTAAATTCATTCATACAACATTTCTTCCTTCCGCAAAGTTTACACTTTTGGAATGTAAAAGAAAATCTTCAAAACACAAATGTTCTTCACTCAAACAAAGCCTTTATTCATTTACGTGGGGAGAGCGTTCACTGAGGAACGTATGTTCGCTCAGTCGAAGGTCTCTGTGCAGAGAGCCTTTTTATAACCTTTAAACACATGGAACTGAAACTGTTATAGCATCCATAGCAACCAAAATGAGGAAAAAGCCACTTCTGGTGGTCCAGATTACTTCTGTTTCTGTTAGATGAAATCATCTTATGCAAGCTTTACCCAATGCACTTAATGTTACTTACATAAGCAGAAAGTTCTAGAAACAAGCATTAAATGTAAAAACAAGCACTAAATGTAAAATCAGGAGCTACTATGAATTCAGGCTTTGGGCTCTTATTAAAGTCTACCATCCTTAGCCTTAGAACGTATCTTGGCCATGGCTCTTGGCTAACTGTTAGAAAGTTCTTAAATCACTAATGACAACTCTTACCTTAGGTTTGTAAGCAGTACAACGCAAGGTGGAAAACTGCGTGTCAACTCCTGAATGGCATTCCGCTGGCCTAATCATAATAAGCAGCTTTCTGAGATTAGGTGCTGGCCTGTGACAGAACAGATTACACACACGGTGCATTATTTTCTCACAGAGATTGTTCAATAGAGCTATTATGTGGCCATAATCTGTAAGATACATATGTTGTGGTGAAATAGAGAAGGATCTCAGGATCTCCGTATGATTTAGAAATGTGTAATAATTTTTTTTATGAATATGAATTCAATTCAAATAAATGTGTTCAAATAAATACTTGAGCATTTTCTATGATTTTGTCCTAGGACCTAAAGAGCAGCTACTACAGAGACTATGTGAAGAAGATCCTTAAAAAGAAGAAGCCTTCCAAAGCCAGGTCAGATGGTCTGGACTGTGCTGCAGTACTAAATAGATAAATGACCTTCTCAGAGTGGGAGTAATGTGACCATCATATTCAAATGATATCTATACTACAGATAGAATGGAAATGAACTCCCGGAGCCCGTGTTGTAATTTAAGCTGTAATAGGAGGATGGCCTGTTTCCTACGATAAGGGTGGGTTTCTAGCTCAAGGCCAAGTCAATGCACCAACTTTTGTGAGAAAAGTTCCATCATGATTGTAGTATCTGTTAAACGACAGCCGATCAAAACTCCTCATGCTTATTCATGCAAATGCTGCCATAGATAATGATCTGTCTGGCTCATTGAGTCTTCAGAATCTTAATTGTGGGAATTCCTTATCTCCCTGTGTGTAGACCACACGAATGAGTTCACTCTCTGCGTAGATTCTCGTCTCCTTTATGCAAAGTACAGCAATTGATTAGAAAGGTCATAAGGAATAGTCACAGGAGAGACAGGAGTTTGAGGTGCCTGCACTGTGGAAACAGGAGCTTACTCACTACAAATATCCCTCAAATACCAAACAGAAAGAATAGAGAAAACATATATTGCTGCTGTTAGGACAAAACCCTTATATCTCAGTTTGTATTATTTATTTATTTTGAGCTTTGTTTGCAAAACCCAGCTGCCCTTTTGGTAATGAATGACCATAATAGTCCAGAATTAAACATTTATGTTATAAATGCTGAATGTTTTGTTTCAACAACCTGTGTGCTTGTGTCTCTGCTATTTACTGCCCTGTTTGTTTAAATCGGTGATTTTTCTTTTCTAGTACAAGCAGTTCTAGGCCTAAGCTGTCTGAACGTATCTCTGATGCACTAAAGTCTTACATATACACGCCTGATGAAGGTATCTATAATATTTTGCACAAATGTCAGTGTACATTTGTCTTCATTTCAAGATGTAATATGTATTTATGATTGTATTGTGATTTATGATTATTTTTTTTCTGCATCAGTTTTCAGGTTCCCCCTTAAATTAGCGATCTCTTTGTTTGTGGGATTCATTGCACTTTACCAGGTGTGTATATCTGTAGTGCCTCTGTTTGTGGGATTACTTTAGGACCACTGCCCTACATAGACGTTTGTCTTCTGTCTTTTGCCTGTGCTCTGTCAGATGACACTCTTGCTGGTCACTGGAGTAGTGCCCACTCTACACATTGTGCGGAGAGGTGTGGATGAAGACATTGCATTCCTCTTGGCTGGCTTCAACATTATTCTATCTGACGACCGCAAGGAAGTCGTGAAGATAGTGGTTTACTACATGTGGTGTCTTGAGGGTGAGTGCAGTATCCTTCGTTCGGCATCACAAAGCTCCAAACTGGAAATGCTCCAGCTGTCAGGGTCTTTTCCCACCTTTTCTCTTATTGAACTGTGATGCTGGAATGCCTGCAGTGCCGTTCAATTCCTGACTGGTGCTTTACATATTAAGCAGCGAAGAGTAAAGAGTGGAGGACATGGTAAACATATTCCTTGTAGACAATTTCTCAATACAATCATACAATCATACACACAATCATCCTCAATGGGAAACTTCCATATAGCACTTTTCTGTGATCAGTTTCCTCTTGATTGCTCAGTTTCAAAGCAGAAAAATGCATAAAACGTATGTTTTTATTAGAATGTTAAATCCAGCGCTTAAACAGCAGGTGTGCATTAAAATGTGGTTAGTTTTCTGCAGAGGTAGTGGTTTTATTTTCAAATAGAAAATCCACTAAACATAGTTTGACCAAGGGTCCCCAAACTTTGTTTAAACAGACAAATGGACCAGCAAAAGTGTGTTGCTGCATTATTAAAGGTCTCTAAAGCTATAAGTACAATTTTCATTCATGATTTGCACATGCGGTAATAAACTGATGAAATGAGATTATTATGTTTATAAACTTATAAAAATGTATGACTTCCTCAGAGAAGCATATAGTGTTGTAATCATCACAGAAATGAAAACAAATCATCATCATATTGCATTGTTATTAGGTCTTCTGAAATATACTAACACTGTAACCGAGACGTGATTTAGGATACAATCTCACTGATGTGGTCAGAAGTCTCTAAGGTTTCATGCTGCACAGAAACGGCCGTCTGCAGTCTAATCATATTAAGTTTCCTGTGAACTGCAGGAAATATTGCTCAGAGGTCTGTAATGGATCTTATACTGAGGCTATAGATCCACTGTCACTCAGCCTTATACACACACGTGTAAATCTATACGGCCTACCCAAAACGTGCTCGAGCACACTCACATGCTAACGGGGAAATAGTGGTGGAGTCAGCAGAGCAGACTGCTGGACTGTGGCAGAGCTTGTTTGCTAATCAGCGGATGGTGAAAAGTGCTGAGAGAGTAATGTGTGTGTGTGTGTATGTGTGCAGCTCGTGATCCTGTTTTTTGTTTTGTGTGTGTTACAGTATGCTACATCTCAGCAGTGACCCTGTCCTGTTTGGTCAATCTGGTTGTGTTTATGAGGTCCATGGTGTTGCACAGGTAGGGCTGAAAGTAGCTGAAAATGCAGACACTGTTTAACCCTTCAGCAGCAGCTTTTGCACAGACTCAGAAACATGCATTTAGACAGTTAATACACTGCATATCATCTGAGGTATTCACACACTCCCATATGTAAACCAGGTCATAAAATGGCACTAATGACAGGAGGTATTGTATTCTCAGTGATAACAGTTGCTGCAAATGGGAGCAGGCATTACGTGACCCTAATGAAAATTGGGTAATTACACTCAGTAATACCAGGCTGAAAATAATGGCTTTTCAAATTGAGTTCTTTTTTTCATTGTCTTATAGCAATTTGATTCAATTGCATGCAATTCCATTGCAGTTCTCTAATTAGGGATGTCTCCATTATATTCTTTGCCTCATACATGATGTCCCTTTTATCATATGTATGTATTCAGGGCCAATCTTAGGGGGCTGTATCGAGGGGACATCTACAATGTCTATAACTGCCAGAGGAGTATAAGGCCGTCACGTCCTGCGCTGGTCTGTTGGATGGGCTTTACCAGCTACCAAGCTGCTTTTATCTGCCTAGGTAAAACAAATAATTTAGCAAACTTCATTAAATATGTAAACCAAATAGTTCATCTTTATAAAGGCTTAGACCCTTATTCATTCTTTGTCCTCAATAGAGAGAAAAAAATGACTACAAACTATGAAGAACATTGTGTGATTTTTCTGTGAAATGTATGGGAACAAAAGGAAAGGAGTACTAAATCATTTCTATTATTTGTCTTAAGCATGCCTGTGTCTGAATCACTCATTCCCTTTGTGTTTGCGCTCATCAAGACATGATCATCCAGACTTTGGTGTTCTTCATCTGCCTCCTGTTCGCTGTCTTCCTCGTCATCATTCCCATTCTTTATGGAAAGAACATGATGCTCTTTCATGTTATCGGCAGGATGTGGTGAGTTAACTCTGTGTGACGATGATCAAACTAAATTATGATGGTGTTCAGTTACTTTCTGAAATCTTCTCAGGTCTCATAAGCCCCATCTCTGTCCGCAGGCCCTTCTGGTTGATGTTGTTCTTGGCTGTGCTCCTCCAGCACCTCACATCCAGGTTCTTGTTCATTAAAAAGGAAGCTGGAACACGAGACCTTAACAACAGGTACAGTTTCTCCAAGACATGGCCTTCAATTTCAAAAGGAATTTAAAATGAACTTGTAAGCATGTTAATATAAATCATCTAGTAATCAGTTTTGCTTCTTTGTTGGTGTCTGCAGGGGCGGTCTGTTCCTTCTGACCTACCTGCTGTTCCCAGTGAATGTCCTGGTGGGTGTGCTGTTGGGCATTTGGAGGTTGGTGATCACAGCTCTTTTCAACATTGTCCATCTGGGCCGTTTGGACATCAGTCTTCTCAACCGCAACGTGGAGGCTTTCGACCCAGGTGTGTCAGCTATAGGGGAAACGAATGAATGTCAGTCGGCTAAAGGGTCTTTCTTTTCTAGTTAGTTTGTCATGCTGATATATTTCAATGCCCCTCGTTGATGTTTAAAGTAGAAATAAGGACACATCCTTTGTTGTTTTTATGTGTATATATTAGAGGTGGGCATAGATACATTTTTTTAACGCTGTTAATCTCATTGGAATCTTGGTGTTAACGGCGTGACAAGTCACTGAAATATCAAGGTATTTCAAGGTAAATATCAATTCATCACAGCTTGCGTAGTGTAGACCCAGCTCACTCTGTCGTTAACGGCAAAATATGTATGTATATATATTTTACATATACAGATGTAACACAGAGGCAAATCCCTCATTTTCCATACTTTTCAAGGCTGTGAAATTCAAGTCCTCCACCTAACATAAAACCAACACTGACTTGATATGAATGGTCTGCACAGCTGGAGAGCAAGTATAATGCAAGTGCAGACTGAATTACCATTGTACACAATAGCCCGTGATAGTCTGGAGATTGCTTTTTCTGCAGTTCAGCTCTTACCCTGGGTGTTGCTCCATAGGCTATCGCTGCTATGCTCATTACCTGAAGATTGAGGTCAGCCAGTCACACCCAGTAATGAAGGCCTTCTGCGGGTTGCTGCTGCAGTCTACAAGTCAGGATAAAGGCTCTGGACAGGCGCCGCGGGATCCTGAGGAAGGTGCGTGGCTCGGTTCTTACGTGCACCTTCCTTACAGTAGGATAGCTCATCTTTCATTTTTAAGCTGATCTTTAATGAATCTGTGGTTATTAGCACAGAGAGTAGGGTCTTCTTTCTGAATTAATTTTTGTTTATTCTTTTGTTTTTATTAACCATACAGTAGGACTGAACAGTATTTGGTTAAATTGCTAAAGAGGTAAAAATGGCCTTATCTGAAGTGCGTAAAAGAGCCAAAGAATGTGCTCAAGTAAGCTATTCCCAAATGAACCTAATTAACACTCGATCAGTAAGAAGGGTGTGCTTAAGGGGGCCTCAGTATTCTTGTTTGGGCAAAATATCAATTATATTGCAACACATTGCATTTGCTATTACAGCTCCAATATACTGAAAACACATCAGTGAACCGTTTTTAAGTGATAATTTATCACTTCAATTATCTCCTGTTTATAGATGCTGCGTGGCATTCACACAGTCCCCAAAACAGAATTGTGTGAATGCCATGTAGCATCTATAATTGATCAACATGCGCACAGCACTTTATTCAGAGGATAATTTGCTTATTGCTTATTTCTGTGTTATCCATATTGAGATCACAGTAGTGGTTATACTGTATTGTGTAACTCAACCAGAGTAATTATATGCAATACAAACACGATCAAACATGATGCCAGATCACCTTTCCATTTTTTATATGTTGTACAATAGACAGATGCTATAGACAGTGTCCTCCATAGTGAGGCAGCAATACAAGTACTTGATTCCTCCAGGGCCATGCAGGCTGTGTTTGCAGGCAGCTGGCCAGCCTTGTTTAAAACGTAATTGATTCATCACGTTGTCTAGCACGGACCAAGCGAGCATATCTATTCTGATTAAATTTGTCAGTATAAATTGGGCCATAATGTGCAATGAGTCTCTTTGACCTCTACTGTTGCCCTCAATCAGACTGATCATAGACCGAGCAGCTCTGTTCATAGTGCAAACACCCAGCTGCACAGTCCAATCTGCTATACAGGACTGATGAGATTCTTTTTTTATTTTATGTTGTTCATATCGGCCAACATAAAAATAACCTTGCACTTTCACCCTGTGTGGAAACCATGGAACTAGAAGGTGGCGACAGATGTCAGCTTCTGAAGAAGTTAACAGACTGTCAGTGAAAGCAGATGGTGAGCATGCTATAGCAAACATGCAGCTTTAAAATCTATGGATTAAATTCTCTCAGAATTTAGAGCCATGAACAGTTCTGCCTTCCAAATTGGGAATATTTGTTGGGCTTGTTCACAATTAGATACAGTAATAATTCACTTCAAACAGAGGTCTATTGTGCAGGAGAGATTAGCATTAGGCCGGTGGATTACACAGATGGACCATTCTAATTGACTGTTTCATATTTATGCAGCCCAGAGGGCTTGTGTCTTCAGCGTGGTAATGGCAGGCTCAATATGGCCCGACTGTGCCTGAAAGATTACATTATGGCTTTCTGTAAAAGCAGTCGCTCTCAGATGACCCTCATCAACTGCATTGCGGTGGACTGTGTAAAGTGTTTCACACTTTAAACACGTTAACTGTACTTGAGATGTGAATCCATTCTCTTGTGTGTATATATCACATTAAAACAATAAGAGACGCTCGAAATGATGTACTGTCTGATGGAGTTTGGTACATATAGCTGCTGGCATTTTTTTCCCTTTTTGTAGTAGATTTTTTTCCTTTTGTTGTAGAAATGCCAGCTGCCCAAAGAAAAGATGAAAAAATGAATCATAATCGTACAATCGTAATAATGTACTTACAGTTGCATTTTTTTTTTTTCCTTTTGAAGGGTCCTGTGCTGACAGCGACATTATGCATACTTTATACTTGACCTACAAAAACAACTACGTAACAGAGACTAATTTTAGATCTTCTGATGCTTGAACATTTGCAGGAATCCAGCTGGTCTCACAGGATAAGAAACAGAATAAGGTGTCCAATGGGAAGCGGGCACGTGGACACTGGCATCTACTCTACACTCTGGTCAATAACCCGTCCTTGGTGGGATCCAGGAAGCACTTTCAGCGACAGAGCTCTGAGAGCTTCATCAACGGGACCCTCAACCGGAGCTCCAAGGAAGACAGCAAAAAGGAGGGGAGCACCACGGAGGCCAGCAAAGAGGCAGAAGGAGCTGCCTCTAATTAAAGACTGGAAGTGATAACACAGAAAGAGACCCCCCCACCCCGGCCACCAGGCTTCTAATACACCACACTGGTTATCTGCCAGATTACGATGATAGTATTACTTGTTCCTGTGTAGAACTGCATTTGTCCTGGATAAGTGCACTTATCGGTCAGTGCCTCAGGAGGAACTGCAGAGTGTCTTTGTCTGGATGCATGGATGCTCTGTTTCCTTTGTTTCTTCTTTTTTTTTTTTTTGTTTAAATATCTGTCTGCATTTTGTCCAGAATGAATACGTTTATCAGGAAATTTCGTACAGCACTGATATAACCACGTGTGTGAGGTGGCTAGATTGCTTGAATATTTATGATTGTACAGGGTGTGTTTTTGTGACAAATGAATAATTATTCATTTCCGTGAGCTTTCATTGTCACTGATGATGGAAAAAAACTGACCAATCGCATACATTCATTCTGAGCTGTTGTGTTTGAGTGGACCGTCTTTACCCTTCTCCATCTTTTTCTTGTTTTGATATAACACACAGATCACTGTAGGCTTCCATCTGATCCTGCTTCTCAAAATAACAGCTGGAAACATCTTTTGGAGGGGTTCTGATATTTTCCCCTCAGAATGTGACTTCACAGTTTATTTAGCTTCGAAGGTGCCTCCTGTCACTTTTGGATAAAACGAATGAATGAATGAATGAATCAGTTTGTGATTTTAAGAAAACTAATATAAAAACTAAAATAAAAGCAATGAAATGATGCCTCGGCAGCCTTGGTGCTTTAAACAAAGAAGTGGCAGCTCTGCAGGATGAACAGCTCATCAGCACACCGCGCCTGCGCTCAATCAGGAGAGAGAATGTATAAATACACACCTTTACTGCTCTTAATCCTTATGGCTCTGATTCTCCTGAAGGCCACTAGCTGGAGAGACAACCTGACCAGAGCCTTGCATCTTTTGCTTATTTTGTTTTCTTTTTTCTTTCTCTTTCACTATAATTTCTTCCTTTTTCCTTTCTTTTTTTCTTTCTATCTTTCTTGCCCTAATTTTCCTTTCTTTTCCTTTCTTTTTCCTTATTCGTTTGTTTTTTCTTTGTTTTTTTTTTGGTTTTGTTCTTTATCTCTTTATTTCTTGCTCCTTTGCTTTTTTTTCTTATTTTTCCATTGCTGTTTTTCTTTTTTTTTTTTCTTTCTTTCTCCTCACATTTTTTTCCTTCTTTTCTTACTGTTTTCTTTTTCTTTCTTTCGTTTCTGGCAGCATCCAGAACTGGTTCTAGGAGGTAAAATGCTGGAGTTGATGTTATGATGGCTGGTCTGGCCGATGAATGCTTGTCGTGAGTCAGTCAGACCTCCTTCATGTCTTTCCAGTCCTTTCTTACCAGAAACAGAGGACAGCGGGGTCCTCGCTGAAACACTCAGTGCGCCTCTCAACGAGAGAATACAGCCGCCCTCTCAGTAGTGCGTGAATTTCACTGCTTTTACGCGCTCGGGTCTCCAAACCTTTGGAGGTCTTTTTACACTTAAGTGGCGCTAATATTTAATATTTTCGATATTTCCAAAATCTTTTTTTTTTTCATTTTTTCTTATGTTGGGATATTTATATTGTGGCAGGATTTTCTTTTTTTTTTGTATTTTTTGATTTTCTTTTTTTGCTTTCCTTCTGAATTGTTTGCTCGTTGATCTCCAGAATTAGGGCTTTGCCCATTTTTAGATTAGGATAAAAATATACATCTTCGAGTTTCTCGTATCTTCTCATTTCAATAGAAGCGCTCTCATGAACACATGGCATTAAAACGCACCGTGGGTAAAAATCACTCAAATGTATCTCCGTTTCTTTCACCATTTTTATTAAGTTCACGTACATAAAATCATATCAAAATCTTTGCAAGGTCGGAAGATTTTCTAGTGGTTTTTTTTTTTTACTTTTTAAAACATGACACGAAATCACCAGAATGTACAGGACCCTCGCTGACCCCTGAGACAGCGAGCCATGTAAAAAAGAAAGAAAAAATGAATAGAAAAAGGAAAAAAGAGCACATCTTATTCAGATTAACTGTCTTTACAACCACATTTCGACACTGAGAATATCTACCGTCCTACAGCCTAATAAAACACCTGCACAAACGGACGCGTGACATGCCACGAACACGTTTTTCTCAAAGCAGAGGGAAAAAAGGACACGTTCAAGTTCATCCGGAGAGACGAAAGGATTCATCTGGAGCACCCGTTCCCTGACAGTCACACATTACACATGAAGACTCTTGCTTTCTCTCTCATTTTCACTCTTTTGTTTAGAGACGCGCACATGCCGTGTGTGTACAGTGAAAGTGAAATGCATTTCAGCGCGCGTCCCCCTCTGAATGTATTGATGACCCACTGGAGGACCACTGGATGCCCTGACTGTGAGGGGCGTCTGGCTGGACGCACGGCTCAGTCTGAGGTTTGTAAGAGGACGGTCCCTTGGCTCGCAGCTGTAGGCTGTGGATGCGACTCGATAAGAAATTATTTACATTTTTGCTGCTAAATTGAGGTAAAAACCGAGCGGTGCACCTCTCGACAACGATGATATGGGGATGGTCGGTATTGACCTGGTCTGGAATGTGTTCGAAAAGGAAAGTATTTTACACCCCGTCCCTTGGCGAGACCTCCACTCTCAGCGCGGCTCTTTGTAGTTGCCGTTGATCTCCTCAGAAATATTCACCGCCTCGGCCCCTAAGGGCAGCCTGTCGCTGTACTCGGAGCCCACCTCGAACTCCTCCTGCGTTTTGGATTGGGACTCTGGGAGGGACTCGGCCACCACGCTGCCCTCAGCCTCCTCGCTCTCCCCCTCCCTCTCCTCGCCCCCGGCCTCCCCCTCCTCCTCTCCTTCGCCCAGCTCGCTGGGGTTGAAGTTCTTCTCGGACTCCACGAAAGACGCCCTGGGGTCGAAGTCCGTGGCTATGTGCTTCTCCATCTGATCCGGGTTCTGAGCCTTCATGATCAGTTTGTAGGTCTTGCCTTGGTACTTGTACAGCAGGTGGCAGCAGGTGGCACCCAGCAAGGGCACGGTGGCCAAAGCCAGTAAGAAAATGCTGACCACCAGTATGATAAGCAAAGATGGGATTTTCTTCCTGGTCGTGAAGACCACTTGAACCTGACAGTCCTGCCCCCCGTACGTGAGGCACAAGGTGTAATTAGTGCCCGGCTTTAAGCCTTGGAAGCGATAGGTGTTGACACCCTCTTCTATTTTGGACCACTGGACCACAGAGTGTCCGTTGCCAGTGCTCACACAAACATACAGCATGTCCACAGGGGACTTCTTGGATGATGTCTGGTAAAGAGTGAACGACTCTTTGTTCACAGTTTCCAGGTCTTGAGGTTGGCTGAGATGAAGGTTAGATTTGGCATTGGCCATCTGAAGGGGGTTAAGCTGAACTTTAGCCTCAGTTTCAGACACCTCCAGGGCAATCACCCCAAAGTCAAAGGTATACTGCTTAAGGTCATCCAAACTCAGGTTAAAAGCATGGTTAGATATATACTGTGTGCCATCACTTATTCCACACTTGCTGGCAAATGGCAAAACATCAGGGCCCTCATTAACTTGTTCAGTGTGAATCGTGATGGATGATGTTCCAGTTGGAAGGATTTTGGTCTTCTCATATTTGGGCCACGTATTGATCACACTGTTTTTGGAGCTCTTAGGGCCTGGCTTACTTCCAGAAGGCACAATACCTGCTTTTGTGTCTAGTATTGAGTTGATTGTATGTTTTGTGGCACCAGCCATGATGAGCTTCACTGCACTTTCAGCTTTGCCCATGTCATTGGTTGCAGAGCAGGTGTAGTTTCCATCTTCTTTTTTGCTCATG
Source organism: Clupeocharax schoutedeni (assembly GCA_037974565.1). Taxonomy (NCBI): domain Eukaryota; kingdom Metazoa; phylum Chordata; class Actinopteri; order Characiformes; family Alestidae; genus Clupeocharax; species Clupeocharax schoutedeni. The sequence goes on from JBBPDH010000124.1 coordinate 7,850,970, forward strand.
TGAGGAATAATCAGGGTGCCATTTTGAAAGATAAGGAACCTGGAGTTAGTGGGTGGCCCGTTAACAGGGACCTCTCTTTTTTCAACAATGGAGGGCAACATAAACGTTAACAGTTGATTTCCCGCAAATATTTCCCACTCCACAGCAGGTTTCGGGTTCCCCTTAGTCTCACAGTTCAAGATGACCGTGTACCCCTCATATATTTCTGTGCTTTGAATGTTGGGCTGGTAGGTGATGGTAACAGTTGGGGCTTGACAGTCCAGTTTGGGCATTTTGGTCACCTCTATACCTTTTAAATGGCTGGGAGTCTCACATAAAATGTTGTTCTGGTCTGGGATGGAGATTTTAGACTGAACAATCCAGTCCCTCATCCATTCCAGCTTACAGGAGCAAGTGAAAGGATTTAGGTAAATCTGAAGGTGCACCATGGAGGTGAGAGCATCAAAAGTCCCCTCTGCAATGGTTGTAAACTTGTTGTTGTTAATGCGGACCGAACGCAGATCTTTCAGATTGGTGAAAGCGTCCTTGGGCAGGCTGACCATTTCATTGTGGTTCATTTTCAGCAGCTGAAGGGCACTGAGGTTGGCGAGATCCTCCCATGGAAAATTCACAATCTTGTTATGGCTTAGGTCCAGGTTCCTCAACTGGGACATCGGAGCCAGCGTGTTCCTCTCAATGGTGACAATTTCATTGTGGGAAAGCCAAAGGGAGCTCACCTGAGTAACATTTACAAAACTTTTGGATTTCAGCACCTGGATCTTATTTGCTGAAAGACTAAGAGTTGTCACATTGGATGGCAAGCCCAAAGGCACCTGCAGAAGGTCTTTGTAAGCACAGTCCACAAAGTGATGGGGGTTTTTATCGGAGCAGGTACACTGCTCAGGGCAGCACTGCACACTGACAATCGCTGCGGTCCCAAGGGCAAGGAGCAGCAGGTACCTGGTCGCCATTTTCAGCACCTGCATAGAACACATTTACAGTGATGGTGATGAGTTTAAAGATTGGAGGAATAGTGTTTAAGTCTCAATTTAGCAATTCCGAGGCTAGACTAATTCAGCAATTCATTGATGGCAAACACCCTGTTGCACCTTAATAACTTTACTTTCTTCGCGAGACATGAATTCAAATGTTTGTTCTCATAACAGTCGAGCTGTTTTGGCTCATATTAGAAAACTTCATATTTGCACAGGTTCTGTACGAGTCACTGGATCACACGAGTTTACTGGTTTAAAACTTGTGGGTAAAATACTTAATATATTTCAATATTGTTTTAGCAAATGAACAGACACATGCAGAAAGAACGTAAAGAAACAGGATAGACGGAGTCCGTGCGTAATTCCTACAATCTAAATTATCCAAGAGCGCACGATCCCTTCGTCCCACTCCAGCCCTATCCATGGTGCCAAAAACACCCTAATGTGGACCAGTGACCATTTCTTTACAAAAAAAATTAGCAATATTCATCGTTGCCATTTATAAGTATGCTCAAACCTGGTACACACATCGTTTAAGTCAATGCATTCTTGCAATGCATAGTCAATGCATTATACTTGCATTCAGTTCTCAAATACAACTTTATTTCCGTTTAGTGTAATGTTTTGGATCTTTACGCTTTATGCTACCAAGTATGCTGAGAAAGGCCGTGGTTAAACTCTAATACAGCCTTACCTGCGCGCGTAGGTATCTCCACTCCTCGTACAGAAATAAATGGAATCGATACTTGGTAAAATATGAGGAGAATGTCTAGATGTGGTTAGCAGAAGGGTCCCAGCGCATGTTGCGCACTCCTGCGCCACTTTGGAAGACGAAGCTGGGTTTGCTGATGGGCAGCAGATGAGACATTTTAGTGTCAGCGTAACGCTGAGCAATCCGTAGGTTCTCCTGTCCTCTTCTGATCGAGTTTGAGCCCAGACCCGTGCGCGCTCCCGCCTCCATGGTGGAATAGGGTGGGCTTGTGAACGCGCAGCCTCTCCCTTCCCATCCTCAATTAAAGACACAGAGACCGCCGCCCCACGAAAAATTAATGACGCAGATAAATACTCGTTTATTATTTCGTCCTATGTCACATGACGCGCTCTTCGCTCGTCTTTTGTGTTTGTTTTGACTGCAATGGAAAAGGCAAAACATGAACTTTTCTTCCAGCAATGAAAGCTATGTGATGATCTCTACACAAACGGTGGAATCTAATCTCTTTCAAGGGCCCAAGATTTTTTTATTTAAATTGACAAGAAGAAAAAAAGTACTGATCATTCATGATAAAGGCCATCGGTTGTTTGATCCCAAATCTTGATGAGAGAAGGACACATAATAGATCCATACATTGCTAAATCTAAAGAAAGCGTGTACCTCAAGGGTTAAACTGCTAATGTAAGACAATAAACACAAAGCTTTAAGACTGTATCCATTTAAACGACAAGAAAGTGAGAACAAACTGAAATTGAAGCACTTGACTTTGCTATTCAGCAGCTATGAAGAGCTTTTTAAGCTTCACACTGGTTTTTACCAAATATTTTATTATCTAACCGTATTTATAATTAAGATGCAATGTCAGCGTCTCCTTTCTTAGTATCACATTTCTCATAAACATACGTTTGCAGGAACGCACTTTTGACAGTTAAACATGCATTTTTCTAGAAATAACTTAAATTCCATTCTTCTTGTCACCATAAAGTCAGAGACCTACATTAGATTGTATTATTAATGCAACAGCTCATATACAAACAGCCCACTCGAACAGTTTTTTCAGATGAAAAAGAGCTCAACGGAAGTAAAACGGTTATTTCTAAACAATCTAAGCAGGAAATACATGCGTGGTTAGCTAATTTATAGGAAAGGCACTTCATTTGACTTCGTTTAATTCTTAATACCCAAATTTACCATTAATATTTGATAGCGTGATTGGTTCCAAACAACAAAAGCCGAAAAATACGGTCGAATTAAAAAACACTATAGATATTTAAAGCCTTTATAGATGAAAAGCTTAAATAAATCCTATAGACAGTTCTGATTGCTGACATGGACAAACAGCCCCATGATCAGACGGAGGTAAAGGCTACACCCTGTTGCTTCTTGAAGGTTGAGCTGAAAATAAACTCTATCAATCCTTAACTTGCACTGCCATCTAGTGTCAAGTGCGTTTCAAGTGTCTGTCAATCTAAAAAATGGCTTTTTTGCTTTTTGGGGTGGCCCGTCTGAAGGTATGCTCTGAATTGATGCCCTTGTATCAATGTGAAGTGTAGTCTATTGTAAATGTCACACCAAACACATAACAGGACTGAATATTTCTTTAAATATTTACTCAAAAACATTTTTGTCCAGGGAAACAGACTTGTATTGGTCTTGCGGAGTGTGGCTGTTTTCAGTTAAACAGTCAACTAACAAGTCATTCCAATTAATCCAGCGACAAAATGCTGGTGTTTAGTTTGGATATGTATTTTCTAAAACTGCTGAACACAAACTTTATGTATACAGGATGTAAATAATGCAATATGGAATACACTTACTAAAGGACTGTTCTTTTTTTCTAGAAAAAAAAACACTACTTATATTAAATTCCTTTCAGTAAGACAAGGCACATCTACACTAAGCTGTACATAACAACAGAGCTCCGCTCGAGAACAAGAACAAACCAAGCAGTAACACACATACAAGTGATGAAAGAGAAACAACAGAAAAATCAAATGAGTGTGTATACTGTATTTCCTTTTGAGACTAATTCCCTTATAGAGGGGGAAACACATTCAAAAAAGGAGCCCAAAGTCTATCGAGCAGATACAATACAAACACCATACAACTGACCAATAGTGGGAGGATACACTTATGAGCTAATAACAGAAGTTTATCTTATAGTTTAAAGCAGATCTATTTAGAAGTGCACCACTGGGAGAAAGACTCAACAAGAAACAAACTTAATTATGGAGTTGAACAGCTTAATCAACCTTTTAGTATATTTTAAAATATAGAGTCTATGAAACACTAATCCGCCTCCCATTGGTTCTTTTCTTAAACACCTCCCCCTATTGGCCAATGGTAGTAATACTGCCAGGAGAAAGGCTATTTATATATGTCTTCTGAACTAAATCATCTTATTGAAAGTAAGAACATTTTGTTTAACCACCATTTACGAACATTAACAGTGAGACAGCTGTTAATGATCTATTATTGGTTGCGGGGTGTAGAAGGCAACTTTTGGGGTTTGGTGCTAGAGGTAGCTTTTCTGTAGGGATTTATGAACAACATCCAGACATGAAAGACATCCACACTTTTGTCCCAGTCCACCCCTATTTACATACAAATATCTCACCTTATAACTGAGTACAGCCATTCGCTAGGGAAGGCATTCTGATTATCTCAACCAACATAAAGGCAAGAAAGAAAAGACACTGCAATAATATAGGCTATGCTCAGTGAGAAGTGTGAATAAGTGTGGAAAATGTATTTATGACTAAAGAAGGAATATGGAGGATCCCTGATCTGTATCCTCCTGAGGCCCGACCTGTTTTTTTACATGCATTTTTATTTCTGTTTTGCTCTTTGGGCTTATTGGAACCTAATTAGAATAAAAACGAAGCATCATCTTTTGATATGATGTACTTTTAGAG
>JBBPDH010000124.1:7893289-7916967 GCA_037974565.1 Clupeocharax schoutedeni
TGTTTAATATGAAGTCATTTACCAGGGAAACTTTTGTAACACTAACAAGTAGGATTTGACTTGCGAGGATGACTAAAGGAGGTGACAAAGACAAATAAATAAACACTTCAGGTTGTAATAATATCTGATTTAAAAAATATATATATTTATATTAATATTTCTTATTAATGGGAGATGGCACAAGAAAATGGAAACTCTCAAGTTTTAAAAGCTTTTCAAAGGGAAAAAGGTCCTTTTCTAGTGAAACAACAAAGAGTTGCAGATGAACTGATTCTGAAATAACCACTTTCACTAAAAGTCTCTGAAGGAACATGATATGTAGAATTATGAGTTTGAATAGCTGTTTAGATGGGTAAGCCAAAAGCTGAAGAAGTCTTTGATAGATTCATGTCTAGATAGCCTTTTTATTTTAAATATATACAGACTATATGAATTATTATGTCTTTCAAATGTGAAGTCAAGCAGTGATGCTAATTATGCTGACTTGTCTCTTCAAAATTATGACTTTTTTACTTGTTTTTCATTTTCAGATTATAGTACCTTAAATCCCATCTTTAAAAGAACTATAGAGGGAAGCCAGCATCCTTGTGGAATTTTATTCCTGATCATTTTTGTACTATTTGGTGGCATTTCTGTAACTATAAAACTGTTAAGTTACCCCCACTGCTCCTGACCATTGGCTTGCAAGCATGTTTTTTCTCCACACAAATATTTTATATGAAATAAAAGTGATTTTCTTCAGTTTGATGAGAACATAATACTGAATTTTTGGATAACGAATGCTATTTTTAGCCTTCAATTCCATTTTAGACTACTCTGTTCCTGCAGGCGCTGTAACTTTACTCAGAAATCACTCTGTACCACCAATGCTAACATTTCAATTAATCTGTCAAAACCAAAAACAGATCAATTCATTGCCCTTTTCATCAAACGTCATATCAGCACCTTATGTTATTTCTTACTAGAACATGTTTATAAATAGGCTTTTGCTGTGATTGTTCTGTCAAATAAGAAAGTGACTTTTAAAACCCTCCATAATGTTTTACTCTGCACTGGAACATCTTCCATTGTCACCAGCTGCACTCACCTGAAGCAGAAATCTCTTCTGGTATGGCCAGTATTCTAAATATCTACAGCATCTACAGAGATATCTGGTTTTATTATTAATCTGTGGTTTGAGGGTGTTTCTAATGCTGTTGAAATGTAATGTTGAAAAATACAGTGAGTAAGGTTTATTATTATAAAAAGGACAGTATAATTATATCATAAAATTAAGCTTATTCATATTCTTAAATCAAACATTTCAATCTCTAAGCCTTCATGCATGGTCTTTCTCAAGCAGTACAACCAGTTCCTGTTAGGACAGTCTGCTATTATTGCCTCTTTAGATATGCAATTCTACATATTTGTTTTAGTGCCTTATTTTATGGTTAATGACCCTGGCCTTTAAATCTCCTGTCTTCAAGATATATTATGTAAATTATATCTTTTCTTTTGATGGATTCAGTGTTCTTACATCATGCATTAGCCCCCCAATCCCTGCAGCCTGCAGGATACGTGGCCTTGCACTGATGACAGTGAAAGCATACCTCATATGGACAAAAGTATTGGGACAACCTGGTTTTCAGGGTTTGGGCTAGGCCCCTTACTTCAATTGAAGGGCAATCTTGATCGTTTAGCAAAATTTTTGAACAATGCCATACTTTGTGGGCACAGTTTGGGAAGAACCTTTTCTGTTCCAGCACGACTGTGCCCCAGTCACAAAGCAAAGTCCATAAAGACATGGTTGGATGAGTTTTGCGTGGAAGAACTCTGACCTCAACCCCATCCAACACCTTTGGGATGAACTGAGACCTTGACCATCTCATCCAACATCAGTGTCTGACCTCATAAATGAAAGGGCATGAATTCCCACAGAAACTTCAAAATCTTGTGGAAGGCCTCCCAAGAAGAGTGGATGCTGTTATAGCTGCAAAGGGGGGTAAAGCAGATGTGGCTGACATGGGCGCCTTACTTTAATTTTCCTTTTTAACTTAACCGGTGCAGCCGTCACAATCCTGAATAAGAGTAAGAAGCCAGATTCAGCTTTGTGTGTTAATTCTAAACCGTTTGAAAGAGACTGACCACCAAGTCCACGTGTAGTGTAAAGTTTCCTTTGCCACCCATGTTCAAAGTCCGACCCACGGGCCAATCACGGCTCACTGTCAACTCATGAATAGGATTTTGTTATAACTGTTGATGATATGTACCTGTAGATGTGACTATTGCTTTCTGAAAATCTTGAAAACACATGGGCAAAATTCACTTGTTTTAAACTAATGATAACAGACCATTTTGCATTACTAATAGCCTAACTCTTGTTAAAATGTTCATGGGGTAAATATATTTATCAAACTCATAGAAATTTAAGGTATTCTATAAAGTTTGTTCAATGTTATCTGACTCTCCAGATATGAATGGTTACATTGCCATTTGAAAAATAAAGGTAATTGTGACAATGGAAAATGTTTCATAACTGTGTATTTTCATGTAACTTTTGTGGTTTAAAAACTTTCAGAAGGAACTACCCCACGAGCATCTTTACTTGATCAAAAATGCCCTCTTTGCAATAAGTTTTGACACCCCTGTCATGCGAATGCACCACAGCATGAAGAAGACCAAGTGAAACAGCGGGTATCCAGTGTCAAAACTAGCTGCCCTGTCCCAGTAGTACTGACATTGCACCCGATCTCACATACTGTCTTATCTTTTTTAAAAAATGCTTTGAAAAAAAACGTCTTTAAAAGTTCTCCCATATTTATCTCGCTTCGACGCCACTGACCTCCCCTCACTGACGTCATCTTGCTCGCGAGGCACGTCCACTTCCTCGTGAGGCGCTCAGAGGAGCAGCAGTAAAAAAAAAAAAAAAACTACAGCAAGGCAGGACAGAACAAGACAGGGCAGGCAAACTGGGGCTTTGTCTCTTGTCATTCCTTTTTTATTCCTAAACGACTGAGAGGTTTAAACGGACGAGACTGAGCTGTTTCTGACCCCAAAAAACAATAACAGACCTTCATATTCGGAGCTAAGACGTTAGCAGACCGGCTCAGTTAGCCCAGTTAGCGCGTCTGTTTTCTCCGTCTGTTTGTTTTGATAGTTTTACACCCACAGCCTAGCGGTGCAGGTGTCTGAATCTGCTGCTCAACCCTCCTCCGGTTGTGTTGGGAGAGCCTGGTGTGCAGGAGGTGCAGATGGAGTGTCCTCACCTTAGCTCCAGCGTGTGTGTGGCCGTGGATCCAGCCCGGTTCCCTAACGGTTCTCCCTCGTCCTGGTGCTGTAGTGGTGAGTTTCAGACCTAATGGTACTGTCTTGAACCTCTAAACAACTGGGTAGCTTCTCCTGAATCAGGATCTAACCGGTACACCCTACTAACATGTTCGCCAACCCTGGAAGGGAGCTAAGCTAAGCTAACAAGTAGGCGCCTATTTGTTCAGCTACTAACTTCAGCTAAATTACGAGTTAATTTTCAATATGAACACATACAGTGGCTTGCTCATCTATCAGTAGGCTGCTTTATTGGGTTTTCTATATTAACATAGGCTGAGATTCCGTGACAGGGTTAACTTGGAACATTAGACAATGAGACAGAAAGTAAAATATTTTCACATAAAATAGCCTCTTTTCCATTGCTAAAAGACTAAGCTACTTGAGCTCTCTTGCTAAAACGTTAAACTAGTTGTACGTACGGTATGATGGGGTGGTGGTTTTAAACCTTTTTTCCCATCCCAACAAACCGATTTCTAAATAGTCTTCATCTTGTACAGTAATTACACTTCCACGACAACATTAAATAAGAAACATTCAGTTTTGGGTTATCAGCAACAGTCTTCCAAGATATATAATACATTTATGACTGTTATTTTTCTGCTTCTACATTTCATACATCTAAAGACAATGGAAACTGAGCTACCTTTCTAAAAGATCAGTCCTTGAGTTGTGTGCGGGGCATGATGGGGTGGTGATGGTTTTAAGCCCTATTTCCAAGCCCAAGTATATTTTAGATAGTTTTCTTCCAATACTGTTTTTACACTGCAGGTTTGTTATATTCTATGCAACATTTCATTATCTAGAATACCAGATAATGAAAAAAATTACATAAATACACAAAAGCTAAAAGACTAAGGTACCAGTTTGAGCTGCCTTTTTAAAAAGGCAACCTTGAGTTGTATGAGGGACATGGTGGGTTGGTGGGTTTGAACCCTCTTTATCCAGTCAGCAGTATTTCTGTACAGTTTCCATCCCATACTGTTAATAATACACTGACATAACAGTAGTCTTCAATGAAGTAAAACCACTTCTGACAATCTGTTATTTTATTGCTCATACATTTTATAAATCAAATACATTTCAGTGTACATCATTGTTCATAAAATTGATAGTTGACATATTAGATGCAACATGAATCTAATAGGGTATGTCTTACAGATTTTACACTGATTTTCCTTAATTTTTCATCCCCTTGTTTCTCCTCTTTAACTAAGCTGTGCTTATGATTCTGATCATTTATTTCTCAATTATTTAGTTTGCCGATCAAACAAAAGTCCCTGGGTTTGCCTTACCTGCCTGAATGTGCATTGTGGAAGGTAAGTGTTTGCTTATACTCTTACTGATAACATATCGTGGTGGTGTGTGCTCTTATTTTACTCATTATGCACAGTACAATGAATACTGTGATTTGTGGCACAAAATAACTATATAAATACATTTAATTTCGTTCAGATATTCAGGAACACGTGTTTAATAAATAAACATGTCTTTTCTAAGATATGTCAATGGCCATGCAAAGAAGCATTTTGAGGAGATTCCGAGTCCCACAAGTGGTCAAAGGAAGCTGGAGAAAGAGAAGTTACAGCAGCACTCCGTGTGCATGGACTGCAGCAGCTACAGCACATTCTGGTTTGTATCTTTTCAGTTGTACTGCATCTCGACTCCCTAAAACGACTAAATTTCAGCACACCTGTTACAACTAATCAGCTCAATATCATGGGTTTCCTGGGTTGAAGCTGGTGTATTGGCATGGTGTTAGCTAGCTGAATTAAATTTTATTTGGTGACTGTTGGTTAGATAAATAGTCAGATTAAACAGAATTTATGTTTGCAATTTTGTATTGTTTGCTAATATTACTGGATGAAAAGACCTGATCGAATTTCTACCAGCAAGCTGTAGTGTTAGTTTCTGTCATTCAGTCCTCCTTTTGTTGGACCTGAAAATCTACTCCTTAAATACCCAGTGACTAAAATATTTTACTGGTTTAATTAACGTAAATATAGATTGGAATTCCTTTTTGTTTACTTTAAAATGGCCACCACTTATATTCTCAGTTTACAGTCATGCATGTCTGCACTGAACGTCTTGTAAAACCAGGCTGACTTTTAAAAATATTGTTTGTTTAACAGTTTGCTTCAAAGTTTTCTTTTGTGCTTTTGTCTGCACAAAGCTTAGTGTTGCCACCGGGTGGCCTGAGCTGAAAGCCTGACAGACAGAAGTGTAGAAGTGGTGGCAGGACTTTTGTATAAGGTCAATAATTAATGTGTTTTTGTGGTCTCAGTATTATTTTCCTGTTGTATTCTGTTCAGTTATCGCTGTGATGACTTTGTGGTGAATGACACCAAACTGGGCCAAGTGCAGAGGATGAGAGAGCATCTTCAGAGTTTAGAAAAGTGAGTACTGTTTGAGTTATCCTTGCAGTGCAACTCACATAACTATGTAAGTAAGTAAACTGCAGAATGTCTGAAAACCACCCATCAGTGTTAACTGCAGGTATTTTTTTTATTTTAATATCTTTTTAAATCTGCAGTGGAAAATTCAGGTATTCCAAACTGACTACATTATGATTTTTGCTGAAAATGGTCTAAACGTTATTTGGAAACATTCAGAAACAAAAAAATGTTTTGACTTTACATAAAACTACTGTAGGTTAAAAGTTTATTATTGACACATTATTGATACTATATTCATATTTTTCAACTGTATGTCTGAAATAGTTATTCTTCAAAATAGTAATAGTTGAACCAAATAGAAATATAGATTTATTATTGTCGGTGTATTAGCATGCAGCATTGATGCCAATTGTTGTTTTTAGTCAAAGTCTGGTCTTCCATCCAATTTCATCTAAATTCTCATTTGTGCATTATATTACATCAGCCTCTTTCAAACACTACTGGACTTTAGTAAATGTTTAGTAAAAGTAATTTATGGTGCAGCTGGTGAATATGGAGTTGCCACTGTGATTGGAAGGTCTGATCCCAGGACAGTGGTACCACTGAGGTAACCTTGAGCACACACACACTTTCCCCAGGGTGCTGCATTCTTGTCTGCCCACCGCTTCACTTGGGTGAATGGGTTAAATGTAGAGAAGAATTTAGCACTGTGTGCTGTAACAGAGCCATGACTTCTTATTTGGACCAGGCACTCTGAGACAGAGGCAGTGCCACAGGCAGCGTGAGCAAAAGCTTTAGCGTGGAAAATTTCTTCCTAATTGGACAATGAGACACCTTTGTACTGAAGTAAAGTTACCTGAACATTGTGGTTGTATCTGAGCTTTGTAGATAATGAGATGTTGAACAAGTAATACACTTATTCTCTGTTTCAGCTCTGTGATGAATACTGACAGACAAAGGAAAAGAAAGCTATCAGGTAGTTCCTCTCCTGACAAGATGCAAGATGAGGCTGTAAGTATTATTTCTGAGACGATATGTTTTTAACTACAGAAATGACCTCATGGGTAGAGAAATTGACAGATTAAATCACAGATTTATCTGTGCCAGTTCATAGATACAGCATATGGATAACTTTGCTTAGTCTGGAAATGGTACCACATTTAAAATGGCTAATTGTAAGTGTAAAAACAAGGGTATACACTGTCTTTGATGTGATGCCGTGCTCGTTTAAAGTACCAAGACCTATCTGAGTGCTATGATTTTCTCGCTGGAATCGTCTTCCTCCTGCAAAATGGGAGTGAGGGAGTTACAGACTAGGTCCATGACGTGCTCTAAATATTTGCTTTTCGTCTGGAAAAACTGAAGGTCATATGTATTTCAGATCACACACTGTTTTGTATGACAACCACCCATTAGCTAGCTGTAATAGATGTTCCTCAAATAAAGCAAAAATGTTCTTGGATATGATACAGCCATAGAGCCAGCTGTTGAGTAGTAGAAAACCAGCGTTGCTCCCTCATTATCCAACATTTACAGCCAAAGTATTTGTCCATTTGTTCTTCATGATTGATGCAACAGCAAAACAAAAATTGTTGATAATGCAGGTAAACTTTCACTGACGCACATTTCAGCATTAGTGTCATTGAGTCAGCCAGTGAGTCAGTTAGGGATGTTGACTATTCTTGGCTTGGCCACCAGGTGGTCTGCCAAAAATTATGCATCTTTGCCCTTATGCAACCACATTACTAAACTTGAAGGGAAAAGTGGAGCCCTGCTCTGAATGCTTCAGTAGACTCTACACTCACTCGGACCACTAAATGTTTAGTTCCAGAATACAGTCAAAACCTTCAGATTTTTAATGAGAGGAAGACATTTTCAGTGTTTGCCTAATGTGCGTCTTTGTTCAGTATTGAATTGAGTGTATTCAGGCTTGTACACTGAGGACTAAAGTATTTTCCTATATTTTCCCCTCTAGGATTGCTCCCCGGCTCTCTGTGCCACTGGCCTGCGCAACCTGGGCAACACGTGTTTTATGAATGCCATTCTCCAGTCCCTCAGGTAAGGGCCTCTCCAGGCTCTGAGCCTTCAGCACTAAGATATGAGTGGTGAGGTGAGGAAGATGTGGGTGGCCTTGAGCTGGCTAGGTCTGGAATGCGCCGCAGTCTCTTGTGGAGCCACTGATCTGAGCTGTGCAGATGGAAAGTGTGGCCTCTGACCAGTCAGCTGCTAGTAATGGATACTGGGTAGCAGCCAGAAGCATTGGGCTGACTGCCTGCTGACCACAGCCAGGATCACACTAGCTGACCTGACTGTTAAACCACACCAGTGCATACGCCAGAGTTCACATCGGTCATTACGTTCAAACTAGAAGCTGAACATCATCTTGGCAAAATTGTCTCTTAGAATAAATATACGTTCATTTCGTTTACAAGAAAAGTAAAACCTACTGTTGAGTTTTCATAAAAAGTGTCATGCTCTGTAATCGAATGACAAAGTATAGTAACAAATTGTAGGCCAGTTCTGGCACAGCTTACTTTTGCCTGGACAGATGTATGCTGGTACAGCCTGTAATGTTCTACCTCGGGACCTACGTTTGTGAAAGAACATTAAATCTCAGCTAAATACCTTGATTGGCCTGCTTTCTCTGTCTTTAATCCATGGAAAAGTAAACCTTGCCAAAGCTTTAACAGCTTTCTTTAAGCTGTTGTCTAAAAGGAATAAATACCCTAAGCCAGAAGGTTTGGACACAGTTGATGTAAACATGCTGAACTGCTTTTGTTGGTTTAAATCTAAATGTTTTCTTTTCTCCCTACAGTAACATTCCAGATTTCATTTGCTACTTTAAAGACATGCCAGCTATGGCGCTACGGAGCGGGAAAACAGCAGGAAGAAGAATGTACCACACCAGAAGCCAGGGGGATAGCAGTGTGTAAGGTCCTCTTTGGTGGATGGGGAGTGAGGAGGAAACCTTGAAAATTGATTTTGTGAAAGAGTTCTTGCTTTATGTTCTTACAATAGCAAATGGTCCAACAAAATCACAGCTGTAGAACAGAATGTCCCAGCGAATTTATTCCTAGTCAGCCTAGCTCTTTAATTAAGAAGTGAAATGAGTCAAAACAAGAAACCATAGACCTGTCTGGACTACCTGACAGGTTTTTCATTTCACTATGGTGGTATCATCACCAATTGGGTGCAGTATTTACTAGAATAAGTCAACAGTATTGTGGTTACTGCAGTCATATCCCTTCGGCATGCCTTTTATTGGCTGGAGGGCTCAGATACTCCAGTGGTACTGTCAGCCTTAGGGCTTCTGTTATGCTCAGAATGCAGCAACAATGTGAAATCCCAATTATGGGGCAGTGTCAACATCTTAGCAATCTGGGCCTTTGAATTTTTTATTTATTTTTTTTTTTCAAATAAGAAACAAACTGTTTTAGTAGACACCTATTTAAGTAGAATAAATGCCTTAAGTACTGGCAGAGTGTGGCAATGTGGAAGTTTCCTTGTTGGAATGATCATTTTGAAGTGCTCCGATTTCATCGTATGTGCTGACAGGTCCCTGGTAGAGGAGCTCAGGAAAACCCTGTGTTCCCTTTGGCAAGGGAATCAGACTGCCTTCAGCCCAGATGCACTTTTCTATGTCATTTGGAAAATAATGCCAAGCTTCAGGTAAGTTTCATATTTCCACTACTGTAGGGTCTTTTATTTCCCTCATTGATTCTAGAAGTTATGTTGCGTTTTTAACATGATTGGAAATGAATCATCATTTAACATGATTTAACATGGATTGGATGATAGTCCAGTGCAGATTTTGATTTTGATTTATGTGTACAGCGAATGTGATTTCTATTGCTGAAGCAATATTAACTGAAATGTTCTCTTCCTCTTTCTATGCACTGTTTAGGCACAAAAAGATGGTTTTACTTTCATTTAATGCCATTGGGCTAATTTCAGTTCCTTCAGTTCATTTCACTGTTTTCCTTTAATTTTTGGTCATTTTGGCAAAAATATTGAACTAGTTGAAGTGAATGTGAAATGGCAGCATTGCGTTTATACATTGTAGTTACCTACTGAATTTGTGAATTTGAACTGGCATGAATCTGTATCGTCTAATGAATTTGTTTAAATTCGTTGTTAATTTACTGTATCAACTGAATTGATCCCAAACTTGTGTGTATAAAGCTAAATCCATTAGCATTATGTGCAATATCTATTTTATAATATCTGCATTCTATCAATAAATTGCAAAACTGTTAAGCAGCACAATAGTCTTACGTGCAGTATCACTGTTACATGCAATAATGGACTTGGAGTGCAACTAACCGGTTTTGATTTGGATTTGTGTTATCTTGTAAAGTACAGTAAATGTATTTTATCTATAGCATTTATAGCCGCCTCTTTTGGTGCACAGATTTGTGTACCGCATAGTGTGTTTAATAGTCATTTCTGGGGAGTGTATTTTTTTGTTTGGGGACTTTCCACTCTACTTTATATTGTTATTGTCTTTTGTGTGTCTATGCAGTTGTGGCATAAGCAGTTTCCTCCAGGATCATTAAATTTTTCTGATTCCGAACTTGCTAAGTTCCTGAACCTATAGTGCTGTACTATGTGTTTTTTGCAGGGGTTATCAGCAGCAAGATGCCCATGAGTTTTTAAGGTACTTGCTGGATCACCTGCATAGAGAACTGCAAGGCAGTAAGAACGGACTCCCTGGCCCCAGCCTGCTTCCAGACTGTCCAAACCCTACCTCAGAAGGCAAATGCTGCATGTAAGTCCTGTGCACACATAAACACCACAACAGCAACAACAGTGTGTTGTGTTTTATAGGCCCTTATTAACTGCACATTGTAACTGTTCAATGTAATGTAATTTGGTAATGAGCACTTACCTTTTCTAACAGAATATCAGTACCACGTAGTCCTGTAATGATGCAGAGGACTACTTATTTTAAAGTCTTTCTCAGCCGGGCATCCCTTGTTACTGTATCTCAGTAAGTAAGTGAGTTTGTTCCTGCATTCATTTAAATAAACTTAAACGCTTACTCTGCACTGTACAGAAGAAAATCCTTGTCCTGCACAAAACCTTCTGTTCTGACAAAACCCCCTGCTGGAAGCAGAGCCATCCTGTTGTGATTACACTACTAGTCTTACATTAGACATACTGAACAAGTGAAGCCCACCGCAGACCGAAAGGCAGCCTAAGTGGATTTGTTGGGTGTATTGAAATGACAGTGCTGTGTTGTGGCGTGTTCATTGGGTTGTGTGGAGCGATAAGGCAGAGTAATCCTATCCTGAATGAGAGGCTGTGGGAGATGAGGTGGACATGACTTACAGAATACAGATTCTCGGAAAGTGTACATGCAGGACCGAATGCATACAGTTCACTGTAAAGTCAAAATAGGTTTTAAACAGTGTGATGTATGTATGTACGCATGCACGTGTGTATATGTTATTTTATGCATAAATGCAATTTCCTTTTCTCCCCTTCAGTAATGGCATGCCAACTGTGGTCACCACTGAGTTTGGTGGAGTACTGCATAATGAAGTCAACTGTTTGATATGTGGTACTGAGTCTAAGAAGTTTGATCCATTTTTAGGTGAGCCTTCCTTACAGTTTGTCTCCTCTGTGTAATTTTAAAGAACTCCTGGTGAATAAGTCCCATTTCCTCTAGATCTCTCATTGGACATTCCCAGCCAGTTTCGAGTGAAACGGGTTAAGGACCAAGAGCCAGGGCCAATCTGCAACTTGCACCGTAAGCACCTTTAGTTAGAAGCCTTAGGAAAAAGTACACTTTCAAATACTGATTGTTGTGGCTAAAGTTGTGTGTCACATTTGTGTGCTTTAGACTGCCTTTCTAGTTTTACTGACTTAGAGGAGCTTGATGAAACGGAGCTCTATATGTGCCATAAATGTAAAAAGAGACAAAAGTCCACCAAAAAATTCTGGATCCAGAAACTGCCTAAGGTAGGCGTCTATGCCTCAATCCTAAATAAAATCATCTTTGTGGTATTTTGAAGTTGTTTTTGTGACACTCTCATTTGTCTTATTCCAGGTCCTGTGTTTGCATCTAAAAAGGTTCCACTGGACAGCTTTTCTGAGGAACAAGGTTGATACATATGTGGAATTCCCACTGCGTCGCCTTGACATGAAGCGCTATTTGCTTGAGGTGAGAACTAAAGGTGTAGTATTTTAACTCCTGAACTTGTAATGTACGTTGATGTTCGCTTCAATCTATGTTTTGTGTTCAGCCTGAAAACAGTCTTCCTGAAAGCTGCCTGTATGACCTTGCTGCAGTAGTGGTGCATCATGGTTCTGGGTAAGCAAAAATCAGTTTTGTTGAAGTTAATGTATTGCTTTGCTTGCAAGTTTAGACTTCTGTCCACTTTTGTTTGATTAGTCATATATTATTTTATAGTTATTCCTAATCTCACCAGTAGGTGGGGATACTACACCATATGGCCGCATGCCATACTTACGCTAAAGCCTTTTCTTTTTCATTTCTTTTTCATCTTTCTCAATGCTACTCTTGTAGTAGTATATAACAGCGTTTGTACTAACCAGTAAATATTTGTTCTTTTGTTTCCTGCAGTGTGGGATCAGGTCACTACACAGCATATGGCCATCATGAAGGCCGCTGGTATCACTTTAATGACAGCACTGTGACTCTGGTCACTGAGGAGACAGTGGCCAAGGCTAAGGCTTATATTCTCTTCTACACAGAACAGGACAGACCAGCCTCAGAGACTGATTCCAAGCTTTAATCAGCCTTACTGTACCCAGAAGCCTTCAGAATGACAGCCACCCCTCCTGCACGCAGTTCTACGCTCAGTTTTTCATTTCACCCATACCTACAACAGAAAAAACCTCAGTAACCTCAAAACCTAATTGCTGCTGTCTTCATTGTTTTTTTTTTTTTAATAAACATTCCTTTTTCTTTTTTTAAAAGTCCAAAGGTAATTACTATATTAGTGGAGAATGTGTTGTTCATACTAGTGGATCAAGTGAAGTGACAAAGCAATGGAGAATTGTTGTAAATGGTGAAATCCAAAATGTGGAGTTTGGAGTTGTTTGGTCTTGCCTGATGTTTATGCTAATTATGTCTTTGTCACACATTAGCCACTAGTTCAGTCAGGTCCACAGAAATGTTTATGTAAATGAACAGTGGCTTAACCTGGTATGTTTTATTACTGTCGTTTGTTGGTGTTGAGGCATTTCTAAACTTGAAAAAGATGTATTTTTTAAAAAAGGTTCTAGTTTTTTTTTTTGTTGTTGTATTTGAGTAGCTTACTTACATAGTTCCACCTCAAAATGTGAAAAGGACATTTAAACTGAGGGTCTCCTAACCCTCGAAATATCAGGTCCTCCATGCTTCGACATGTTATTATTTATAATGTTTTTAATGAGAGAAAACATAGAACGTGATTTAAAACCTGATGCTACCATAAAGACTTGCGAGCACTTCAAAATTTCATCCGGTCCCAGAAGTAAAGAGATGCCAGTTAATCAAAATTTTGTCAGTGTTTCAATAACGTCGTGTGTTGCGATACTGGTATTACCTGAACTAATCTGTTTCTTGTCTGAATTATGTTGTAGGTTAGATGTTTTGATATTTACTGCAGCATTTCCAAGGTCAGTCCTTAGAGACTTCTGAGCAGGTGCTTTATTCTTGCTCTCAACTCCACCAGGCAGGTTAAGGTGTTTTGGCTGTGAGATGAAGCAAAACCTTCATGGGATATTAAGAAATGAGAATTTAATTAATCTTTCTCTCAATTTCTACTGTAGAAGTCTTTCTTTGCCAGCTGTATGTCAGAAAATGATTTCCATATGAAATTTTGATCTATTTTGTTAATCTTAAATCTTATGTTAACTCCGTCAACTCAATGCTGTTTTTTTTTTAGCCTCTTCCCACTTCTCCAAATTAAGAAGGTTACAAAAAAATACAAAAGTATTAAATAACTGCTTATGCATTAAGTACACAAACTGCAATGGAAAGTTTTAGCATGTCCGTCCTTCAGAACAGGAACAGAAGCTATTTTAATGCTGTTTTGGTTTTGGGGGGAAAAAAGAATGGCAAAGGTGCGGCCGGTTGCAGAGCTGTACTGATAGTGAACCAACCTGATATAATGGAATTTAACATGCAGGGAATTAGTGAGTAAATGTTAACTTAAAATGTAAACATGCAAAGTTTTAATCCTGCAGGAAAACAGGTAAAATTGACTAGATAGATCTGAGCTTTAAAAAAAGAAATTCCATTAATTTGCCAAAACTGTAAATATGTTTTTAGTCTCACATTAAGGCAGGCGGGGAAGGCCAATGGTGCGGTTTGTTTTTTTAAACAGATTTTTGTTTGTGCTTTATTTTTGTTATACATTAAGTAGTTTTTCTTGATTACAGATTAATTGTAAATAGACTTATTTTTCTAAATGGGTTTTCAACATATCCAGGAGATATATCTTGATGTAAAAAGTCATATGTGGTTATAGTTATCATTAATACAGATTTTAAGAGTTTGCTAAGAAACTGGGCCAGTCATTTGGCATCATTCTGCCTGTAAGCAGGTACCCAGCTCTTCTATTTTCAAAGAGTAGCTTCTTTTTATAAACAGTGCTTCTAGGATCAAGCTCTGCCGTGACGTCAGCCATTGATGTTTACACACAGCTTAGTTCATCGGTTGTCCTGTCCTCAGTTGCACAATGTGTGTGTGGGCATAAAGAGAGGATGTTCGGTGGTAACCTCAAAAAAGAGAAATTAATGTTCAGGACTGCTCGAACGTGGGTGAGATTCCGGGATGTGTACAGATTCCGCGACTACTTCATGGCCCAAACAACGCAGGGAGCACGTCTGTTTCTTTTCTGAAGACGGTGCTAAAGTTCACTTTGTTTATGGCACGGTAATGAGGGCTCTTCCTCTCCTAGTTATATACTCATGTCAAACGTTTACACAATTATCTTAGTTCTTCTGTCATCTTTATTTTCTATGAAAGCAAAATAGATTACTGATGAAGTACATCTATACTTCAGCCATGGTTTCAACTAGGTCTCAGTGTCAGCTGTTCCCATACACAAATAATGCAATACGCTATTTCCCCGCTTTTCGCGAGGGTTACGTTCCAAATACCACCCACATATATTGAAAAACAGCGTTGATGTGTTTTGGTTAATAAAAAATTTCTATTTTTAGAGTGTAAACTTTAAATAGGCTCCCCGAACCCTTTAATTTCGCTTACAACTCAGATTAATGCATTACCCATAAAGAAAATGTAAAGGTAAATAAATAATAATCATAAAACTTTGTTTCAAAAAACGTTAGCATTAACGGTTAGCATTAGCAGCGTTCAAAGACCCATACACAAAAGAACAAGACAGCTCTCTGTGCTGATGCTCACTTAAGTCGGGGACAAAGTAGGAAATACTGGTTTATTTATTTGTGTGTGAAAGCGAGATGATGAGAGAGAGAAACACTGTTTGCATTAGCGGTTAGCATTAGCAGCGTGCAAAGACTCCTACACAAAATAACTCTCTACTCCACTTTATTTAGTATTTACTAATACTAAATAAACTGAGATTACTTGAAAATGGGTGGGTGTGGGGGGGTTAAAACACTAAAATATAAGGACAAGACGCAGAGCAGGCAGGCTGCAGCAGGCTTTCGCTTCTTTTTATGGAGGTTGACCACTTTTCAGTGTATTACTGCCACCGGTGGGCTGGTGGCGGTAATACAGTTTGGTTCTTTAAAAAATAAAAAGGCAGAGGATATTTGCAGTTTCTGCATTATTGTGTGGATTTCCGCATAAAATGATGAGCTAGTTTTTTTAAAAATAAAAAATCCGCGTGTGACTTTATCCGCATCTCCTGATACACATCAAACTGGGGGATTACTGAATACTATATACAGGAACAAGGTACCCTGTGTCTGGAATGCTAATTAGCTCTAAATAGAGTGAAGTGCAATATTTGGACTGCAGAGGTTATTATTTCATGACCTGTACACATGGAGTTTTGAGCCATCTCGGACAGGCAAAAAAAATTCGCTTCACTGTTATGCTTGACAGAGATGTATAAAAGGATGATCTAGTAAGTAACTGTAAAGGTTGTTGTTCTAGCCAAGCAGGGCCCAGCCGGAAGGTGAGAGTCCTTACACTGCTTGCGTATAGGAACTGCGTAAATCGTTCAAAGCAGCAGTGGTGGGACGAGCTTGTTTTATGTTAATTATTTTTTCTTTATTTTAGATATCAAACGCTTCTACCCGCCCACATACACACACGCATACACAGACTTCTTTCAGAGCCAGAACAAACACAGGGGCTCCTCAGCTCACGTGCCACTAAGGCAGCCTAGGGTCCCCGACAGGCTGGAGGAACAGGCCCTCCTGTGTTATGAGGAGCAACAGCTGCTCAGTGTGGCTGGTGCTCTCTCTCTCTCTCTCCATACACGCACACACAGGTGTCAGTCTAAGGCTGGAACACTATCCTCATTAAGTAAACAACTTGAGCCTGCCTCTCTCTCTCTCTCTCTCTCTCTCTCTCTTTCTCTCTCTCTCTCCTCTCTTTCTCTCTTTCTTTCTCTTTCTCTCGCCCCCACCTCCAAAACCTTGGAGCTGCATGCTGATAAGCTCACGTTGCCCTGTGTTGCTGCTTCTTTCGTTGCCTCAGCACGTCATGACTCAGTGAGAATGAGTCACTGGGTACAGGCTGTAATGTCACTTCTCAAGAGGAATGCTTCGTCAAGGCCCATGTGGCACGCACCAGCATACCTATTGATACCAAGCAGGGCTGGGAATTCATAATTCACTGTCCTTTAATAAAAAAAAACTCCTCTGACGATTTTATTTGCCATGCCTCATTAATCAGATGTATTTCATGCCCTGTGACAGACACATAGATAGATACATGGATCAGAAATATATAAATATAGAGCAGACACGTGTCCTCTGACCTTGTATCTGATAATTTATCACATTTTTAAAACCATTCACTGGTTGTGAGAACATTCGGAGATGATGCTTTTTACTTGAAAATGTCAGCTGCTCTAAACATGCAAACACTTCATAAAACATGAAGCAATGAAAAGGTACACAAGTGCCCAGAAAAGAGATCATATTACATGAATGTGCATTAAAGATCATCAGTCCTGAGGCCCCATAATTTATAGATTTTGTCTCAGCTTGACATGCCTGACTCAGCTAAACAGTCTGGTTTTGTTAACAAACTTAAAGATTGATCTAAAAAAAAAAAAAGCCTTGTAGCTCCAAGAGACTGAAAAGATGTTCTTAGCCTCGAATTGAAGTTAATAGATTTTCCAACTAACCCCACAGCGTTTCTGTTGAACAATTATAATGATTTTTTTTCTTGTAAATGGCAACCAGCATTTTTAGAATTGCATTAAATATTCAATCTGTGCTAAAATGCTCTTTATGCTACAAGTGGCAAGAAACAGTTACAGTTTCGAAGAGCACTAGTCTATAACAGTCACATTAGAGGGTTTTGTTTGGTGTTCACTTTGCTGTCCTTCCATGTTCCACCCATCTCCTGAACGTGAAAGCTCTCTCCCTTGATAAAACATTTCTAATGTGAGTGATAAACACAGGCCGCTGCCGTCCAAACATCTGTCTGAGGCCTGCCCAGGCAGGAGACAGATGGAGCAGCACTGGGGGTGTGTGCTCGCACACATGCTTTCACACATTTCCATTTTTGACCGTGCCTGCTGTTGTCCTCTCAAAATAACTTCCATTCTTTACGACCATATATGTGCAGGGCTACTGTGTGTGAGGAAGAGCCTGGGAAGGAATCAGGTATCCAGGCAATGCAGAGCAGACTGCAGCCACATTGCTGCCGCTGTAGCTCAATGCAAGTGTGTCAACAGAACAAATCTCAACCTGGAATAGAAAGATCTGTTTCTTTCTTCTCCTTCTTCTTCTTTTTCTTCTTCTTCTCTCTTCTCTCTCTCTCTCTCTCTCTCTCTATGATGCACCTTGTTGATCTTAACCAAGAGTGCCTGCTACATCTCTTCTCTTTCCTGGATAAAGACAGTCGGAGAAACCTCTCTCTGACCTGCACTCGTCTCAGAGGAGTCTTCCTGGACCCCCAGATGTGGTCCCTGCTGAACTTTTTCTCCCCCTGTGAGCTGAAGAGGAACAACTTCGTCTTGGGCCCATCACTGAGGCACCTCAATATATGCTGGCATTCCAGCAGGGTCAAAGTGTGCAACATAGAAGACTGGATGAAGACGACATTCCAGAAGGACCTGTGCAACAAGCATGAGAGGCTGGTCAGTCACTTCCTGGAGCATGTCTGCCACATGTGAGTGCTCTTTTGTTTTGTCTGAACACCCCCCCCCATTTTCATCATCATGTCTTTGATCTTGCAGATGCTGAGCAGATAAAAATAGCAGTAGCAGAAACCACAGGGTTGTTTGCACGTATTAAAGATCTGAAACGCTTTTCTTCTGGGGATTTTTCCCTGATTATTATTGAAGAGATGGCATACATTAGAAGAGTGGTTTGTAACCCTGGTCCTGGAGTCGTCTGTTCTCTGAGGATTTTGGTGTTTTCCCTGTTCTAACACAGGGAAAACAGGTATTCAGACACTTTGGTTACTTCATATACTTCCACATATATGTGCTTAAAAACACATATCATATTCCATGACTTTGTATTTATGAAGATGGACAGAAACATATGCATTCATAGACCTAAACAATAAAAATAATAAATAGCTGAAAAAAAATATGTTCCAAATCACAATTTTACCATAACTTTAAATGTGTTTGTAAAACTCTTGGTGGCAGTTACAGCCATGAGACGTATACAGTAAAAAGTAACTCGCTTTCTCCAGCGTTGACTTTCAAATTTTCCCTATTCCTCTTGACCATCTTCAGTTCTCCTCTATCTGAGAGTGTTGTGAAATCGTGGCACACCTGTCCAGGGTGACTAGTTGTGATGTTATGAACATTCTGATTGCATATTATTGATGTGTTGTACTTACTCTGAGGTTGAAGGTCTTTGCTAGGGCCATAGCTTTTTCCATTTGAATACTGTTTCATAATTGTGTCCCAGAGAACTTAATTGGATTAAAAGTATATTCAGTAAAAACAAACTGTGTGAATACTTGTTTCCCCATCAACTGTCTGAATGAATTCAACCATACTCTGCATAAAAAATGCATTATCAACTGCTGCTAGGGTTTTACAGAACTTCTGTAAAAAATCTCATTCATTCTAAGATCCTGCCTTATTGGCATCTATGACATTGACATGTCATTGGCATGTATGTTTATGTGCTTCAAAGCATCTCTAATCTAGCAACACTTTGTTTAAAACATATATTTGTATGCGGAGCATGGACAGTTGGTTAGATCAGGTGTGTTAGAGCAGGGAATATGTAGGGTAGGTGTTCTCCAGGACTGGAAACACAGCTTTAGAATATATACAATACAGTTTAAACCAAAGATGTCCATATGAGTGTATTATAGCTGCATTTTAAAGAAAGGACTCTGGCATCTAAATGTAACCTTCTGTTCCAACACATAGTTCTAAGACTGTCACTCAAACCCACAGGATGTAAACTCACTCTTCCTCTAGGAGGACAAAGAATGAATCCATATCATATTGCCCCAGGAGTTCAATCACTTTCCCTCAAGAGTGCTTCAGAGAGAAAGATACAAATGACTGCCACTCGTTTCTTTCTTTAATCCGAGCACAATGGTAAACACCCAACTTTGCCTGCGGGTGTAGATAAACATACTCCACAGTAGCATATAGCAATCAGTCTTAGAGGAGCACATCTGAATGGGAACGGCAGGAGGAAGTAATTTGAGTGTCGGCTGAAATTTCTAAAGTATGCATTTTAGAGGGAGACAACACGAAGGGACTTGAGCATGAAAGCTGGCCCTATTGAACTGTGTAATCCCACCAGAAACGGTCTAACAGTTTCCTGTGATCTGCCTGTTCTAATCACAAACCTGCTGGAAGTCCAGGAGATGTCGTTGACGTAGAGGAGGATAAGTAAGTGCCTGAAAGAGTACCTTCTCACAATTTTGAGTGACATAAGGTCCAAGGATCTCAGTGTACTCAGAGATTAATTACCTGCTGAAGCTTGAATGAGGGGTCTGCGGCCCGGAATGACTAAAGACATGCTGCGGCTCTAAGGCTCGTCTACATTGTACTGAAGCACAAGATAGTTTCAGAGGACCAGTGATCTCTCTACTGAAGCTCTAGAGGCTGGAACCCCCCACCATGCTGCTATGACTTAAAGACGAAAGACTCACACTCGCCGGAGTATGTGGAGTTGCAGAAGGGCAAAAGTGACACGAGGATAGCTCTGTCTGAAAAATGGCCAAAGAAAACTTGAAAGAAAGCGAGAGACAAAGAGACATTTGGAGAAGGAGGGCGTAAAGAGGGGAATTAAAGGAAAGATCTAAAGTGCCTATCCTCCCCTGTCTGCTCTTCCTCCAAGATTTACATTTGACAGGTGGAGCCTACAATCGCCTCTTTGTAGATGTGGGTGGAATGCTCTCTCTTTCTCACTCACCTCCTCTCCCTCTCTCTCTCTCACTCCTTCTCTCTCTCTCTCTCTTTCTTTCTCTCTCTCACTTCTGCTCTCTCTCTCTCTCTCTCTCTTTCTCTCTCTCTTCTCTCTCTCTCCCACTCCTCTCTCACTCTCTCTCTTTCTCTCTCTCTTCTCTCTCTCTCTCTCTCTCTCTCACTCACTCACTCACTCACTCACTGATTGATGCCATTACGGGGACATATTTCATCTGCAAAGGAAAATCTATAAAACATTGAGTGCCCTGGGAAGCTGGTTTTAGATGGTGTTATTAAGTTCGTGTAGAGATCTAATTTTATTTCTCATAACAGTGTCTAGATCCATTTTCATTCACTTGACTGTTACTTAACACGTCATTGAACAATTGCTGAGTAGCTGCAGGGCAACTTCATTGTGGGCCTGCTAAACAGTTTAGACTGTATACAATGTGCAAAAAACTTGAGGCCTAAAGTTTTGAATATAGTCTAGCCTGTGTTTTTGCGTAGTGTGGCTTGACCTGTTGGAACGTATATCTTTTGATTATGCAAATTGACACTAAAGGAAAAAAATCTGCAGATCTTCACCAAAGAGAGTAAAGCTGATGAATATTATATAATAGTCTGTCAAATGAAAATGACATGCCTCCAAACAGATCGTTTCGAAAGAAAATAAAAGGCCTAGCTGTGTTTGACCACAGTCATCTGCTGCACACAGCTGTACTGTGATACTCTTGGCTTGGACTGGTCATTAGGTTGGCCCAGAGCTGGGAAGCCTGTGTGCTTTTCTGTTTATTTCAGTTATTGCAGAGGCCATGGTAACATTCTTTATAGGACATTAGGCATGTTATATCACTTTTGTATATATAAAAAAAACACACATAGTAGAAGATCAGTATAAGACGACAAGTAAATCACTGCATCATTACTGCCCAGCCACTGGAAAATCAAGTTACTGTAGCCCTGTAGCTGCACATGATACACGTAGGCGAGCAATGGGTCACAAACAGTGTGTTTTTAATGAGTCCCCACCCAAACAGGGAAATGTACATGCTGCATGTTTTGGAAAATATTAGTCAGGCTCTTGCTCTTGCATACCAAGCCACTTTTTCACAATTCAGCAAAAATTAGATTGAGACAAAGATATACACAGTGTTTAAGTATGAGCGTGTGATGGGGAGGTGACAAGCAAATGAGTGTGTGACGAAAGTGTGAAACTGCCTGACGGTCAGGCTGCTTTGTTGGAAAAATGCCTGTGCTTTCGAAAAAAAAGAGAGAAAAACAAAAGGAGGGCGGTGCCATGAGAGAGGAGGGTATGGTTACGTAACTGGGGAGAGAGGCACGTATATCTGCCTTGTATACTTATACTGCACATGAGTGTACATCTGCTGCTACAGGGCAATGACTAAAACCAACTTGAACAAACATTGTGTAGCCCTCTTATCCTTTCAAGCTTTAGATCTTGTCAGTCTAACTCCTCCTTCCTCTCTGCTCAATCCCTTTTTTGGCTCGTCAGTGTCATCAATAGCCAGTTGTAATAATAAAAGGAGGGACACGACACGTGTTGTGTGCTGCCCCACATCCCGGGTTATTGGGACAGTACCGTAACACTCTGGGGCTACTTTAATGTGTTGGCCTCACATGTAGTTAAGTGGTAAGATTATGTAAGCCTTTATGTAATCCACATCAGTAAACGTGAATGACATCCCAAAGCTGCAGCCATCAGCCGCATGTGTGTGTGCCTTGTAGCTCTACGAGCTGCAGCACCTCCACTGACATTTAGGAGGAGAATGCACTAGAAGCATCTACATAACAGTACACTAACCGATAACCTTTTGTGGTTGTTGATAAGTATGAGTATGTTACATTACCAGACGAATAAGGCTCTTTTCCTTTGAATTAATGGCAAGGGATTTTTTTTTTATTATAGTCAAACAGCCACAGAAGCTTTGCGATCAAAATTTAAATCCCCTGTGAGCCACAAAAATCTCTATGGTTTGTGGTTAGGTTGCTGTCTCCAAAATGTCTCTATTGTCAGAGGAATCAGATTGCAGTGTCACTATGAGTGTTATTTACCGTGCCATTGACGCCTGGCTTAGATCAGTCCTGTCGGCGCTGGAGTGCCTGTCACTTGATGCTTCTGGTGATCAACCGAGAGCTTTCATCATGCAGTCAACTCACAAATCTATCTTCACTCAAAAGCAAACAGCAAACATAACTCACACAACACAAAGCCATTCCTAGCGTAAGGATTAGTTTCCATGTAAAATGAGAACAAAAAAGTTGCAGTCTGTATTATAATCCATTGTAACGGACTATACATCACATATAAAGAGGCTGAATCCAAGCTCCCCAGGCACCAATTTTTCATAAAGCACTCCTCAGGTGCAGTACATACAATATTCGACACACAATTATCTGTCTGTAACAATCTGTTTATTTATCTGTTCCA
Source organism: Clupeocharax schoutedeni (assembly GCA_037974565.1). Lineage (NCBI taxonomy): Eukaryota > Metazoa > Chordata > Actinopteri > Characiformes > Alestidae > Clupeocharax > Clupeocharax schoutedeni. Next base: position 7,915,957 of record JBBPDH010000124.1, read on the forward strand.
TTTACCACTAAATAACTGCTATGTGTATTTATTTTGTCTTACCATTGTGTCACAGTTCTGCCCTCTAACAATAAATGTCCGCTGTCTTTGTGAAATCATGTATCTCCATTTTTAACTTGACACAAGTTGAGCACATCTGCACTTTCCACTAAAAGAATATTTCTGTCTTCTGTAAAGTTAACATGTTGGAGATAAGCCAGTTTCTCTATAGAGGGGTTTAGAGGATCATTAGAGGGTTTAAATCCCGAATCCCACAATGATTCGATCCATTTCTGATTCATTAAGAAATTTTAATCAGTTTGTTGTATCGCCTCCTTTTGATCAGTGCAGACCTATGATGTATTAATGTGATTATATGATTTTCTCTCTCTCACTCTCTCACTCCAAAGGTGTCCAAACCTGCTGTCTCTGACCCTGTCCGGCTGCGGACATGTGACAGATGATGATGTCATCAGCGTGCTCCAGAGCTGCAGGCTTCTCCAGAAGCTGTGTCTGGAGGACTGCTGCCGGGTGACGGACGCTGTCCTGCAGGCGGTGGTGACCCATGGCAGCAGCCTGCTGGAGGTCAGGGTGGATTTCTGCAGGAACATTACACAGATGGGGCTGCAGGCCGTCAGGCTGAAACGGCCCTACATCCGTCTGAGCGCTGACCGGAGCGCAGGAATGATCCCAGACAGCCAGCCCGAAGAGAAGCTGCACATCAGGAGGGCTCTGCACAAAGTCCTTCTGTTCTCCTGAGCAACAAGCTCCTGGGTGTGTTCTCAGAAGACATTTCTCACCGGTTCTCCTGTGGCTCTATAACAAACAGCCACCTCACTTTGAGCAAAACTTTTTTTATTACAATGGTTGTTTTTTTTACACTCTCAGTTTTTATTTTCTTTTGTTTGGGTTTATTACTGTGGTTTCGTTATCACTTCAAATGAAGTAAAAAGTTTCTACAATGTCATTTTTTGAAATCCATCAAGGATCTTTAAAAAGGCAGACATTTTTAATGATCCTGTCAGACATGTG
>JBBPDH010000124.1:7936133-7963143 GCA_037974565.1 Clupeocharax schoutedeni
TTAGGATGAAACTTTTAAAATTCTGAATAAAGTGTGTGCCGAAGTAAAACTAAGAAGCTGCAGAAAGCAGAAGCGAGCAGATATGAAGTATTTCTGCGCATGCGTAGTCAAAATCGTGTTTCCTATCTAAATCGGGTAGTCCGTCGTTCTAACGGAAATGATGTAGGGGCTTGAGAGTGGATGGGTCCTGACAGAGGACGCGCGCTCTCAGGCCCTGCTGCAGCCAGACCCTCTTGATTCTATGTGCAGCGAACACCAGTTACTAATTCAGTCCACCAGAATTGTGACTGGTGCATTCTGTTGGGGATGGTGTCACTGTGATTGAATTTGAAGATACACAGAGGGACTGAGGGTGATCTCAGTGTGGCACTCTGATATTAACTAATTTATCTTTTCACCACTGAGACTGCAGGAGTTAGAGTGCATGGGCTTGTGCAGCTCTAATTGATCTGGCTTTTGTCAGACTCTGCATTTCTCACGAACAGGCAGCTTCTGGTTATAATTTGAGAGGGCTGAGGGGTCAGGCCCTCACATATTAGCACATTATTCAGTTATTAATCTTAAGACTTATTACTGAGTAACTATGAATTATTGGGTGCTTACTGCGAAGCGAATGTTTCACATTACTCTTACAATAGCTTCAAGAACCCTTAATGAAGTCATAAAAGTGAGGAGATGAAAGTCCTTGCAGTTTAACCGCTAAGATAAATGTGGATATCAGTATGCATTTTTTGAAAGAACATGTGTGTTTGCCTAGTTGCACATTGTGCTGTTACTCAGTTGGAGAATTGGGGTGATATCATAGTGATTTTAGTGGCTTTTGAAACTTTGGTGTTGCATCACGTGCTAGTTCCCGTCAGGTCATTAACAACTGCAGCCTGGGTGTGCTGTTTACATCTGCTTATCAGGAAGGATAAGGCTTCAGCCAGCATCAGACTTTTACTGCTTTATCACATTTTTCAACTAAGCACTAGGTCTATTTTAAATAGGCCTCATTAAAATCTACACTGAAATCTGGTGTTGAAAGCAAAAATGAAGGCCCATTTTAGACAGACAAAAACATACAGGACCAAGGGACATGCCAGCGGGCTCCAGCTGACAGGCTGGTACAGGAACTATATGTAGATTTCTTGTGGCAGATTGAGGAGTTCACAATGCTGTGGATCATGTGGAGCCCTTCCTCATCTGTACACGGACTGCAGGCAGGGCTGGTGCGCTTACATAATCCAGTTAAAATACACCCCAGTCACATGGAGCATTCAGCCCCGCACAGAGAGAGATATCCCATGCCGCTTGAGCTGTGTTGGCAGCCATTCAAACATTTACGCATGCACACACACACACACACACACACGCACACACACACACACACACACACACGCACACACGCACACACACATGCACACACAAGGCCATTAAAGATTCGATTGTGATTCGCTGCCAGAAGTTCAGCGCCCTGCCTCCATGTGAACTATCTGTGGAAAAATGAGCAAGGAGCTTTCACACTGTACATGTGACTGGCTGGAGTCTTCACTGAGAAAAGTCTACATAAAAACACATAAACACACACATACACACACCAGGGGGAGGGGAAAAGAAGTGCTTGAGGGGGTAGAAGGTCCAGCCCTTTAAAGTCACAGTGCAGGCTTCCTGGAAGGGTGCTGGATTTCAGCTCTACTGAGACTACATAACCCTTCACACACATACGCGCGCACACACACACACACACACACACACACACACACACACACAGTGTGCTCTATGTAGGCGATGTGTCCTTATTTCCACTTAGAAAATCAACAAAACTTTCATTTGACTGGGCATGTTCATATATATTTAGGTAACAGCCACAACATTCAAATCCCTGAGAGGTGAAGCAAATAACTCTTTTAAAAATTATTTATTATCTTGTTACAATAGCACGTGTGAAAGGGTGGCATATATTAGTCAGCAAAGGAATAGTCAGTTCTTGAATATGATGTGTTGTAAACAGGAAAAAGGGGCAACTGCAAGAATTTAAATAGGGACAACTGGTGAACTGGTGACAGGGTCATGGGCAACCAAGGCTCACTGATGTGCATGCTGAGGCTAACAGGCTAACATGACTATTCTGATCTTACAGAACAGTTACTGCAGTTCAAATTGCTGAAAAAGATAATGCCGGCTATAATAGACAGGTGTCAGAACAGGAAGAAGGAGAAAGAACAAATGAATGCAACCAAACAAAGTAGTAAAAACAATAAAGAATTTTTTGCTGATTTAAAAAAAAATAAACACGCGTTTGTTTCCAGATTTCTCTTCCAGCCGTTCTGTGACCTCTGTGCAATGAAGACTGAGATCTGGGAAATTAGTTTGCAGTCAGAAAAAAAGTAAAAGAAGTAAAAATGGAAAAAACCCAAATGGAGATATGAAGGTTTGTTTATATATACAGTAATCACCAGTTTTCGTGGGGGTAAAAAATGCCTAAAATGCCTATTTTTATAGTGTAAATATGCACCCCAATCTGCTCCCAGAACAGATTTGAAATTCCCCGTCGAGATATCCAACTCGGAAGGTTCGGACCCCAATCCTGGAGATGTGAGGCAAGAGTGGTACCCACTGCACCAGCATGGGGCGTTTCAGTATTAAATAATATTTTAAAAATGTTACAGTAGCTTACATTAAAAATTAGGAACCATTTTCCCATTTCTTGTAAGGTTTGATTCTGTCCACTAGTGTATGTAAAAGCTTAATAATAATGAGATAATCCTAACATTGACCTCAGTAACAAAAAAGGGAAAATGATTTCGCACTTTTAGTTTTCTGTTGTGATGAAACATGACACTTCTGTCAAGTCGGAACCAAAACAAGTACACATATACAAGACAAACACAGCCATTACAGATACTAACTACCTGTTGCATGCTCTGTTTTTTACTCCTGTGCTCTATGTGTAGGAGTTAAGAGCATGATAGGCACCTGGCAAATGGACTCCATGTGCGACCACATCAGAACTGACCAATCCTTAAAAGCGCAGAGAGGACATCAAAACCCGTATAATGGCAAGGGTACATCTGGCTGGCGTGCTCTAAAGAGAAGCAGTGAGACCATCTGGAGAGAGCACACACACACACGCACACACTTGCTCAAAGGCAGCATGATTGCCCATTCACAAGCTTCACTAACAAACACCACCACAGCATCTGGCTCTGCTGTGGTCAGCCATTTTAATTATGCAGGTTGCTTTACTAATTCATTACGTGTTGATAATGTGGGCTGTGTGAGTTGAGTGGGGAGTGGAGCTGGGCCAGGGCAGAACGTTTTAAAAGCCTGTTATGTACAGCTGACTTAGGCCTGGTTACATAATCAATAACCGCACATCTCCCCCTGCCTCCCCAGCACATGGATTTCCTCCCAGAGCGATGATGGCTCTTTCTGGAATAATCCTGCCAGATGGAGTATCAGCCTGCTGCTGACCAACGAATGAAGCAAGAAACTGCTGTTACAAAACCTGATGCATCTTTAACACACTTTCTTTACTCACACACAAATGAAACCACAGTGAGGAGCTGAGTTGTCATAACTGCTCAGTACAGGAATTTTTGGGACACCCACCCACACACACCCACACACACACACATACACACACACTCACACACTTCAGTATATCCTCATCTTGTGGCTTTAGGGAAATGGTTCTTATATGAAGTTTTTCCGCATCTACATTTTCCCAGTTGCACTTCTGCCCACAATATAGATGTACACTATTTTACTAAAGACATTTACATGTTGAAGATAAAGCCCTTATAACCCAGATAAGGCCCTTAAAATGGCATTTACTGTAGAGGGTTTAATCTTTGACGTCCATATTTTAAATAGTTTAACACATGTCTAAAAGATCATGTTGGACCTCTGTCCAATGCAGCAACAGTAGGAATCAACTTTTCAATCATGTAGGAATCCATTTTTCTAGTGAAAATAGTGTAAATAGTACGTATTGGTGCATTCTGGGGTATTGCCCAGGCCTAGCTTCACTTTATTAAGTATTGTATCTACACTCATTCAACCTTTATGATTACAGAGTGTAGTGCATCTGTAACTCTGTATCCTTTGTTAGTCCTCTTCATTAATGGTCAGGGCCTCCACAGAACCACCAGTGAGCAAGTCATATTTGATTAGTGGATCATGTGTATTGGCACGCTACTGTGTGCACGCACTGCACACAGCGGATCAGACAAGAGTGCTACTGGATTTTGCTGTGGTGAGAATCCAAAATCCAAATAATATCTGCTCACTTGGAGGTCCTGACCATTGAATGGGGGTAAAGAGGCTAACAAATGATGTAGAGAAACAGATGGACTATTTGTAACTTCAAATTGCACCTACATGGTCAGTGAAGCTGATCAAATAGACAGTGAGTACAGCTATAAGACAGGTATTGCTAATGCATATTTACAGATGTCTGTGCATATTTAAGTGAATGCTTCACTGCACCAACTGGATTATTTATCAGTATTATTGTCCACTCTATTCAGGTATTATTTATATTTTGTAATACATTAATAACATACCTGAAATATCCCATTTTCTTATAGGGAGGTGTCTTTTATATCCCAACCATTGGAAAGCAAGGTGTAGGACCAATCCTCATATACACACATTTCCCAATATACACAGAGAATGCAGTCGTGATGTCCTCAGCTCCGCTGCCCTCTGTGGATCTGGCCTAAAGTGCTTTTCTCTGTATTTTCTGAATGAGAGTGAGGGAATGAGAAAAAGCCAGATCGCAGCTGTGAGCGCCTGCTGTCTCCCCAGCAGCCTCTGAATCACATGGCCAGTCTGACAGCACCCACAAATCACCACCATTTCCCACCTCTGACTCATTTCGAATCCTAACATGAGGATGAGGAGACAAACCCCATGCAGAGTGTGCGTGTCGGGGCAAAAAACCCATGTAGAAATGTGTCATGTACAAGGACCCTCATCATTTTATCTTGTGAAAGGATTCATGCCAGTGGCGACCTTCAAAGCTTTTGTGATTTATTTAAAGAATAAGTCATGGCGAGAAAGCTCTGTGAAAGGAAGCTCTCTATTCAGCTGGAGAGAAGATCGATCCTACCTGAGGATCGTGGAAGTGAGTGGGTGGTAGAGTTAGTAAAAGATCAATTCCCTGAGTGCTTTTTTTGCACTTGTTACAGAAAGACTTGCAGCACTCATGTGATTCTTCAAAATCTATAATTAAATACAATAAACCCATAATTACGTCAGAGCAGCACTGTAATCTCAAATGCACCATAACCATGTTTTCGTCTCCATTTGGACTTTTCCACAAGCTTAGCAGGAAGTTAGTCTGTGCTACACGGTACTTCTTATAGACAAGTGATAATTGTACTATAATTCTTTTATTTAAAAAAATAAATAAACCAAGAAAATCATGAGACAGCAGCAAGTGTGTAAGGGAACTGTTATGATGTAGGTCATTTTCACTTGTATGGGTAGAAATGTCTCCTATCTGTTGGGTGGTCTAGAAATGTACTCACCAGAAGGCCCCCAGTAAACCCAGTGCAGATGTGTCTCTTCCCTGTTCATTCACAGGACAGTGTGCAGAACTGCAGTGCTTTGGACACAAACAATGTGCCAAAATCTGCGCTGCTGTCCACTGAGCTCACAGAGGTGATAAACAACGGAGAACTGACAATGACAAACCAAGAGGAGGCGACAGACCACTGAGTCAGCCAATGACCCAGCAGGTGGGACGCCTCTTTACTTTTTAGCAGCACATCTCAGTGTGCGAAGTATATTTCTGTAAGCAACACAGTTAGAGGACAGAGCTAAATGCTATATATGCTCGATATATGCATGTGACAATATTCACTTACTGGCCACTTTTACCAGAAATACTTGCAATATCTCCCTTTGTCGGTTTACGCTCACTGATAGTGTCCAGTCTGTTATTATAGCAATGAATTAGCCCTCCTCTAGCCTGTCCACCCCTTGAGAGGTGTTTTCATGTTAGTGGGATGCAGTGTGTGTTGTATTTAACACACAGGCCACTTTATTACATACACTTACCTTTTTCCCTGTACAATTAGTGTATGTCATCCTCAAGCCCTTCATCAGGTGTCAGTTTCTGACAACAGTAGCGCCGTTAACTACTGCAAACGTGTGTGTGTGTGTACACATATACAAAGACAAACGCATACTTATATATGTCGATAGATTATATACAGAGAGCTAACACTGATAACATTGTTCTCTAAATGCCCTCGATTAGCAATCAGTGTGTGCTCTTTTTATTCTTTCTCTCTCCCTCCCACTCCCTTTTGCTGAACCAAACCTTTGCACACATCGCCATAAAGCAAAAGTACACCACACGCCCTGTCATCCCATGGCCACAAGGTGCTCTGCAGATCTCCCTCCTAAAACAGTTAACACTGGACCTGCCAATTACTGGCCACTTTTAGCCACATTCCCAGAAGACAGTCCACATTTAAAACCAGACATTTGCACCCGGTTGTTACACAGCACGACTGACGCAGTCGACACGTCACTTTTTAACTGTAGGCCTGTAGTGTTCTTGTGTTCATCAGTGTATGGTGGACGAAAAAGTATGATGTGGGGGGAGGAAAAGAGAGGGGGAGGGGGTTGAGGGTGGGGGGCGGTAGAGAAACACGTTATCCTTGATCCTGTTTGCATGAATTATGTTTTTCAGGGGAGGGCAGGGAGGAGAGAGAGAGGACGGGTGGGTGTCTCCTACATGTGCTCACGTTTCTCTAGGAGGAGGATGGTGACTCACTGGCTCCATGCTTTGAATCCTCGCCTGGTCCTTCACCAGAGAACTCCCCCTGAGACCAACTGAGAGAGAGAGAGAGAGAGAGAGAGAGAGTGAGAGTGAGTCATCAATTGTGTTCTCTCGTCACGGTCACAAAACTGGTCCCTTTCGACATAGCAGCAACAGCTTTGGCATGCCTGTAGATGCACACAAACACACTCACTCACATCACCTGGCGCGTCATTCACTCTCTTTCCCTCTTTGCTTCCAAGTCCTTTCAGTAAACCCAGCACAGCCTGAGAGATGTGACGAGTAAAGTGTCTTTGAATACAACAAATTTTGTGACAGAAATAGAAACAGACCAACCAGCTTTGCCCATTTAAAAGAGGTGCTGTATTCCTGGAGCTGTGCTTTCATCGCATCCTGAACAGGATTTCTTCAATAATTCAGGATTCGGGGGCCACATTTGGCCACAGGAGAGCTCAAATCTTACTACGGAAGGGGACAGACTAATCGTTACTCTCACTTTATTTATAAGGGCCATTATTAGCAATGATAATAAATAAAGATTTAGAATCATTAATAATTATAATTCCTGCTTCATTCTTACGCCTGGTGTAAACTGTCATAGTGTGAGTGTGTATGTGTGCACATGTGTGTATATCTCTGTGGGTGTAAGTATTTTTGTTTGTGTGTGTGTGTGTGTCCATGTGTGTGTGTGTGTGGTGAATGTATGTATGTATATATGTGAATGTTTGTGTGTGTGTGTCTGGTGTATGTCGATGTATGTTAATGTCTCTGTGTATGGTGTGTGTTCGTGTATGTCTGTGTGTGTGTGTGTGTTTATGTCTGGTTGTGTGTGTGTGTGTGTGTGTGTGTGTGTGTGTGTATGTCTGATTGTGTGTGTGTGTGTGTGTGTGTGTGTGTGTATGTACGTGAATGTCTGTGTGTGTGCGCGCGTGCACGGCTCTTCACGGACTGCAGTGGGTTTTTTTTTCGGAGGAGGACCCTCCCGGCAGCCTCATGACTCGGAGCGCGTAAAAGAGTCACGTGTTGATTGGGAGTGAAGTGGGCTACACACGGCGGCGGCTCACGTTCAGCCTCCTTCATTCATTCGGCCTGCTCCACATCAGAGCGGCCCCGTGTCTCCAACACACGCAGCCCGCGTCCGGTCAATACCTTCACATCGTGTCTGCGTGTGGTTACGAAACGAACACAGGCTGGCAGAACGTAATTCTGCAAAAATAGTTATTTAAAAGAACGACGGACACTGGGTCGTAAAGTTTTTTGTTTGCATGATACCATGCTGAGTGGCCAGACATATTAAAATACTTCACGCATAATCATCTACCGAAATATACCGTGCGTGTTAGAAAATGCTTGTGGCAATAAAAAGACAAATACAGAAATAAATAAATAAACAAATACCTAAATAGAATAAGAGCTTCACGAGTGGACGTTATGTGACAGTCCTTAGTCTATTAGTCACTTATCCGGCTGGAGCACGAGCAGTTCGAGTTGACACAGACACACACACACACACACACACACACACACACACAAACACCACACACAAATACACACACAAACACGCTGTCCGGCTGCTGGACTGAAACCGATCCGCGTGTCCACGTGTTTTCTCGATTTCCATCTCATTTGAATATGTAAGCCTGGCTCTCCTATCGGCCGGGCCCGTGTTCAGACTCGAGCTCTATTTGTCGGATGAGGGTCTAGGAGCACAAATCGGAGCGGCCGGCCTGCGAGCGCCCGCCCTCTCAGACACGTTGCCTTGGGAGAAGTAACACGGGCCGCACAATCGCAGCTCCGCATCGCTGCAAAACCCACACACGTACCTCACATCCACACATCCACGACTGGCTGCCTGGCTGCGGCCGCAGAAGGGTCCTGGATTTACCGCTCAACAAAGGAGACCACACCATTCACCTCGTCCTCACCGGGTACGGCTGCCTTTTTCCTCTTTTATCCCGTGGAATACGCGTTTATCGCGTGGAAGACGGGCACGTGTACTTTAGAAATGTCATACATGGAGCTCACTAATTTACATAATGCTTTATACATAGAGAATGTGTGTATGTGTATGTGGGGGTGTTTGTATGTGCCATGTTTAACTTATCAGCCATTCATATGTACCCGTCCGCTTCAAATGCATTAAAATACATATATACATTAGGCTCCGGTGTCTTTTTAATGGTTTAATCGTATATGCCTGCTAAAAAATAGAATACGCGACGCATCTCTTGGTCGTTTAATAACACAGTTGCTTTAGCTTAAGAGAAACGCAAAGGAAATGGGGGTCGTTTTTACATACACTGAGGGCATTTTTCATTAATCTACAGAGTGGTCGAGGAAGACGCGAGTTTGTGGAGTCGTTTGACTTTATTGTAAGGTGTTAGTCTTCTGTGCCACACCCCACAAATTCTACAGGTAACTTAAAAGAATGCAGATCTGCTCGAAATTGAACGTGGGCATTTCTTTTCCCCTTTGGAACCTGCCTGTTTGACCTGTTGCAGTTTTACATGTGTGAAACGCAGTTAATTGTTTTATTATAGGCAAAAGGTCTTTGCGCACGGTTTAGTGGTCCCTCTTTACGCTTCCCTACACATCCTCTGTGTGAAGACCCCGTGTTTAGAAACCGGGTACCACTAAAACCACCAAGGCTTTTTAACACCTCCTGTGCCACTAACTTTCCCCTAAACTTTTCTCCAGAGGAGTTTAGCTGTCTGTGATCTGACCTTCAGAAAGAAGGGTTTGGAGATCCACATCCTCTCTTGTGTTTCACCATCCCCCTCTATCACTGACTCCCAGTGTAACGGTGTTGTTCTGGAGGATTTGGCTGCCTAACAAAAGCGATAAGGCTGGCCAGAGTCAGTCATGATATCAGCAGTAGTTTGTCACCTTCCAGAGACGCGTTTACTGCTGTGTGTACGGCAGACTCTTACATAATGCCACTTTTATTACCCCAGAGGAAACGTGCTCCGAGGCCTAGTCTCTGCAGTTACTGCAGATTTTAACGTGAGGCCAGCCAGGTGAGGAGATAAAAGCTAGATGCAGATGCAGCTCATCTTACTGTAGCTGATAAAGAAGAGATTGCTGGGTCATTTCGACTATAACTTCTAAACTGCTGAAGTGAGGTTACTGGCTGTGCCACAGTTAGGTGTTTTCAAAAGAAGAAATGGATATGTGTCTTTGTTGTTGTTTTATTGATTCTGCACATACATGCTGATATAGGAACAGGAAATTCTGACAGATGTTCTGTTTGGATTTATATAAACAGACCACCACATACACTTGAATTGTAGATGTTGAGACACTGTGCCTCCTGGTTCCTATCACCACTATTGTAATGAAAAGCTCCCTTTATGCTGTCACCCTGGTGTGAATCTTAGAGAAAAGCCCTCCTCCTCGTCCTGAGAGAGGTGCCTTCACACTTGCTCCCTTTCTCTCCTGTGCTCATTTAAACAAAGAAACGTTTAAAACATTATTACGGATCCTAAAGCTTCATTTTACCATGTATTTCTCAATGTGACAGTTACGAAATTCCTGCTGTTGAAAAGATTAATAATGCTGTGAATGGAGAGGGGGGTTGGTGGAAGCCTCAGACCACATCACAGGAGTCTTAGTCTTGATTCATTTGTAGCTAAAAAAGCACGGCTCAGACATTCCAGACTTTGTGCTAATCCACCCCAAAATGTTTTAACATTCAATTTTTAAATGTGGCTTAGCTATACAGAATTTTGTCTAATGTGCCTCAGCGCTGCCGCTCCATTAAAATGGCTGTTGTGAAGGGCTATTGTTTGTGTCCCGTGGTGGTCGTCATGGTCGCAGTGTTCCAGTGCTATTGAATAAGCAAGCGAGGATCTGGGTGTGTGTTTTGGGCCACCTGGTTGGTTGTACACCACCAGACACCATTTGTCATTTGTAGAGGTTTTGTAATGAGGAGAAAATCAGATATCAGATATGTCCTCCCCAGTTTTTTTTCTGTGGTTGTAGAAAACTACAAATGTAAATGTCCATATGTTTTTTTAAAAATGTACAGGCATGTGTGTGTATGTGTGTTTATATATACACACTCTCACATCTCTCTCTGTCTCTCTCTCTCTCTCTCTCTCTCTCTGTATATATATATATGTATATTAGTAGTCAAGTTCCAGACAGCAAATTAATAATGTAATAGCTTTCAAGGCCAGTCTGTGGTTTTCAGTGCTTGTGATGCAGTCAGTATTTTATATGAGCACTGTTTATCTTTAGGTGTTGTGACTGGACGGAGGACTGTCTGGCCTGCTACCATGTCACTGCCTCACAGACTTGTGTGCTTAGGTTGGCATTTTAAACTCTGCTACCTGCCTGGCTATTAATCTCTGTGGTTTTTCTTGATATGTGACAACATTCGAACACATCACAGCTATACTTAAAAGCTGAGAGCAGATAATATTCCTCTTTCCAGAATACTTCCACTTCAAAATGTCAGCTTTGCCATTTCAACATTTTTTTTATCGAATAAGATGTGTTCCTGTTGCCATTACAGTGGGCTCTCTTGTTTCCAACAGGTCAGTGATGGTCAGTGGTGGTTAGGACCTGTGGCCGAGGATGTCAGCTTCAGATTCGGACTATTCCATTGACTGGCTGGCCAGCGATGATGAGGACGACAACGACAGCAAGTTGGAGGTGACGTGTGAAAGAACACACGGGATGCTATCTAGCTCACGTGTGGCTCAGGACAAACCTCAATCCTGCAGGAGGAGCGCAGACAGCCCAGTGAAGAACAAGGAGGCCAGAAGTGGCTCCCCCTCTTTCTGCAGCACAGAGGGAGCACCTCTAGCAGGAGAAAGCGAAGACCGGTCTGGCTACCACCGCACCTCAGAAAGCCCTAAAGGCAAAAGCAGGCAGGCGCAGAAGAGACCGTGGAGCTCGACAGTGCTGGAGCAAAACGAAAAGCAGCTCCCATTTAGCCCAACAGAGAAAGACAGGCTGTTTGCATGCAAGGTGAGGCACGCCATGCTCACAGTCGGCTTTGAGTCCCACTCGACACATGGGCAGAGCAGTGGAAGTGCCAGTGTACCGAGAAGGGCCCTTATCACCTGCATGATCTAGCTTCACCCAACCAGAATAAATGTTAGAAATATACGCAGAGTGGAACCACTTCCAGGAAGACCCCTCCTTCTCTCTCTCTTTTAGGTGAAAAGTGAATGAGTCATTTTAGTCTTGTGAGTCAACAGGACTCGTATTTCATTTATAGGACTACCATAAAAACAGCTCATGCCTTCTCAGCCATGGTGAGGGGTCAATAGTTCCCATTTGTTCCATGTTTGAACACCTCTTTTAATCCTTTATATACATTCAGTACATGGGTGTGATTACTCAGTGGCTGTATCCTGACATTAATATCTGAAATTCTTAGGCACACAATTTGAATTTTAGCCTATTGTGATCTGGAAAAAAAATCTCACTCTGGGAAAAAAAGTGTTCAGGAAACATGTCCCCAGGGCATTTATGATAGAGGTTATTCTTATATGAACAATGAATAGTGATTTAAAAGTCATTGTTTTTGTCCCACAGTGTGTGGAACTGCAGTGTTACATCCACCCACTGTCATCTATCCTGAATGGCCTCCGCTCTGGAAGATATAGAGAACGTGAGTAGCAGCCCTTTTCACATGCACTTCTTTCAGTGAGCTGTAGAAGTCGCTTCACTCTGCTGAAGGTGTGACCGTTTGGTTTGAGAATCTAATACTCTTGAGAGCAATCTCACCAGTATAGGGCATATTGGAGGCATATTGCCAAAACATGATATATGTGTTGCTGGGATTTGATTTGGTAACCTCTGTGGTGTAGATTCTTTGATGCAAACATATCACGTAACCACAACTATGTCTGCTCATTCATTTTGTCACATTAGAACACAACTGAGTTAATGCAATGTAAACCACCTTATTCTTTAAAATTAAGTTTTCTTATCACATATTAAAGGCACAGCTAATGTAGTCTAGGAAGTGTACAGTGCTTCTCCCATGGCCCACAAGCTGTGGCATATAACACTTTAGAAAAGTGCTTTGTGTATTAGCTTCACAAGTACATTGGCTTCAACAGTGGCACTTTTTTAAAAGCTGTGCTTAGAGGACTGCTGAAACGTACCCAAGCCAGACGCGGCTTTAACATGTACTACCACATGGTATTAAGCCAAGTAGATGCTGAATGTTGCATTTTGTTGGCCAGGCTTTAGTTCCACATGGCTTAGCGGGCAGGCTGTGCAGCAGGCCAGGCTGCTCACAAGCGCACAGGCAGTGGGATCGGTGTCGAAACCCGCGACCCCCAGACATCCTGGTCACAGAGACAGAGAGTCTGCCCTCCCACACACTTAACAGGAACCCATCTGCTTCACAGACGCAGCCTGGACTGTCAGAGACAATGTGCGATTGGATGTTTGAAAAAAAAACCCTGTCTTTTACTTTCACAGGGCTCAGCACTTTCCAGGAGAGTGTGGCCATGGATCGAATCCAGAGGATAATGGGGGTCCTGCAGAACCCGTGCATGGGGTAAGAAACATGCACCAATACTGAAAATCTCAGTCCTTTTTTGATACATATAACTATATATATGTATACACACACACACACACACACACACACATATATATATATATATAATGTGTGTGTGTATGTATGTTTAAACAATCCTCTACCGATACAGATAGAAATCTGATATCTTCGCATACCCCGACTTCCTCAGCCCTTTTCCTCAGTTCACCCACACACTGCTTGCTGGATGTCGCCCATCTGTCACTCTGACAGCAGTGTATATATAGTTATGCACTCTGATTTACCTCCCAGTGTCACACTCACCCACTCTCTTGCTGATAGACAGGTGTATGTGGACACTCACGTGTGTGTGTGTGTGTGTGTGTGTGTGTGTGTGTGTGTGTGTGTGTGTGTGTGTGTGTGTGTGTGTGTGTGTGTGGCATGCAGACCGAGCCTCAGATTTTCCAGAGAGCTCCTGAATAGCTCCTGTATGGGTGTAGGTGTATCTTTGTGTTTATGACATCTCAGCAGATCTTCTTTTGCTCTGGAGTGAAACATGTGAAAACTGTAGCTCCAGCATGAGGCTCCAGTGTGGGCCAGCAGGAGGGCCACTCAGGCCTGTTAAAGGCTGAAGTGAATATGCTACGGTGGATAATTCTTGACCAGGTCATTACAAAGATCCTGGGCTCCATTCTGGGAATCACCTCGGACCCAGTTGATTAGCTCTCGGCTGGCGAGACTATGTAATGGCTTATGATGTCACTGCTAGGAGGTGAAAAGTCTTTTGTTGCTTCAGCTGGCTCACCATTCCAGGGCGGGTCATAGTGGGGAATAGATGCACCACTCTCCCTGTTCAGAGAAGCATTTGGCAATTAACCAAGCTCTGTTTCGTCTTATGTTACAGAGCTTTGTAAAACAAAGAAAGATTTTAAAGATCAGTTTTAGTAAATTGATGGAGTATATAGTATATATTCTGACAGTCATTTGAAACAAGAAGACAAAGACTGAAGTGGTAGATCCTCAGTTTTTGGGTGGGGTTTGATTCAGGCCACCTGATCAAGGCACTGGGCCAAAACAGCCCCAGTTCAACCACCAGCTGCTCCCATCACCGGAGAGACAAAGCAAGGGAGTGGCCACCTCCCTGCAGGCAGACACAGCATGGGGGAGTAAAGAGAGGTCGCTGTGCACCTCCCTCCCTCGGGCTGGACCATTGTGCCAGCTGGCAGCTTCTCAGAGCAGGGCCACTATGATGGAGAAAGCATAAGACTGACTTTTTAGACATGAGCTATTTTGCATACTCCCAACACATACATTTACATGTTTAGAATGGGGACACAGCAGGTAGAACCTGGCCATGTGATTTACACTAATCTCCATTAACCATCTGCTGGGGCCTGCTAGGAGTCAATAGTCTCCAAGCTGGTCTTGTTATGTTTGTGTATGTGTGTGTGTGTGTGTGACTGTGGGTGGGCGTGAAAGTCTGCGTCACTTTTCCTTTGCAGAACTACTTTTCTTTCTGTGCAGCGTGGTTGCCAGTGCCCCGCTGCAGGCTTACGTGCCTATTTTTAGAGGCGAGAGGAACGATTGCGCTTCATGCCACGTGTGGGCACAAACATGTGTGCATCAGACTAGGACGTGTTCTAGACTGGAGCACAGTGTGTTCTATATGCGGTGAGGTGCTCTTGTGCATCCAGTGAGGTCAGCAAGAGTGACTTGACTACCGCACTTACTCAGATTAGATACCGCGTTCCTGCCACACGCTCTGTCTGATGCACTGTCTGCTTCAAATTAAACCATTTAGAGGGTACATTTTTTCCCCCATTCCAGTAATGAGTGAGTAGCCCCTGCTAAATCATATCCTTCCTTCTTGTGCCATGTAGTGAGCGGTATGTCAACATCATTCTGAAAATGGAGGAAATGCTGAAGAGCTGGTTCCCTCACGTAAAACCCCGCCAACAAGCTACTGCCATGGAGATGACGCAAGACACAGCCCTGCTGAAGAAACCCAAGGTAATGAGTTTATTGTGGTTGTCACACTTGTGCCTTTAAACCTGGCAGGAGTTTTTCATATATGACAAAAGATCATAGGTTTGAAATCCCCATGGTTAGTAAAAGAAGTAGGTGTATGTGGTGCATGAAACACAGTCAACTTTGTAACTAGTGCACATTATGTGCTGCGGTACTTTGATGCTGTAGGTGTCAATTCTGCTGTAGCGCAAAGAATTCACTTTTAGGAGAAATGAAAAGCATTGGGCAATGAAAGCAATGAGTTGTGTGCACACGTGAAACCCGAGGTAATTTCACACCAACGTTCCTCACCGTCACAGACTTGTCACAAACATGTGTAAGGTGACTACTGGCAGACAGCAAAGGACAGCTTAAAATACACATTATTCTTTAATCACAGGGGCACAGGGCAGGCAGGAGGGATTAAAATCTATTTTTACAGTTGAAAGGTATTACACACATCGCACATTCCTTAAGAACAAAGGTAATTTGGGAAAAGAGTTCCCTTGTGTAGCGAAAGGTCGACAAATACATCTGCATAAAAGAACATTCCAGGGTTGTCTCTATACAAGTCTTCCTAATTTTGGCTGCTGCATTCTCATCTTTAAATAGGTGACTTGTACATTCATATGGTGATTCACTGGGACACACTTATAGCACAGCTTGGCTTTTCCTAAGATAGTATTCTTCTGCTTGTAAGACTAATTTGTGCAAATTAATAATAAACAAAGTGTAAAAGACTACACATTACCCCCAACTGTATTTATCCTGCACATGTGTGGAATAGAGAAGTAAAATATTCTGCCTCTCTCTCTCTCTACATCGCAGTTGTCCTCAGCTCCAGTCTCTCTGTCTGCCGGTCTGGCTAACCCTGCCACTAGCAGTGCTCCTCACATGGGTGCCAAGGCCATGCGGGTCAGTGACCTCACCCCCCCTGCACCTTACTCTGCTACCAACCTGAAATGGCTTCACACATCTCCTATCTGCTCGCCGACAGCTGAACAGGCCCAGGGGACGATCCGGAACTTTCTAACAGCCCACAGGGACAAAGATGTAACGCAGGACAACTCGGTGTCCTCCAGTACGGACACGCCACAATCTAAGACGGACTCAGTGCTGACTCGGCCTCCTCCGGGCAAGATCAACGCCCCTTGCCTGGAGAGACTGCTGAAATCCACAGAGAGCATCATCAGCCACAAAGGCTCTGGGGGAACGGGCGGCATGGCAGCCGGCGGCTGGTCCTAGCTCACGGACACGGCTCTGGAAGATCAGAGCCTGGCCAGCACCCGCCGGAGTCAATCAGCTCACTCCAGCGCAAAAGCGTATCGCTCCATTTCAGCCTTCAGGAGAGACACAAAGCAGAGCAAGCCCAGCTTAGCACCTTGAGGGACACAGCCTTCAGATACACACCGCAGAGAGCATCAGTGTGTGACTGGTTTGTGTCAGTGTGTCCTTATCTAACTTGTGCATCAGCATTGAATCCTCACTGTTGGATTACAGTGTGCGTGAGTGTGCGTGTGTTACGAGTATAAGTTAGGAAAGCCCCCAGAGCTGTCTTTTAAGCAGGATATCCCTGATGAGACAAAGTGCATAGGCTACAGTGGCTGGAATGTGTTGAGGCACCATATTGGTATCTGTGAATAAAGGCAAGCATGACTTCAGAAAAGGGACAGGAAAAGAGGGAGTAATGCATTTTTCGGGAACACTTCAGATATTCCAATGTGTCCGTGATCTCCATTGTAGTTGTAGTGAAAATACGTAGGTTGAATGTGAATTTTACTTTTTTCCACTCTACCGAGTTGGTTGATGTGACTGTTACTTCATAGGTTTAAAATTCTAGCGAAGTTTTTGGTACAACGGTTCTACCTCAATCTGACACCTTGTCAACAGTTGTGTACAGAACGTACACTAACGTAAAATCAGTGCGAGGGGGCCTAAAAAGACCACGGTGAGCCAAATTTGCCTGTAGTGCCGGGGGTCCTGGGCACGGGCTGCTCTGCTTGTGCGCACCCAGGAGCCTCTTTCCACTAGGAGGAGCTCCGGAGGCCTGACTGGTGCCATTGTATAGAATGTGAACTGCGAATTTCTTTAACTCTTTTTCTCTGAGAATCTCCCAGTTCAAGGGCATGCAGTGCCTGTTAATTCGATGTCAAGCTGTGCCTGTACACTGGTTTTGAAGTGAAAAGAGAACCATTTGGAATACCTGCAACCTCTGAAGGACATAAACTAAATCAAATCAATCAGGAACCCTCAAAATTCCTGCCATTTCCTTTTATCACATAAATTATTTGAAATGTTTGCCAACCGCTCCATGTGGTCAAGTGGGACAGCGACCTTTCTGTTTGCCACAGAGCTGGATGATATCTTGAGAGGGAGAAGGTGTTCAAAGTTTGTGTAAATATTTGAAGTTGTAAAACTACCCTTTGCAAAGTGGCCTTTATAGTGTGATATTTTATACTTTCGAAATAAACGTGGTTATATTTGTTTGGCGTATTCCCATGGTCTCAGCCCATTTCTTTTTCTTATCTTTTTTAACCGCACCTTAGACACTTCGTCACCTCACTGACACCGGCCCCTCAGCCTTAACAGCCAATCAAGGCTTGATTCCTATCTTAAAAGAATCTCATGACGCAAGTTCAAACTGAATTATTCATGAGGATCTCATTTGGTTAATTTATTAAGTGAAAGGTGAAACAGTATAGCATCCATAACATGACTAGCCTTATGTGATCTCAGTATCACTTTGGTGTTCCACCAGGATACGGGCCTCTTTGTTGTAAGCTTCATCAACTGATATAAAGATATATTTTTAAAATATATATAAAATATAATTTTTTACAGCTATCTCAGCTATCATTTTTAGACACCTTATTGCACAGCGTCCAAACCAGGCCAAATCCACCCTACCAGACCAATCTGTCACATCCATAGAACATTAAATTTGGCCACAAAATACCAAATCTATTACCTGTCGGTGAATACCAAATAGCACTACAGCAGTCTCATATGATTTACCGCCCTTGAGATTCTGGGAAGGAGAAGGTCAGATGGGGGGGATTGCCCTGCCAAATCAAAAACCACATCCTCATGGGAACTGAAAAGAAAATGTTGTTCTGTACAGTATTTCAAATGAGCTTCTCCTTCCCATCCTTCCGCAGCTTTAGAAAATGAAAGTCAGGCTTGTAAAATTGACTATGCTCGATGGGCCCTGAAAAAAAATAATCACGGTTTCACTTCTTGCTGCAGTTCTTGGGAAAGATTCGTTTCTGATGAAAATGTGATTTGCCTACCACTAGCAACTTTTTTCTGACTTTCTGAGAAGTAATGTATTTTCAGTTTTTTCATTCTAATCTCATTGATTATAAGGAGAATGGACGTTCATGCATATAAGCTTATCAGCAGAGCTATTTATTAAGTGAGTGAACATGGGCAATTTTTAGGTAATTTTATTTAGCACAAATCTTTGCTCTCAGATGAGCCATACAAAAGCTCCCTTCAAGAAATAAGATGAGTATAGTAACGAACTTCACTGTATGACTGATATTGGAAAAGCTCAAAGACAATGACAGCAGTGTTGTGCTTGTTTTCTCATGTAGCATTCAATTACACACGGGTTCAACAGCTCAAGTGTTAATAATAGCCATGAGGTAAAGAAAACCTCATTTAATCTAAATGACTTCAGACATTTTTCTAATGTAGATCAAGACAGAAACTAAATGTTACATAGTTTCTTATTCTCATCCATTGATTCAATGCTTTTAACAGTATGCTCTTTAAAGAACCAAACTCTGAAAGGTTCTTAAGGGCACCGAAGCGGTTCTTCCATGCCATTGGTTTAAAGCAGCTTTAGGCACCTTTATTTTAAAGTGTGTAGGAGGCAGTTTCTGCCAGGCTTAGACAAAAAAACACTGTCTAAGGAGGATACATCTGCGTAGCAAGAACACGCTACCTCAGCTGAACTCCAAAACACACACCAGAAAACTCACATCACATCCTCTTTCAGAAGGGCCAAGGACAGTTTACCCCCAGCTTCTGCTTCTCGCCTCAACATTTTATTCCCAGGACTTTGTGGAAGGACAAGGCTACTGGTGTGGGCCAGGAAGGAATGAGATGGTGTGCTCTTAGCTCAGTAAAAGACCCTCAAATTCTCTTAATCTCTGCAAAACTAGACAAATAATGACCATAATAATGCCTGAAGATGATTCAGAGTCCATTTACAGGGCTCAGAGCGAACCAGTGAGCTTTCATTGTATGTTCAACCATTACAGGAGATCAAGAATAAAGCTCATTCATACCAATCAAACTGATGATCTATAAACTGAGTGTGAAATGCTAATACCTGATAAAAACCAAAACAATCTGGCCTTTCATGGTCTTGGCTGAGGTCCAGTGCAGCGTGATGCAGGGGTATTTCGGCATGATATCAAATACGAAATCGTAAGGTTTAATGCCAGAGTAATTAAAATGGATCAAAAAGCCTTGAATGCCGCTACTGTTTGAGTTAACTTTCCTGGCATCGAATGCTGGTCATGCGCTGACCTGAGAGGGACAGTAAGTGGTACAGTATGTTTAGTGCTGACCAAGATGAATTAATCAACCCACCCAACCACCCACCCACTCTCTCACTCTCTCTGTTCTCTCCCTACCTCCCTCTCTCCCTCCGAGAACAGAGTGGCTTAGTGTGGACAGAGAGAATTCCTTTTGAAAACAAGTCAGGATGACAGTGAGATTTGATGATTTCCAGTGTTCAGTCCTGTAGGATTCATACAAATGGCATAAACTCTCTAGAGAATATTCCTTTATATCAGAACCTCAAAAGATGTATGTCTTTAAAAGCCCAGAAACCGTTTATCTTGTATGAACATTTTAGGATGAATGAAATGAAGGGTAAAAAAGATTACCATGTAGACCAGGGGGAAAATCTACCACCCTGGCATGTTCAGGTTCACCACATCTGGCTCTAATATGTTGATGTCTCTGAAGGCCTTCATTACCAGACTGTGTAGGCTGGAGCTAAACTCTACAGGGTGGTAGGTCTCCAGGACCAAGACTGGGTACCCCAGCTGTACATTTCATACATATTTCTCTGTCAATGGTCACAGTATGTTGCATTTTTGACTTAGCATCTTGATTTTGAACTATTAAGATGACACCATCAAATATGCCAAAATAATGAAAATTGTTATTTCTGAATAAACAATTCTGTGAATTTTAGAAAAGAGTCATTCTTCCACGATGAAGTCACAGTTTGAACATACTGCTGCATGAAACAGGGAAGGATAAAAAGTTCCTTTGTTCTCTTATTGACAGGAACTGACATCCACAGTTGCATCCATAGAAAAATTTAATTACAGTAAATAAGGAAAGCCAGTCATGCCATGTCTTTTCCATTTATGTTTGAAACATAGTCAAATGTATTACAACCAATGTAAGATGTAAGTGAGAAAGGGAGGTGGGGGAGGAGAACAGAGAGAGAGAGAGAGAGGGAGGGAGGAGAGAGGGAGAGAGAGAGGGAGGGAGGAGAGAGGGAGAGAGAGGGGGGGAGGGAGGAGAGAGAGAGAGGTAGAGAGAGACAGAGAGGGAGGGAGAGAGGGAGAGCACTGATCGCTAATTGGGTGCATTGAGATAGCAGTGGTTGCTTGTCTCTTTCTATATATATTGAGGAACAAAGGCAGCTGGAACAAACACAGCCCATTCATTCTGAATTGCTCTTGATTTTTGCTCCTGCTGGGTCTGAAATGACAAGGCCGCACAGCAACAGGGCGGACTGGAGAAACAAAGCGATTTCTCTTTCCAATATAAAGCCTCGGAATTGCTCAAGGTTCTGAGCAGAACTAAGATTTCTGCTACTTTAAGTGACAGCATGTTTCTTTGGCTTAGGCAATTTAGCACGTTTAGTGGTTATGCATATTTAAATATGACTAAAAATACACTTTGGAAATAATAGACCTTGCTTAAAATACAATTTGGAGCCAAGACCAACATTCTAATTTATTCTTGGAGCAAAAAAAGACCTCATTGTCATTACAGCTAGAGCCAGAAAATCCTTTAATGTCAGCAGGATGCTCAGAGAGACTGTAAACATATATAGATCCATTACGGGAACACAGTGTACCAGGTACACCAAGTAGAAGACTTGGTAAATAAAAGCTGACAAAGCTAATATGGCAAAATCAGAAAAGAGGATAAAATGACTGGAGGAGTGACTGCTTTGCCAAGCAATTTTGAAGACAGCAGAATTGCCTCTGGGTTATTAAATACTAAATGTGTTGTTAGCCTCTCCTTTCATCATGAAGATTTAAATGTGCATTCTAAGCTGTGAGCAGAGACAAGCTGGAACCCATACAGTTAAGACAGCTCATTTTAAAAGAGTACAATTAAATGCAATTAAGTACAACTATTCTGTTGTTGCTTTGGTACATTCAATCCAATCCATGCTAATTGAATCTGTGGGCGAACAGATGTGTTACTGTTTAAGTTTCTCTAACTGATATTCTCAGCAATCACACAATCATAACTTAGGCATTAGTTTGATATTGTATTTGATATTACATTTGTAAACTCAATTTGAAGACTAAAGTGTTCATTAACTTGTTTTGTTTGTAATATAGTCACTTTAAAAATGAGCCTTAAAGGTTCAGTAAATCTGTTTTTTAGACTGGCTTTCCATGCTAAAATATAGGTTACTTGGAAATAAATAGTAATAGATTACCATAATATAAAATATCATGCAACATCTGTGCAACTTGATAAATATATAAAACAGATGCAAATAACTTCACATTTCACAAAACTAATCAAAACAGCTAATCTAAGCTCCAATAAAGCATTATGTGATTGTGTCAGCCCATACCATTTAAAATGATTGTTACACCGGATCCATTGATTACAAATTAAACAGGAGGGGGTTTATTGGCAGAACCAATCCCATCAGCACAACCTCAGAGAGTTTGTGTTCAGTGAAGGGAAAGGATGATTAGTGCTCATGGTTTCCAGAGTTGACTCTGATTGAGTCGAATCCTTGAGTCAAAAATGGGTATCTGAGCAGCTTTGACAATGGCTGACTGACTGCATCAGAGCGTCGCCAAAACAAGTTTTTTGGGATGTTCCTGATGACTAGTTCATGTCCGTAGCTGAAAGCTCACACAGTAGGAAAATGAATATCAGAACTGGACCATGGAGGCCTGAATTGATGAATGGTTTTATTTAACATAATTTGGACAGCTGGGTGCCTGTGCTTCACTTACCTGGGAAGAGATGGAACCAGGATGCACTATGAGATGAAGGCAAACTGGCAGACGGAGTATAATGCTCCAGGAAATGTACTGCTGGGAAACCTTGGGTCCTAGCATCCATGTAGATAAAACATACCTTCTACTTAACATTGCTGGAGACCAAGTAGACCCCTGACCTTTTTCAGCAGGACAATGTACCCAAACTGAGAATGGTATACATTAAAACATGGATAATATTGAACATTATTAATCAAATGGATCATTAATATATATCATTAGTATATCTACAGCATCAGATCTCTTGTTTGGGGCAGCTGGTAGCCTAGTGGTTTGGGTGTTCCCCCTGCAAAGGTGTAGGTTTGATTCCCAAGACTGCTAGTGGCACCTCTGAGGTACCCTTGAGCAAAGCACCGTGCCCACACACGGCTCCCCAAGGCGCAGTGTCCCCGGCTGCCCGCTGGGTTAAATGCAGAGGATGCGTTTCATGCTGTTTATACTGTGTGCTGTAGTGTGTTCTCATATGGCAGAATGGTCACTTTCACTTTGTGTGTGTGTAAAGCAGAGGGAAAGTGCAGAAAGAAAAGGAGTTTCAATGCTACATTTTTATTTGCTACAGTATTTGTTTATCTTTCAACATGAAATACACCATTGCTTACACATGAACTAAGAAAAAAATGCAGTAAGTAGAGCTGGAATGTTTTATATTCAGTGCTCTCACAGTCTGTGGCCAGTCATTTAGCCGTGGTTCCACTAGCACACTTAACTATACATTTTGTAGGCATATTGCTACCACTGTACTACCAAGTAGGCATATTGCTACCTACTTTAGACTACTGTTAATGTCACAGCTACCCCTTACACAGTAGGATTTAAAGGATGAATATTATTAAGACAGGAAAACCGAACAGCAGTGAACCTTCAGTTTCAGAATGAGTGAGGCATCAATTATAACCATAAAATGTAATCCATATAAATATGGATATAGTAAAAATACAAGTATTTCTACAAAAATGCAAACAATACATCACAGATTAAAGTGTATAGCAAAAAAGATATTTTAAAGACACATCACTAGTGCCATAATCAAATGAGTGAAAAAAATGTTTTGTATGAAAGTCTAAGACAAAGAGAGTCTTGGTTCATAAACCCACACAAATTGGACCCCGAGGACAAATAAAAGACAAGAGAAGTGTAGCATGTGGACCCTTTAACAATTTCAAAGAAATTTCAAACACGAAGTTGGCTCTTTGCAAATCCAATTAATACCTCATTCAAATGTGTTCACACTACATGACATTTTTTGGCACCCATTAAGATGTGTTTTACTGGTTTAGTATAGGATGCTCTCAGAAAATCACTCTCCAGCCAAAGAAAAAACTGCTAGTGTATATTTATACATATTGTGACAATACGAGTTCCACTGTATGAGAATTGCTGTGAGGCATTATTTGAATTTTTGATTTGCTCTGAGGACAAAAGACCAGCTTTGCGCCCATGAAAAGTTATTCTATATTGTGTAATAGCCTCCAGTTGTATTCTTTTGTCTCTGTAGCGTGAACAGTGGAAATGTTCTCGTTCATGCCTGGAGAATTAAAAAATTTCTCATTAAGTTGTTAGGAAATTCAAAAGGTAATTCGTTCTCAGCATACAGAGATAATGATCTCATTTGTCACAGAAGACCTCACACTTCTGAACTCTTGTACTCTTTTTTATAGTTGTAAAAATAACCCGAGAGCCAGTCATTATAATGATCACACCTTTATCATTAGCCAAGCACAAACAGGTCTACCTCTGTTTGATTAAGTCCCTGCAGTGTGTGTGTCGATTCAAAGGCCAAAAGAAAGGGATCAATCACCAGGTGACTGTTAACTTTATTCAGTTAAGAAGCAAATGTGAGGTTAAGAGTTAAATGAATTACAGCAATGCTGACTATTAACAGATGAACTCTGAGTTTGACACATCGCATATTAATAATACCTTCTCATTTGTAAAAAATGGCAATAGCCTAATGAATTTTGCGAACATCAATAAATTATAGGAGGTTCAGTAGTATATGTGTCTTGAACTAACCAGCAAAGAATACACTCGCTGGAAATGATGGCCACACATTTGCCAATGCCAGTCAGCTTAGCTTTATTGATGTATCAGCTCCAATATGTCACAGCTTAAACAAAGAAATAAAGCGTATTGGAAGCTAGCAGTAAGTTGACTGTCATTTGATGCTTCAAAAGAGGTGCCACCTTTGACTCAAACCCCAAACAGATCAGAACAGCATGCTCACAATAGGCATCCTTTGTTCAGAGACCATTTGGTAAACGCATGACAAAACGACTGAAACATTTGATCTGGAGATGCAAAATGATACAACAGCATTAACAATGCAGGAGCTGAAGCAGGGAGTTTGGTAATGGCCTGATTAAGTATGCATGATATAGACCACACTTATCACAGGCTCACTGAGTTGAACGCAAGGGTGGGTCTTTGTACTTTATCTAGGCACTTCAATAACAAAGTATCAATATTGCACTGGTCCGGATACATCAGAAGTCACTAGTACTGCTTGTGACAGCCAACCCTTGCATAAACATATCAGTAAAGTGTGTTTTCATTCAGGTTAAAAATAATGATTCTCCTCTAAAATGGAATATGTATTCAGTGCTGAAAAAGTGTAACAGATAAACACTCCTGCTCCCTTCACTTTCAATACATATGCATCCTGTGTTGCTGGAAAGAGAATATTTTCTTTCTATTTCTTTATACAAAACAAAGTTATTTTGTTGTTTCATAACATTGAAACTGCCTGCTTAGGTTTTTCGATTCTGTAAATCGTGAAGTTTTGCCTCCCTGGAGTGAACTATTTTGTCCAGTACATTTCACAGACAGCCAGTCAGAGATCTGGGGAATTTGGAGGTTGACTCAACACCTTGACCTCTTTGTCATGTTCCTCAAACCATTTCTTAACAGTGTGGCATCATCCTGCTGAAGAAGGCCACTGACGTTGGGGAATAACATTGTCACAAAGAGTGTACTCAGTCTGCAACAATGTTTAGGTAGGTGGTATATAGTATAGTGGTTTATAGTATTTTATTTTTATTCTATTTCATTCTGTGGTTTCTTAATTTTTAACTTTGCACTATTCATTTTCTGCCATGGCAAAACTAATTTCCCACTTGAAGGACTAATAAAGGTTTATCTTATCTTATATGTCAAAGGAACATCCACATGAACGGCAGGACTATGGGTTTTCTAGTAGAAGATTTCCCAGAGCATCGCACTGCCTCCACCGGCTTGGCTTCTTCTTGTTTGGGCCATTTCTTCACCAAGTAAGCAACATAAACACAGCCCTCCACATGATACAAAAGAAAACATGATTCATCAGACCGGGCCACTTGCTTTTATTGCACCATGGGCCTGATGCTTGCATGGCCATTGTAACCTTTTTCAGTGGTGGACAGGGGTCAGCATGGACACTTTGACCAGTCTTTGGCTGTACAGCCCCATGCATAGGAAGTTGTGAGGTGTCCTGACTACTTTCTATCATAGTCTGTAGAAACATTTGAGCTATTTGTGTTACAGTAGCTTTTCTGTGAGATCAGACCAGATGGGCTAGCCCACACTCCCTATGTGCAGCAGTGAGCCTTGAGTGTCTGTGACATTGTCATTGATTTACGCTGAGTAGAGCTGAAATGGGCCATAACAAGAATACAGTTATTGCAGTGAACTAACAATTTGCACTGTATAAATGTGATATACTTGAAAAATGTATAAGACGTTTAAATGGTCATTATATGAGCCCAGGTTTTTAACTCAGATTCAGATTGAAAAGAGAATCATTAATATCTCCCATCCCTACTTCAGACATAGATTGATGAACCTCTCCCCTCACACCTCATTTGAGTTCTTTTCAACTAATACATGCACTAAATTTGCAGAATCCATTTGTGAGAAAATTAATGCCACAAGAGAAGACATTGCAACAGCCTGTCCCCATAGAATACTTTTATCATTTTTCTCACTTCTCAATTTTCTCAACTCATTATCTGATGATACCACTGATCACATGAAATTTTCCCCCTAGATTTCAGCTGAAGAAATACTGGCAGCATGGCGTTTAACAGCTACAGATATAGAATAAAGTGGGAACACATATGCAGATGCTTGTTTGTTGAGATATTTTAACCCTTTCATGAATTATTTAATCACTGAGGTGGATTTTTTCCCCATGTTTTTTTTTACCCACAAAAAAGACTTGACATGTGAAATAGATAAATAAAAAAAAAAAAAGATTTATTTTGATAAAGATACACAACTGTCCACTGTAGTGGACACCGCGCATGAACAAGTTAAAAACTCCCTATTTTACGATTCAAGAAATGTCACAATTATCCATATTATCCATAAGTCATAAAAGCTATTGTAGGCTATCTGTCAACAAAATTAAACAATACTTGTGAATCTGGCCTTATCTATTGTTTATATTGG
>JBBPDH010000124.1:7983468-8000701 GCA_037974565.1 Clupeocharax schoutedeni
AACAAGTTGAAAGGTTAGAGGATGGTAATTTTTGTAAAAAAAAAAGGCACTTTTGAAAGGAAGGAACCCCCCCCCCCCCCCCCCCCACCTTTTGCTAAAAAACATTTTGGGACAATATTCTATATACTGACGAAACAAAAGTTAACCTTTATGGTGTGCAGCTCATTACATCAGGTGTAAAGGCAACACAGCATTTCAGAAAAAGAACATCATAACAACAGTCAAACATGGTGGTGGTAGTGTGATAGTCTGGGGCTGCTTTGCTGCTTCAGGACCTGGACGACTAGCTGTGATTGAATTTCACTCTCTACCAAAAAATCCTGAAGGAGAATGTCTGGCCATCAGTTTGTGACCTCAAGCTGAAGTGCACTAAAAAAACAAAATGAAGGTTTTGGATTGGACTAGTCAAAATCCGCACTTGAATCCAACTCAGATGCTGTGGCATGACCTTAAAAAGGTGGTTCATGCTCGAAAACCCTCCAATATGCCTCAATTAAAACAATTCTGCAATGAAGAATGTGCCAAAATGATGTGATGTGAAAGACTCATTGCCAGTTATCATAAATGCTTAATTGCAGTTGTTGCTGCTAAGGGTGGCACAACTAGTTATTAGGTTAAGGGGGCAATTACTTTTTCACATAGAGCCTTGTAGGTTTGGTTAGTTTTTAACTTAATAAATAAAATAATCACTTAAAAACGGCATTTTGTATTTACTTAGGTTATCTTTGTCTAATATTTAAATTTGTTTAATAATACAAATCATTTAAGTGTGACAAACATGCAAAAAAAAAGAAACCAAATGTACTGTATATTGTGTATTTGTACATTTGCCCAAACATAGTCTACCTCATGCCAAATTTGCACCTGCTACAACTGTTTCTCTGTTTCTCAGCCATAACTTCAATCCTGGTATTTGAAATATCAGCAACACATTTCACTTTACTATAATTGCACATTTGCAGTTTGTATCGTCCCTGTCCTTTTTTATTTAGATTTACATTCATGTGCATATCTCTCGCCCTGTTGTTGAATTTGAATTGTTTATTTTGGTACCTTTGATATTTTGTTAATGGCACCATACAGGGCCTGTGTGGAATGGCATTTCAATGCACTGTATACTGAGTGTATTGACTTCTGTTTATGTTGCTGTTGTATCAGTAGACTGAATAGAATCTATGGTAGAATATAAATGATAAGAAAAGAGTCTATGACATTTTTCCCACGTGATCAGTTAAACTGTGTCTTTCCAGCATGTCTCAAGCTTCGACGTCAGTCTCTGGTTGCCATAGCTGTTGCAGCAGCTGTTTATGTGAGAGATGAGACGGTTAGGAGGGAAACACTTTGGTTTCCTGTGCCGCAGCAGTGTCTTTGTGAAGCTAATGAAAGTGACATCTGTTTGATGTTGCTGACGCAAGTGAAATTAATATTTGCCTTATAAAGAAATATTTCAGTAAACCACACGTTAAATGTGTTCATGGTCAGACAAATATGGAAGTCACAGTCCGACGAATCTAAAGGCCAACACAGAGTAACTTTATTCCTAAGAAACATGGGAATAAACCACGCATATCTGCATCAAACAAGCAAAACATCCAGTGTCAGCATTTTATAATGTTGTAGATTTTTTGTATTTTTTTCCTGTCTCTGCTTTTGTTGCTGGGCTGTTTGCACCCAGTTGTCTCAGGTATAAGTTTGTCTCGTGCAGGGCACAAAACAACATTGCCCTGACATTCTCTCGTGTCCCTTCTGACATGTGACCTTTCAAAAATGTCAAGCTGTTCAGATCTCCCCCCACGGCAGGCCTATCTCATATGCAAGACTCTCTGCAGTTAACACCTCCTGTCTAGCGCTAATCTTTGGCGTCTGTAAGAATGGAAATTAAGCAGCGCTGACTTCATTTGCACTGAATTGAAGTTTAGATTGAAATGTAAACTCCACAGTTAAAATGAAAGCCGTTTTCATAAAGAACAAAAATGAAAGAACATCAGTGATATCATACTGTACAGGGATTATTATGTTCATTATGACAGTTTTTCTGGTTAGACCATAGGCATTCCATTACTCTGATTCAGCGAGCTGGTTCTTTTTGTGCTTCAGATAATCCCCGTGACCACCCTGAATCGGCAACGCTGATGAATTTCACTCCTGCACAGCAAAACCTATTAACATAATATAACGCCTGAGTCATATACAGTCCTTCTGTACTTCACAGTTTAGTCCTATTCAAAATATGATTAAACAACCCATTGACTTTGACCAATGAGAACCATGGATTTTATGCAGTGATGAGTAATGGTGACTCATCAAAGACATAAGAAAACAACAACAAAATCCCCAGTACACCTAATCCTAGTAGGTTGGAATAAAATCTACTGTAATCCCACTCTGGTGGTCTGACTGTGGAACTGAGTCTTTTGTCTTGATACTGCAAGGTCTCTGGGTGAAACCTGTGACACATGAGCTCTGAAAAGGTTGCTGTCCCACTCACATTGGGGAAAAGGTAGGTCAGGCCTCCGCACTGCAGCAGTTTCACCATGATGTGTGACTCCTATATTACAGTAAACACACTGATATTCTAAAAGTGAATCCGAGTTGGAATTTCAGTTGAGGAACTCAGTGAAGTGTTGATATAAAATACAATAATACAACAATATGTATGATTGTCATATTTCTGTGGTTAAAAGGGTTCTCCTTTGCTGTAACCAAAATCATTTAATCATTTATTTTACCATTATTTTACCGTCTGTTCAGAGCAACTTGTAGTTACAGGTTTGTAGCATTGATTTCTTTAATAAAGCCCCTGCTGCAGCTGTACCAACTCTCAGCTTTCAGTGATTCCTTACTGAGGTGTAAGGTATGAACAATATTACTGTAAATTACACACACTTTTTCTTACAGCTAGCTTGACAGCCTACAACTTCTTCATCCACTGCTGGCAACAGTCTCACTGTGATTGCGCACAAGGAGACCACATTTTTTTCCTCTGCCTGCTCGGTTCCATTTCTCTTCAGGAAATTCTAAGATGGTGAAAACCCTTAGATCTCTGTTTGTACGCGTGTGTGTGTGTGTGTGTGTGTTCTTTTTTTTCCTCTCCGCTTGCAGTCTAAGTCACCCAGACATGAGCTGTTCACTTTACCCTTGCACAACACGTTTAATTTTCCAGGCCCCGTGGAACAGTGTGTAATGTAAATGTCAGCAATGTATAACAGCCCTGTAACTGTGTGTACACCTTCAGAACGCCTTTTCTTTCCTCTGAAGCAGCTGAAGAGGACTTCTACCTTCAGCATCATGACACTCAAATCATACTACATGCAACAACGCTCAACAACAGGTATGCCTCCACCAGCTGGAGTGTTTGTGTGTGTGTTTGTGTATGTATTTATAATAATGCATATATACTCTTCTAATGTTTTATAAAGTTAATATCTTTTTTATGATTAGATGCCATTTTTCATCCTTATTTTTTCATTACAATTTTTTGGGGGACGGCTATCCTGTGTTGTTGATGAAAATCCACAACATCTGTTGGTGTCTATTAGTGTAGAATGTTGTAGTTTTTGTAGTTTTTTCCTGTCTTAGCTTTTGTTGCTGCACTGTTAGCACCCAGTTGTCTCAGGTATAATTTTGTCTCGTGAAGGGCATAAAACAACATTGCCCTGTGTTACATCAACAACACAGGATGGCTACGTCCCAAAAAAATAAATAATAATAATTTTTAAAAAAAGATTTTTTTTGTATTTGTAAGATGTATTTATAATAGCACATACATTCACTTCTAATGTTTTATAAAGTTAATATGTTTTTTATGATTCATAAAAATAAATTTTTATGATTTATTGATTTTATTTTATTTATTTATTTATTTTTGGGATGTAGTCGTCCTGTGTTTTTAACGAAAATCCACAGCATCTTTTGGTGTCTACTGCTGTAGAATTAAATATGTCGTTATGTTTGTGCTCAGATACTCTATGGCACAATACACAGTGCCTTGGGCAGTGTAGCTTCAAACCTCAACTCAGTTACCTCACTGGAAGACAATCAATGGAGCAGAAGAGGCCTAAACCACATAGGTTCCAGTCCTGTCTGATGCTTTGCCTGAAGGTAAATATTAGTCGCCTTAAAGATTTTTAACTGATGTTTGGTTTAGCATATCTTAAGCCCTCGAACTGCAAGGTCAACACTGCTACTTCTCATCCATTGTAACTATATGACTTAATTATAATTATGATAGTTGTCCACAGTTGTGTAGTAAATATTGTGTAGTAAGGTTAAGTGAACTCAATAGTAAGCATACAAGTTTAAGACATAATATCAGGTTAAAGTTATACTAATGAGTATGTGTCCCACTCAAATATGTAAAATTAGACATATTTGTATTGTTTTTATTTAGTATTTCCTCACATCCTAGAAGATATAGTTTAATAATAGTTAATAGTTTAAGTGTACAGGTTTTGTATTTGTGAGTGTGTTTGTAGTGATACATGCTCTTGGAATGATTTTCAAGCCATGACGCTTTCTGGGAAAGTCAAGCTTTTACAGTAACTATTTTCATTTAAGAGAGGAGAAACAGTAGAGATCAGTCCCATAGAATGCTAAATTTCCATAGGACCGCACTCCTTTACCCCTCTGGGTGGGAGTATGGGCGGCGATAGTAAAATATAACCACGTTTCTTTGACCAGCCTGGGCAAGATAAACAAGAACAATGGCTGTGTTGAGATGGCCATGGCATTTTATGACGCCAGGTGGAAAATAGGCAAATTAGGGTGACAGAGTGGATCTACTCTGGTGCAAAGTGTAACGCTGAGGGCAGGCTGAGCTCAGTACCAGTGTTAGAGCCTCTTCTCTTTGGCTATCTCCAGAAGCGTGTGAGGATGGAGCAGAGACGGCCCGCAAATGACAGCCAGCTGGATAGCACAGAGAGTAAGCTGAGAGAGCTGGCCCTCAAGTGGTTCACTGAGACCCAGGCTCCTCTTATCCTCCACGAAGGAAACTTCCCTGCCTGGTTCCAGGGCTTCATCAGCAGAAAGTAAGAATCACAAAGATAAAGAGTAGTTTTCGACCATTTCTTCTCGTCCAGTTAGATCATTAGAATTGCAGCTGTTTTAATAAATTGTTCATTTCAGTTCATAGACTGCTTTGCCGTGACCCAGTGTAGCGGTCTGGAAATGATAACTAATGATAACAGATATTTTATACATGTGTTTACAATAGGTTTTCTGTGTGTGCATTTAAGTGCTTGTTATTGTAGTTACGTGACTGATTCACCTTTTGTGTGAATAACTGTTCACTCAGATAATGGGACATTAGTGGAATCACACCTGTAATTATTCTGCTAATCAATCCATTTCAGCAAAGCCTTATATCATATTAGTATTTCATCCATCTGCCACAAGTAACTCTGAGTAACTGCCGTTTGGCATTTCTAGCCATTCTGGTGCTTTAGGCGAGTTTTTGTCAAGGGGAGTTTTTGACATGTTTTGTTTAACAGAGGTCGAGGGTTGTTCGGACTCACTCAAATGCCCCCATGCCAGGGCTTTCCTATTGCACTGGTTAGCTATGCCTAGAAATGTTCCAGAGTAAAACATCTATGTTGGATAAACAAAAGACTAAAAAGCTAATTAGTAAAAAAATCCTGTTCAAATGTATTTTTCATGTGTCAATTTTCTGCCTTTGTTTAAATATTAAATCAAAGAATATATTTATAAAAAATAAAAAGAAGATTCATTTTCTGCTGGTCTGACTGTGTAGGGATGCAGAAGATCATCTGAGAGATAAAGAAGTTGGCTGTTTCCTCATTCGCCTTAGCGACAAAGCCACTGGATACATCCTCTCATATAAGTGAGTATGCCTGTGTTTATCCCCTTTATATGAAACCATTCCTCAAATAAAGACATTGCGTTTCAGATGTCTCCTCTCAGTACATATTGTAAAACATTCTCTACATCATTTGCATTTCCCTTATGCAAAGGAGGAGGTTGAAAAGTCTGAGGCTTCAGTTCAAATGAAATCTTAGAATCTTTGGGGGATGAAAAACATTTTCATATCTTTTCAGAGGACGTGACCGGTGTCGACACTTTGTCATCAACCAGAATAAGGAGGGTCAGTTTATCGTGACGGGAGACATTGAGATGCACGATACACTTACCAGCCTAATCGAGTATTACAAGACTAGACCCATTGAGCCATTTGGGGAGTATCTAACAATGTCTTGTTTCGAGGTACGTCATCTTCTTCGCACCCAATTAATTTTTATATTAAAAATGTATTATATATAATAGTGTAATTACTATTACTTATTATTAATTATTAGGTAACTACTTTGAAACTAATCTATACTTTTAGTTATGACACAAGTTTTGCTATATGGGACAATGTACTCTTAGGCAATACAGAGTTAATACACTGGAGCTGCAGTTTATATACATCATTGAATAATTGTTTGTTTCACTTCATAGTATAGTAATTCTATGTTTTTCTTCTAGTCATCTGTGAGTGATCTGTACGATGTGGTGCAGTTCGAGCCAAAGGCAAAGCCAGGGGTGAACGTAAAGTCACCAAGGTCCATGTGGAACCAGCGTGCTGAGCAGCCACCCAGCCAGCCTCCACAGCCCCCTACAATACCAGCCAGGAGCAACAGAAACGCACAGGTGTGTTACATAACTTTAAATTCAAATTAATGGGTAGTCATTACGTTTATTTAATTTCAAAGTTATGATTCAAATATTAACCAAGACACAAATAATTTACTTAATTCAGATGTGCGTGTACAACAATGGAATATTTTTAGAACAATTTGAATATAATAAAATACATTTATTCTGACTGTCATACCTAAAGCCTGTGACTCAGAAGCCTTGTTTTGTTTTTTTATCTTGCCATTTACATTGTGTGAATATTTTATTCAGAATGACCCAATGGAAAATATTCATAGGAAAAAAAAACAATTTACATTAATTTACATTGAAGTTACTGTAGTCACAATTTCTCACAATGTCTTTGTTTTACAAGCTAATCTTTAAAGGTAAAGCTTTGAGCTTTATCTCACTGGTTCTGATTGTTCTGCACAGGCAGTACCTCCTGTTCCTAAAAGAACCACCCCACCCAAGATGGGCTCCCTGGAGGAGAAGGACAGCTCTGAGGAGAAGATTCTGTACGCCCAGCTGGAACAGCCAAAGCCCAAAGAGAGTGATTCCAAGGCTCCATGGGTTAATGACAGAGGTGCCCCCCGTGTGCCTGGTCCACAAAGGGGCAGAGCCCAGAGGACCCCCACTCCAGGACCAGGAACCATATACTCAGAACTCAATCTGTCGGACTGCAGGAGCAGATCTCTTCCCCTCCTGGATGATAACACGAAAGAAGACCATTCATACAAGCTGAACACACCCTCCCCCAGCCCACCTCAGCTGTCCCCCAAGCTTCATGCCAAGAAGCCCTCCAACCAAGCACACAGCCACAGTCTGGATAAGCTATACAATGACTCCTTTTATCAACTGGCCAGCCAGCCCGGCCACCCCAGTGACACCAAGCATGCTATGGCAACACAGAACAGCGATGTTACATATGCTGAGGTGCCCTGTGAACCCATACCAAACCGGTTTGTCACAGAAGAGAATACATATGAGCAGATTCCTGAACCACGACACACTAGCAATTCTAAAGGTACCCCTGGCCTTAAGAACTCCTATGAGACGCTAGAAGCTTGCAAACCGAAGGCCAGTGAGTCAGCATGGGGCAGTAAGGTGAGTGACTGACTAATATTACTAATTTATTCAAATGAATTATGTGATACTAGATACATTATGCATCACTATAGAAAATGTTGCTATGCTTAAGCCTTAAGCTGTTTTAACAGTCTATTAGTAAATACAGATGCCACTTTATTAAAGGTTAAAGTCCAAATAAAATTGTAGTATACTTTACCTTAGGATGTACATTAGTATAATTAGAGCACTGAAAGGCAATGCACTGTTCAAATGTACACTCAAGTCAATTCGTCATTTCATCAGTGCTTATTTGTATCAGCGAACGCAGCTAGAAACGGTGAATAATTTCCTCAAACTTTGTAATAACTGACATGTTCCTTCCTGCAGGGTGACAAATGGAAATGGTTACACCTGGAACACTGGAAAAAATGACCCAGTGCTCACTTTCGAACCCAGCTGTTACAGAAAAGCACATAACAACAAGAGTTACACTAATGATCGACAGTCAGTTTCTACACTTTATTTATGTCATTGGTATTTCTGGTACTTTTATATGAAAATATGTTCTTGTGTCTGAATATTTTTTTCATTGTTTAGAATAATTTTACTGTATGTTTTTTTTGCATGAATATTTATTAACTTAATAAAAGTGATAAAGAAATATAACTTCTGGTGGCTGACTGTACTGAGAGTGCATTGTATTACATATAGATTTGCTTTAATTGGGAAAACGTCTAGCTGATGCTTAAGACACGTAATACAACTGAAGACAGTAACTCCATAATCACATACAAACCAGTGCATTGAATATGCTTGATTCAAATGTGTACATCATTTCCACACAAATAAAATACGTCAACACAAGTTTGCCTCACAACTTACTTCTGATTTTATAATGCCTTTAATTTGATAATGCACTTAATAATCACAATGTAATTAATTGTATTTAGCTTAAAATGATATACATAATTAATATTGGATTTCAGCTTCAATAAAATACAATTGGCTCTTTCTTTACTTTTACTTGATCAAGTATTAATTAAGTATCAGTAAGTCAGCTCCTCCTTCCAAATTTAAATTAAAGAGGAATAAATCTTTTTCTCCGCTCCTGAAAATAGGGCTAGAGGTAGAGGTGGCGAGCAAACCGTTACGAACATCTAACTCCCACTCACATTAGCCTGAATGGGATAGCTGGTGGGCCGCAGTGGGCAGCCTGTGCTGCACTCCAGACAGATGATACTATCAGTCACAACCACACAGCGTGGGCCGAGCATGACCATGAGAGCACTCAGTGAGGGCACACAAGTGTCTCCAAGCTTGGAAAACAAGCATCAGACTTGTGTACCCTCAAATCTTCACTTTTGTGAGTGAAAGTGAACATCTCAGTCTAAGTGAAAACATTTGACATCTTAAATTGCATTTAAAGATGCTCTATTACAGGTATAGTTGTAACACAACTCACCCACACACATACATACCCCCCCACACACACAAACACACACACACACACAGAACCATCTGCTGTTAAGTATGGAAAAGCAAACTCGCTGCAAAAAAGAACCCCTTTGGCACCTTTATTTCTAAGAGTTTGGTTTATAGTCACAATTTTATAATCACATTTTAATGCACCTATGTACCTCCTCACTACACTCTCGTTTGTATAACACTGCAAAGTATGGATGAAATATATATGCTCTGCTACTAAATGCTGGAATACAGAAAGAATTGAATGTTATATCTGATAAGCTGCTGACAGCACAGGCTCTAAAGCTGTCAGCAGCTTATCAGATATAACATTCAATTATTTCTGTATTCCAGCATTTTCTTTGTATTGTAAGTGCCAATGTCTACTGTTAACTATACAACTATCTATGTTTACCTAATGAGTTTAATATTATTTTCATATAATTTGATCAGTGGTTTTTAGAAACAGATCTATACAAGTGATGCAGGTACAAAACTGAGAGTCTGACTGAAGTGAAGGATTCTTAGAATGGGGGATCCAGGGACAGAATCTCTGGGCTGGGCCTTTAAATTCTGGTTTCCTGATACAGAAGAGTGATCTGACTTTACATTATTCAAACAGACAGAAAACGTCAGTGAAGAAAAAAGCGTTTTATCTGTGATAAAATAATTTATGTGAGAATGAGTTGAATGAACATGCAAAAAGAAGAACTGCTCATCTGTTGGGTTGTTACAGCTGTATTGATTCATGTAACATGGGTATTCAAAAAAGGAGCTGCTTCATGAAGTCTTAATTGCCCATTTTGGTGGGTACTAATCACTGCATACTGAGAACATTCCACAAAACTTGGCATTTTGGATGCACTGACCCAGTCGCTAGTGATCACGACTAAGCTATTATCAAAATAGGTTTGGTTTGTTAGTTCTAACTTTACTTTTGCATGTGTAACATTCAAAGCCACAGGGGCAACCCCTGACTAATAAAAATGCTCATTTCATTCGACAGATAAGTCAAAATGAAACACAGGCTAACCAGAGCTGACATCTACCAAATTTCACTGCTTCACCAAATCCCTGCAGTGTTTAACATTAGCATGAGGCGATAGATTAATCAAACGGAGGCGATTAAAATCAAAACACGTGTCCTGATTAGTTTGAACTGTGTAAACTAGACTGTAATCTTTTTTAAAAAACAGTCTGAAATTTAAAAAAAATAAGTAACTAAGTGTTAGATCACTAGCATAAATATATGATCTATGAACAAACTGTCTCATATCTTTGGTGTGTTATATGTTAAATGTGCTGTAATTTGTTTCCATTGTAGGCTGAAAGTTAGTCTACTCAGTCAGATTTTTCCTCTGACTCTAAGGAAGGTTAGTTACCATAAACAGGCAGTTATCAGTGTCTGCATATCTAAAGCTTAAGTTCTATTTCCTGACTGGGAGTGGAAAACTATTTATCATATAATAAACAGCTTGTGTTCTCATTGCTGTAGGCCAGTTATTTCCAATACCATTTGTATAGTAATTCATTACTTTACTAAACTGTGATGCAACTGAGTCATCTGTATCTTTTTAATAAACTCAACACTGTCCTAAATGCGGAATAAAGTTTGACATTTTAACACTGCATAACAATAAAGTGTCAAGTGACTATTCCGTCATATGTGAACAAACCACAGCACACAGTGTGAACAGCACAAAATTCTTCTTCTCCATTTAACCCATTCAGCAAGTGAAGCAGCGGGCAGCCAGCAACACAGTGTTCGGGGAGCAGTGTGTGGGGACAGTACCTTGCTCAAGGGTATCTCAGTGGTGCCACAAACAGTCAGCAACAGTGCTGTACTGTCAGGCAATGATCAGTCATAAAATACATTATTAACTGCGTAATACTGCAGTCACACTGTCTTTTCACTAGGCATTAAAACTAAGACAGTGATCAAATGTTTTTTAATAATAACTACAGGATTAGCTAGTTAACAGAAACACACAACATCATTACAGTTAGAACATAAAAAATCCTTTGAAATATATTGTGTGGTAAAAATAACAAAACTGTTAGTGAACAAATAAAAGCAATTTAACCAAAAAAATAAACAAAATGGCAAAAGACTTCTTCTAATACTTTGATCACTAAAGGATTTTTCTCCTTTTGCTGTATTTTTCTAATCTTCTACCCGTTTTATCATATGCGACCAGGTAACTAGGACTCCACCAATCACACAAAGCCACATGTATGCAGCTTCACAGCAATTGTACATCTCAACATGAAGCAGAATGCTAATCAAGCCCACAAGACTTCCAGACACTTCTGTAGGATTTATATCCATGCATTATTCATGAGCAGATGTGTCTTTAGGTCACACGGAAAAGTGTACAGTCACAAAGATGAAGAACAGGGCCAATCAACTGTCTCTAGCATTCTACTTCATGCGTGTTGAGCTGTATAATAATGAGCTATACAACAGCAGTTTGAAAAGATGCAGTGATTCTGCATACGTGGTCTCATGTGACTGAAGGAGTCCAAGCTACCAGGTAGAACAGGACATGATGGACTTTGGAGAAAATAGGAAAAAAACAAGAGGTAACAAGGAACAGTTGAGGATTATCTTGACTGAAACTGGGAGCTTGTCGTTGTAGTAAATGCTAAAGCAGATTTTGAATCATATGTAGGTTGACGCCGTATTTTACATGCCCACTGCAGGACTGAATAAACATGATGCAAGACACATCTTCAACATATTTCAGAAAATATAATGTGTAGAATGTGTAGAACTCACATCCAGGCACACAATTTATGTGTAAAGGAAATTAATTGTGTCTATTCTGTCTCCCTGAAGTTGCACATTTATACACAAACTCAAGAGACAAAATAGTGTCTGACAGGAGTGTCATGTAAAGGGGGGCAGTAAAGCTGTCAGCGCTGACTGATCCTGTTTTTGTGGGAAGCTGAACTCATAAATAAGAGAGTCATCAGCGCAGGCTCTTTTAACAACTATGTCCGCAACTCTCTCCTTCTGTCTCTGTCTATGTCTTTGTGTGTGCATGTGTTTTTGAACAGTGTCCAAAACCAGAAAATAAAATGTAGCTAACTCCAACAATTCATTCTGACAACATTTCAAAACATTTCAAGTTCAAAATGATTGTCATATATAAGCAGGTACGTGCTGTGTACTGAATAGAATCTCATATCCTGGCATGTGTGTTAATGTGTGTGGATTTAGAAAGAAAACCAGAGGAGAGAGACTGGGAGAGAGATAACATCTGGCACAGAAGCCAAGCATCACTGGCACTGTATGAAACAAAACAGTAAAAGTAAAACGTGAATATAAATAAGCAGAGTCAATAAGCAGGAAGGTCTTGGCGCTGCAAACAAAGGAACACTGTGTTTGTTTGTTTTGTTTCCCAGTTATGCCTCTGTCACGTCATTACAAGAGAGAAACACGTTTAGATGCTGACCTAGTTTTTATCTAGGATGCTATTATTACATACCTTCCAACAAAGTTAACCAGCAACAGGGATAAAAACTAACTTGACAGACTTGATGTCAATGTTCTTAATATTTTGTGATGGTTCTGCAAGCCTTCGAAAAAGCCCTCACAAATCTGTTTTTGAAGCATGATTACACTGGGCAACAAATATAGTTCAATGCCATCATTAAAAGAACCCTGTGTGGCACCAACACTCATGCATTTCAGTGATTAAATGCATTTTTTTTGGTAAGGTTCTTTGGGGACCCAAAGGAGGTTATTCTATAGCACCATTCTAAACAAAGACTTTCGGCAGTGTAATCTTTAACAGTGAAGTTCTAATTGACATTAAGTTGCTTTTAAAAATCACATGTAAATGCCAAGGCATCATCCTGCACCTCCACGATGGTCAAATATGGTTTAAAGGGCAACCAAGGCCAGCAGCATTGTGTGTGTATGCGGGCGCTTGTGTGTGTTCATCTGAGTGGAGACGCTGACGCCCCCACTTTGCACCAGAGGCCAGGAATCAATGCTCTAATGGCTACTTTACAGTCCAGCAGGCTGCGCGTCTGTATCAGACTCAAACAGAAGCCTTCCTATTGGGATCTAAATCAGCAGCTGCTCGGGCTGAGGAGCGTAATTAATGAAGCCGCATCATCAGCACTTACATCCCCCCGCAGATTTTAACACAGGCCTCATAAAGGGAGCTGCAGGTAACGGCAGGAGGAATTAACGGTATATTAGCGTGGGCTGCCTCCCTAATGAGCGCACTCTGCTCCACTCGGACTCCAAAATGGTCTCAAATCTTTCCTTTAGCCATACCATTTTGTACACCTGGAAACTCTTGCCGTAATAAATGCAAACCCACAGGAGGATTTTAAGGACCGTGTGTATCTAAAGGCAAAGCACCTAATCAACATAGTAACTGCACCCTTGCTAGTATCTAAAAAAATTAACAATTTATTACCTTTATGTAATATCCCTTATCCCTTTCATACATAATACATGCCATTTGTGGCATATTTTAGGCAACAGTCCATCTTTGCTACAACTTTGGTACAAACTGGCATGTACTGTAAATTGTCCTCCGTATTTGAGTAGGTTTATGCATAAAAACAGTCATCATCAGTTTAAACATATTTAACATATTTACCGACCTCCATTTGTCCCGAATTAAACAGGAACTGTTTTTGTTACTATTGATAAATGTAAAGGATTCATTTTATGACTGACTGCCTTGTTTTATGGTGCCTTGTTCAAAACACAGAAAGGAAACAAGGATCATAACACGAACAGGAATGAGCAGGACTACACTGCAGGCTGAATATGCAAATGGATGAAAGATGGAATAGGACAGTATGAAACTTTAATCATTTCTACATACTACAACAAAATCTTTTATTTAAGAAGTCAAGTCAATTTCAGTTTTCTAAGATATAGGAGTCTTAATACAAGGCGTGAACGTTCTACTGAAAACCAAAAACACACAAATGAAGATGCTGATAATAGTTCTGCCCGAGGCACACGTGCTCACTTGTACACGTACACACTTACAAAACTTGCATGGCCACATTGCTTGCCACTTAACACAAATCCCACTCATTATGTTGAATCCGTTTCTGCTCTATTCTTTTAAGTAGGGGAGAGATCACTATAAATCTTTAGCTCAGCTATGGCCAAGGACAGTTGCCTGTGCATCTCCAGATCCAGATTTACCGCGCTCCAGTGTGTGGATATAATCATGCTGCTGGGTGCTGAGACAGCGCTGCTCCTAACGATCTCATTCAACTTAAAAAGTCATTACAGGTTATACGACAGGAGGTGCAGAGGAATAATCACTGGTCCATCTTTATTGAGAAGGCAGGCGGGTGTTGGCTGCAGAAGCTGGGGATTTAGGCCGAGAAAGGACAATAAAGGGACCCATGTGCAGTACTAAGTAGTAATGAGAGTGTATTTTCTCTGAGGTCCCTTTGGTTCAGCTTTCAGCTGTCTTGTACATAACCATTATGAGAGTTAATCATTTTGCAGTATCAGATCAATACAGAAGTTTTGTCTGTACCACATGATGTATAAAACCTATCAAGACAGTAATTGTAGCACAAACATTCCTCAGGCTTTCTTATGAGCAATCCATTAAGTAAATAATCCCCATAATGATGGAACTTATTCTCAGTTAGCTCAGTTACAGATATGAATTGAAATCCAGGCATGGAACAGCAGATACAAATCAATATTATACAAATTGGACTGTATGTCATATTCGTTTTCCTCCCGGTGGTGTAAATGTGGCCAGTAAGCACAAAAGAGATGCACGCAGTCAACAAAGGACAGAAAATTATTTATTCAAAGGTAAGTCAAATGCCCTCTATGACATCAAATACTGGAAAAAAAAGGTTGACTCTAAAAGACAGGTGAAGCTATCACATGTCACGTTCATACAGGAGAAGGAGGAAAAAAAATGTATCGATTAGGAACGGCTAAATATAAGACAAGATGACAGAGCCCTTCGTTCAACTGGAGAACAGTTTGATATGATTGTCGTCATGCTCCAGTCCTAAAAGCAGTAAGAGAAAAGATTAGAAACATCAAAAGCAATTTATAGCAGGGAGGAGGGGGGCAAACTTAATGCAACTCATGCACTTCATGGAGAAAGATTGCATAGCTGTATAAAAGATGTCTTCTTGACTATGATGCCAGTGCTGTGCTTTTAGCCCTCTTTTTTCGCCCTATCCATACTCTACACGTTTACTCCTGTTCTTATTCCCTTCTATCTGCCGTCAACCTCTGTCCATCTCTACACCACGTTTCATAATCCTGGATGAGAAGAGACATCAGGAGGGGAGTCTAGTGGTGTCACACATCATGAGACCAACAAAGACTGAACAATAAGACCATAAGAGCAGTCCACATTCCAGTCTTCCTCAAAGACCGCAGGGGTATATGGGACATACCCCACACAGATGCCAAGACTCCACTGTTCTTCTTGTGTTCCATTCTGAAAATTAGACCCAATGGTAGATTTTTTTCAGCTGGAAAAATCATGCAGTTTGTCAGTAATCCTTTATGTAAAATGTGCTTCCTTGGAAAAAAAGAAAAAGGAAAGGCAAATACAGAGCCAAAGAGATCCAAACTCCTGTTTCCTCAAAAGGTGAGCGCTGTTTGTGAAGGACCAGGTGAAAACTCCTCAGAGCTGTAGAAGACAGGCACTACTATGGTCTCTATGCTTCCAAGGTTTTCCAAGTTGCAGTCCGGAACTCGAATGGAGCTCAACTGAATAATCTCTCTTGAAGTAGAAAGCCCTCTTAGATTCGTATATGGAAAGTGCTGCATGAGAGAAAATGGGGGGAGGGGAGGGGTAAACAAAAAACTTCATTAGGACAAAAAATAAAATTACTTTATTTTATTCACCAACTTGGCA
Organism: Clupeocharax schoutedeni; assembly: GCA_037974565.1. Classification (NCBI taxonomy): domain Eukaryota; kingdom Metazoa; phylum Chordata; class Actinopteri; order Characiformes; family Alestidae; genus Clupeocharax; species Clupeocharax schoutedeni. The sequence goes on from JBBPDH010000124.1 coordinate 7,999,524, forward strand.
CAGCTATGGTATGTCTTGGTCTAAAAATCAGAACCCTACAGAAGGAACAAAAAAATCTATGTCACATTCTGATTTATAACCTTGCAGTAGTCCACCATTAACATTGTCTGAATGCGCAGAAGACTCCCATTGCCCATATGTCTGTCTGCTAGAACAATGAGATATAAAAACAAATGGAAAATGGAAAAGAACCAGAAAGTGGAACTGATGACTTTTAAATCTATTTTATTTCTGAATGGAGAATTACACTTGAAATTAGTGCAATTACTGGTAAAATACTAAACATCTGTTATACTGTATTTCAATTACAACAAGTCCCTGGCCGTTCATTTTGGATGCTATACTTGTCCTTTCCTGATACAAAATTGATTTATATATAATTCATGTGCAAAAACATCAAATAAATAAGCAAAAACACGAACATTTATTTTTCCTACATAACATTACATCAAAGCAATTAGACAAGACACTGTAGGTTTCTCCTGCATTACTCTGGAGTGTGTAATACATTACTTCCCCCTCATCCTTGAATACCCATTAACCACGATGAATGTGTCTGTGTAGCTGGATTCCGTAAGAGCTTTTCCTGAAGCACCCTCACACGTCTGAGCCATTTTGCACGCTCCATTGTGCTGTACTTCACGAGATGTGGCAGATTGATTCTCCAGAATGTTCCTTGTATGTGTGGTGCTGTTTTTCTGTCCCACACTCTTTGCTGCCAAAGCCCACCACATGGCTTTCTCTCCTTAATGATGTTTTAACTGAGAAATTTATCACAAACTACTTAAACAGAGCAGATCAATGATAAGGCAGCACTGCACTATGTGACTGTGAGTGTCTAACCTACATCCCTGCACAACTCGAGGCTGGAATCAACCCCAATCAGACTAAGATTTACCCAGAGGAAAGGAAATTCAAAATGAGATTGTCCCGCCAATTTCCCAAAGACATAACTGAGCTAAGTTTAACAACAGTAGGAGATTTTGGCCATTTTCTCATACTTCTTAAATTCAGCTCCTGAGACAGAGGCTTCCTCTAATCTCAGCCCTTAAGGTCTTAAAATGCTCTTTATTTTCTCCCACTGCTCTGCTCTTTATTTTTCTCAAATCATCCGATCAGGCATACAATCCAAAAGAAAACACAACTGGCTTATAAATGAGTACAATACCTGAAATTTG
>JBBPDH010000124.1:8024488-8043049 GCA_037974565.1 Clupeocharax schoutedeni
CAAGATTCAAGATTCTTTATTTGTCACATGCAGTCATACAAGTACAACACACAGTGAAATGTATCCTCAACCGCTCCTTACTGGCTGTGCAAACATTAAAACAGTAAGTAAATTATAAATTAAAATCTGGACATTTTCAGAAACCCAAATAAAATAAAGAAATGAGTATAAGTAAGTATAAGTATAGATGTAAGTAAAATTTAATAAAAAAAATATATATATATATATATATACACAAATCTAAAGTAAGTAAATAAAATGAGGAGCACCACCAGTTGAGTGAAATATTTTTAATATGTATTTAACCATAGGGTTGATTAGTATAACAGCTCTTAAACTTAAGATAATTCGTGTTTTATTTCAGTTAATTTTCAAGCTGCCACTTACTATCAGAAACACACTGGTTAGGTTACCACTCATATTAAAGGTCAGTGACCTGGCTAGAAATAGACTGGTCCCACCTACTGGAAAAGAAACCGTTGTTGGTTTATTCCACTGCCACATTCTAAATATGTTTGTGGTTCATCTGGCAAGACAGTGTAAGGCTAAACAGTGGAAGAGCTCACTTCCAAATAATCAGAATGGATCATTTTCTATTAGGCCTTTAACGAATTTAAGGTGTAAAATAAGAACACTGCTGCTGTGGTTTGGATACGAAGATGATTCTCTTGAATAAAGAAATCGTTCCTGGAGATTGTAAGACCTTCTCTGAAGTCCTAGGTGACCCTGAAGGTTCTCTCTATGAATATTTACATCTTCATTTTTTCCAGCAGGCATGTATAAAAACGGTCAGCTCCCAGAAGTGCCAGACTGTAAACCATGGGTAGAAGATGGTTTTTGGGAGATAAAAAGATCAACCAATGCCATTGTTGACGAAGCCTACAAGCAATTTAATGGTAATTATCTTCAAATCTGCTTCTTTTTTCTGCTTTTCTGTTATTTTTGTAATTATGCAAGGTAGAAGATGAAATGCTTGATCAATGTTTACTGCCTCACTTCACTATGTAATATCACATCTTTATTCTGTGACAGATGTTCTTCATGAATGCAGGCTGCTGAACAGCAGAGCAGCTCATGCGATCTCCCAAACTGAGAGGACTGTTGCCCTCAAGAATCTACCAAAGCAGTACGCTGTCTGAAATCTGCAACTCAGCAATCTGCAATGAACATCATTTTTTTTCCCATTTTCTAAAAACCCATATTTGCTGAAACACAGCTTATTCTGTGTGTTTTTTTAAGATCCACATGCTTGACATCACCAGTGCCAGAACTCCTGAATATTCAGTGTTGCCTGTAGTTTGAGGGTTTAGCTACTGTAAGTACAATTCTGTCCTTTCTGATTCTCCAACCTCGGAAGGTCAGGTGACACTAAACTAGACAAGCTGTAATTGCTCTAAACAATGCTGCTATTTGGTCAAGCCATGTGTTTGTGAAGTACTTCTACTGGTTTTTGGTTATTGACCATCGTTGAAGCTTTCCCATGTTGCACTTGTTGATTGCAGTGTTTTGGGGGATGTTTTGAACTTTTTATTGTATGCTTTATATGAATGCGTATTGTTTTTGTAACCTCTGTGTATTTTTGCATTGTGTTTGCTTTTTTACTTTTTGCTTCAGCTGTATTTCTAGATTTTTATCGCTCCTGATGCTCAAATTGCTCCATGCTTTGTAGACTTTAATTTAATGGATAAATTACTCTTGCTAGTACAGTGTCCCTTTGTCCTGTGTTTAATCTGCCTTCCATATAGTTAGTAAGAAGGGATTAGAGTTTCTCTTTGTTCCAGAGATGTCTGCTCTGCTGTAGCCGGAGTAAACTGTAGGCGGAATAGTTGGGTTTGTTTTTGATGTTGTGTGTCCATCTTCTGGCACTGTTTGGTATTACTTCTGTTCAAAAAGAAGCTAGGACACTTTCTTCAGCAGTTAGATTAGACCAATATTTTGCTTAGGGACACTTTCTTGGGCATTGTATGACTTTTATAAGAGGTTTTTACTTTGAATATAGATAATATATGGTGGTAAACGGTGCAGAATTGTAGTGTAGAATTATTTATGTTCCAATATTGCACTGTGACATCCAGCCCAGTAGGGGACGAAAGTCTAGAGAAGCTGATGGAAGTAACCACCTTTCTACTCCACTTCCACCCTGCATGCGAGAAAGCTAGTGGTTCATAGGGTTGCCAGTGTGATGAAAAACCCTCTCTGTACACACTTAGGCTTATTGAGTTGCTGCAAGATCAAAAGACTTTCTTGACTTGAAGCAAATACGCAAATATATACTGTGAAATTATAATATTTGGCTCCATCAACAGGTTTAGGTACATATATGTCTCACAAATCAGTCACAGCACAATTTTCACTAGTTTTCACCGTGTACCAACAATATTATTCTGCTCAATTTGTTGGTCTTTACAATGCAGTCTTTTCTCAGTTTCAGCTTGTCTATGAGTTATAGCTGCATACAAATATACAACCTTTGAAATGTTGAACTGTAATTAAAACATTTACAAATTTAATGAGCATCATAGAAAACAAAAAGCTATTCACATTTAGTAAGAAGTAAGTTTATTTCTAAAAGAAAGAAAGGTAGCTGTACTACACTAGGATGAAGACATGACCCCCCTATGAAATGTTAACCATTTAACAAACGTGTTTACATTTTAGGTATCTCAGGTAGCCCTCCAACAACTGTGAATCAGAGTTTTTAAAACAGTTTGGAACTGTTCTTCATGAGAGGCCCTAATGGCCCTAATTATTATTTTGAGAATTAGTTGGATAAGGTTATACAATGGAACACAATGTTAAACCCTGTTCAACATTGTGTTTCAAAAATCAATATACTATTTGTCAGAATAATAAAGAAAGAAAGCAAGTAAGCACGCTTTACAATTTATAGCTCTTACAGGGGAAGACAATGACCCCTAAACCCCAAAGTCATCCCAGTACACTTGAAGGTGTATTAGTGCGTGACATGGCAACCCCGAGAGGCTGCACTAACGCAGGGAAGGTTGTAGTGTTGAGCTTAGACGCCTGAAGCCGGACGAGCAGAGAGGATGGCTGGAAACGTGTGGAGGTCAACGGTAAGTAGTGACTTTAGAAACGGTTATAAACTTACATTCGGGTGCATCACAAGCCTTCTCCCCTGCTTAAATCAGAGACTCGAAAGAGGGTATGAGAGCTGGCATGGTTTCAGAATTTTAGGATGAGATGGGGGCTGTGGTTGGAGGCCTCTATCTGGTATGTGTCCTTCATGTTCTGATTACAGCGTCCTGAACCAAATCTGCTGAATCTGTTCAGCTCAGTTACCATTAACATAAAAACACAAAAACCTCTCATGTGCCAAAAATGTCTCTAATGTGCTGTTGTGTTTTCTAGCTGTCTAGATTCATAGCTAACTGAAAGTCATGCCTGCTCATACAGTCTGGATTAGCAAAGATGCTAACAGAAAAAAAATTAACTTGCATATTTCACCTCTAAGTCAGAAACTGCATGAAGTAACACGAAGAATAGCCCTTTAGTTCACCTGTAGCTTTGGGATAATGCATCGAGATGGCAACAACGTAATATTTTCCCACCACGAGTTCTGCATCACATCACTAAATTGGGTTTGGGTCAAATTAAGGTAAAATTTTGGGGCAATTGGTGCCCAAGTGGTTAGGGAGACCTCCTGTCATCAGAAGGTCATGGATTCAAATCCCAGGACGGCCAATGACACCACTGAGCTACCCTTGATCAAGGTAGCATCCCCACACACTGCTTCCTGGGTGCTGTGTTCCTGGCTGCCCACTGCTTCATTTGGTGAATGGGTTAAATGCAGAGAAAGAATCTGTCTTGTGGCGTGTTAACATATGACAAATGGTCATTAAATAAATGTCTAAATAATGGTCATTATTGCTACCCAGATCATATTTAGTTTTACTCTACACTGATATTTCTTGTTTACATTCATTTTCTGTGATTGGTCTACAACTGTCAATCTTTACTGAGAAAACATATTGCCCACTCCTACATGCCTTTTGCAGATTTGTAAACTACTCGAGAGATATGGCATGTGGACAAAAGGAAAGGGAGAGCCCAAAGAAGTAAGATCTTTAATTAGTTCGCTAGCTAGAGAAAATGACTTGAGGCTGCCTAGCCTAGTCATTATGTAGTGAGCAAGTCATCGCATAATTATATGTACACTATGTGGACAAAAGTATTGGGACGTTGCATTCATATGGACTTCAATATGGTGTTGGACCCCCACTTTGCAACTATAACAGCTTACACTCTTCTTCCACAAGATTTTTGCAGTGTTTCTATTGGAATTTATGCCCATTCATTCTGTACAGCATTTATGACACCAGCCACTGCTTGCAAACTCTGTTCCCGTTCATCCCAAAGTGTTAAATGTGGTTGAGGTCAGGGTCTGTGAGGGCCAGTCAAGTTCTCCCACACCAAACTCATCCAATCATGTCTTTATGGAGCTTGATATGTACTCTGGGGCACAGTCATGCTGGAATGGTTCTTGCTCAAACTGTGTCACCAAAGTTGAAAGCATGCCATTGTCCAAAATGTCTTGGTATGCTGAAGCATTATGATTGCCCTTCACTGAAACTAAGGGGCCTAGCTCAAACCTTCAAAAACAGGGTCCTAATACTTTTGTCCATACAGTGTATATATTGTGAAAATCTGAAAGTGGGCATTTGATGGTCAGGTTACAGCTTCATTTGCCAAAATAGTGTCTTACAGGTTATATAAAAATGTTCAGGAACATTAGAGAAGATCAAATCTAGACCCAGACTTGTCTGCACCCACACATAAAGTGAGGCAAAGTTTATTACTGATCATGAAAGACCAGTAATTCAGGCTATGGTTAGTACATTCATTTGACTGGAATTCTGTTAAGGCCTGTTCTTAAAATCAGTAAAGACAAGCAATCAACCCTTTCCTGTGGGGCTGCTAAAACATTTTTTGGCCTATTAAGGTGGCTGAACATCAAAGACCTAAACGGACACATGACCTGTCAAAGCACTTGCTTTAATTTTCCTGTCTGTAACCTTTGCCTTTGCAGTCCTACAGCACCCATCTTCATTGTTACTGCATGTTGGTGATTGTTCTCTAAGCCAGTGATTGTCCCTCACAGATGTGTTCTTTACTTTGAGGGTTTGGCTCTGAGATCTTGGTGCTTACCAGTGATATACCAGAGTTTATCATTAAGCTATAATAATATCAACTGATGTCTGTACACAGCAATGTTCAGCCAACTGGCCCCTGTGCCCAGGATCTTTGAAGCCACTCTCCCCATACCTTTACATCAGGAATTAGTCCTACTTCTAATAAATGTTTTCTGGTGGTTAACAGAACATTTAAATGATGGTTCATGGACTGTATGGGTCATAAGTAGACCTGTTCTGTAGGATTAATCCTTGGTTTTAATTTGACTCCTGCATGCATCATGCTTTCATACTTGGACTTGGATGAAAAAAATAGTAATTCACCTCAGTCCAGTTCATGCTTGCTATTGAGAAACTTTGCTATTAGCTGGGGTCTTACAGTACCCCCTTTCCATAGTTGGTCATCAGCCATGCACACCAGGGTGTGTCAGTGCTTATCTGTGTCCCCTTGTTACTTTTAGGAGGCTCATGATGGGCTTTATCACTGCTTAAAACCTCAGGATTATGCACTCTTTACAGCCATAATGTTCCCACAAGCCAGCAAGAGAGTGATTGTGATAAGAGGGTTGCAGTCCAAGCCTTTGTTGATAATTGGCTGTATTGCTCAGATGATAATACTTGTTCCTCTAGAAGCCTTAAACAGAATACTAATCTTATTTTGTGACTATTTTCTTCTCATTATTCACAGCAAGAAACGTAATGCAATCTAAATGCAGAAACAGACAAAGGTTAATACTGCCCTGTAGTGTGTTTATTGGTGGAGTTAGGAATCTTGTGCATTACTTTGGGTGGGTCCAGAGCGTTGACAGGGTGTTGCTCTCCTTGAAAAAGTATGCAGACGTACTGCAGAAACATGACTGAGTGTGCTCTCACAGTTTAGGAAGTCATCGCTGGCTTGTCTAGTCATGCACCGGTCTTGCCCTGATACTGAATCATATATAATACTTTTGTGATCACCGCGGCACATTAATCACTGTGTTATAAGCTGAAAGGTGATATTGTCAGGACCCCTTTGTGTACACAGACTGATTCCTGTGCAAATGTCAAATCTTTTCTTTTGTTCTGCTCTTTTCTTCAGGTTTCCCGTGTTATGGGTGCTGTAAAAAGCCAAACACAGCCTAGAACATTTTCCAGAGGAGTAAGTAAAAAAAAAAAAACATAATTAGAGGTCTCTATTTCCACTTAAATGCAAAATGCTCATTCATATAGGGCTCATATTTTCCAGAATTGGTTCATGATTATATTGGAATTTTAAAAGAGAAGTTAAAGATGCAGATTGCCCCAGATCATCCATGTTTTAAACCGTTTATCACAGTAATGATTAATAAACATTTCACACTGCGTCTGAAGGAAGGTTCGAGTAGTCTACAGTGTTGTCATGGATACAGCTCTTAGTAGTTCCAGTCATGAGAGTAGTCTGCTTTCTCACAGTTGCGGTCTTCTGCGTACCAGAGACAAATAAAAATGCTATTCAATACAATATCAAATCAGAAAGAACTAGTGAAGCTAACTAACAGTTTATGGTTGACCAATAATCATTTGATCATATTTCTGTGTGAGTAAATGTTGCGATTGGAATGGGTAACTTATCTTTGTTAAATACTGATATGCTGTGTGTTTTGAAAGTCTTATACTTCTTTTTGCTTTCCAGATGCAAACTGTAACAATAATTCCAGGAGACGGAATTGGTCCGGAGATCTCCACTGCTGTCATAAAGATATTTGAGGCGGCAAAAGTAAGAGTTGGAAGGAAACCCCCATTTCCTAATCTGCTTTTTAAGAAGGACATGTGTCTGTGCTGTAGTTTGGAAGACAGACACAGTGTCTTTTTTTGGAAAGTTTGACTGTCACATGATTACATGTATTAATTGAGACATTGCTGTATTAAAAACGTCTTAATTTTTCAAAAGTACAAAACTCCCCATAACTCAGCAATATGTTAGTTAGTGCAGGTGCCTGTGAGCAGACAACTAGAAGTTGACTTTCTCCTCCAAGCATGTGGAGATATTCGATGATGTTATCTTAACGTGACTTGGAGAAAGCACATGCTTCCCTTCACCCTTCATGTGCTGGAGATATGAGTGTTTTGGGGGGGGGGGTCCTAGCTAGTGTGTAAAACTGGGTAAAGCTAAACTGTGGAGACATTGCAGAAAAATCTAAAAATATATATATTTTTTTTCATCTGCAGGTTCCCATTCAGTGGGAGGAGAGAAACGTCACAGCCATCAAAGGACCCGGAGGCAAATGGATGATCCCACCAGAGGCCAAAGAATCAATGGACAAAAGCAAAATAGGATTAAAGGGTACATGCACTCACCTTCTTATACATTATGTTGTTTCCATAATGTATTTTGCATTGTTGTTCGTAACTTGATTACTAATGCTTAGGACCTCTGAAGACCCCAATTGCTGCTGGCCATCCCTCCATGAACCTGCTGCTTAGGAAGACCTTTGACCTGTATGCCAATGTGCGTCCATGTGTGTCCATTGAGGGCTATAAGACCCCTTACACAGATGTGGACCTTGTCACCATCCGAGAAAACACTGAGGGAGAGTACAGTGGAATTGAACACGTGGTATGCAACTATTAACCTCAAAGATTAACCTCACAGATTTATTAGTTTTGTATCAGATCCATCTAAAACATTAGAATGAATGCAGAAAACAGCACATTGTGATTTAATGTAGGCTAATGCTTAGTAGATGCAGATTTCATCCAATACCTGCTTAAATCGGGGGTGCTGGTGGTAGAATTTGACAAGTATGCTGTGGTGCCATTCCAGTGGAAAGAAGTTTTTGCTATATTGGTATATTTGTATTCATTCAAGGCAAGAAAAAAAACTTGCTAAGATGAATACGTTAGAAAGTGTTTTAGTAAGATGTTGGGCCAGCACAAACCACTATAAAAGTTTAATTGCGACTTGATTTAGATTTGAAAAGACACATGAGTCCAAGATCTCTTATAGGTGTTTAGTTCTCTGATATATTGACTAGGAAAGCCTGGCATATGATTTAAACCATGCCTGAAAGTGCCCCCATAAGAATAGGCTGACCTTTCACTGTAAGGGTCAAGTATTCAGACCTGTACTCTTCTCCTAGTGTATGCTACACATGTACATGTGGAGGCTATGGTGAAGGAGGATACATCTGACCATATCACTTTGTCCCACATCTCTGTGAATCAGTGTTGGTGGTGATTTTATATCACCTAACTGTGTTATGCACCCTATTATAATATCCCTCACCGTGGTTGTGAATGGACTTCCTTTATTGACAGTCTCAGTCACCTGAAGAACAGAGGCGGTTCTGTTTTTCTAAACATAGCACACTAATGTGTGTGCTTTTGGCCCATAAATCTACATGTAGATGTCACAGTTCTTTTTAAAACACTAGTCAGTTAGTCACTTGGATTGTTTCCACTTGACATCTTTTTATATATATATATGTCACAGAGCATGGCAGGATTTGTAGGGTAGGATTTGTGCCTATGTGTGTCATGTTTTACACATAACATCTATCTTTCAAATATTTAGTGATGCTCCGATTGATCGGCCGATATTGCCTAAAAATAGCTTGATTGGCGAACCCCAAAAGCGCCGATCAAAAAAGCCGATCACTTGACGTAAATTACTCGCGTGACTTTTTCACACGTGCATGCACGGCGCAAAGGTAAACAACAGCAGAGCGGAGCTTACAAGTGGCAACATGAGTTTTCCCGTCTGGAAGTTTTTCAAAGTGTCCTTCGAGGTGGAAGCAAGCAACGGCAGACAAGGCAACGTTAGAGAAATGCTAGCGCTAATGCTAACGTTCAGATTTAAGATACAGAAAAGGCATATTCTCTCTCGACATTTCTAGAGAGTGCATCCACAAAGGGACAAAGTGTGAAGCACAGAAGAGGCAAGTAGCCTTAAGTTCTCATTTTCTAAAATAAATACTTGGTGGTTCTTCAAGATCTTGACTCTAGCCTATTTCTACAGTTTTGTTTTTTGTTTTTTTTTTTAAATATAGTTCATTTAGAGTTAGTTTAATTTCTACAAATGGAGAAGACTCTGCTAGATTATAGATAAAAGATTCCCATTCCCCTGCCATTCTGTGATCGGCAATTGGCACATCACGATCTTGGTGATCGGTGATCGGCCCCAAAAATGCTGATCGGAGCATCTCTACAAATATTGTAGCTCCTCTACATCACCATAGTACAGCACGATGCTATAGTAACTTTTTCACTTTGGTGCACAAAGATTAAGTCTTGTCCCATCACCCCCCCTTCACTTGTTTTCTCAATCTAATGTGCCCTTGAACGATTTTCCACAGAGTGCTAGCAGGAGTTCAGTGGGCACTCGCAACTTGTTTTTCAATGCAGTTTTATTGTAAGTACGTTCAGAACACTGGTTTTCAATTAGAAGTATTCCGATGTATTCTACACCCTGTCCTTTGTATGTCAAGCAAGTGATTGATCAAGTTCGTCTAATCACCTTACATCTATCCTCCATTCCATTTGTTTGTTCATATTTAGTAGCCTAGGTGTACTAATCTGTAATTGTCATTCCCTTTTAGGGGCTCTCATTTCTCCCATCCAAGTATCTGTCCTACAGAATGCAAAATACAATTCATTTTAATATGGAATTGTTTTTTGTTTGCTCTATTATATGACTTGCCACCTCAATGTTTTGTTCTCCAACTCTTTCAGATTGTTGATGGGGTCGTGCAGAGTATAAAGCTGATCACAGAAGAGGCCAGCCGGCGTATCGCTGAATATGCCTTTGAATATGCCAGAAATAACCAAAGAAACAGTGTAACAGCTGTTCACAAAGCCAACATCATGTGAGTCTTGATCACTTCTTTAAAATACGAGTTTGAACATTCACTTTTAGAAAAATGTTCACTTTAAATGGAGACAGTTAGGTTTTTTTAGACTAAAGTTTAGAAACGTAATTGCAATGAAGCTAGCTGAGCTAAAGTTAACTGTGATATAAACAAATGATATGCAGATCACATAACTCCTTCTAACCCCTCTAACACAGGGTAGTTTGTACAACAAACGTTACTATTAATCTCAAAATTCTCCTTGGAAGTTAGTCCCAATATGTGATATAAAATCTAACTTGCCATTTTGAGAACTCAATACAGTACAGTCATGTAAGTGTAAAAGCAATGAAGAAGTTGAAAAAGGAAGTCTAGAGTAAGTAGTAAATGTAGGATGATTAAGTTAATTGAGTGCTCTCCTGGATACAGGTGTAAATGTCAGGTCAAAATCGACTTCATTACAGTTATTTGTAAAAAGGTTAGGCAGGCATTTTACATGAAGTTATTAGATATTATCCAATTATTATAAATAGCTGTAGACCATTTTAGGAACTTTAACTGTTTATTATCTTATTTGCTTTAAACCAATACATTTTGCTTCAACCTTCATGTCACATAGTTATAAACAATAATAAAAACTTTTCCTTATTTCAGCCATGCGGGAGACAAAAAAGTCCCTACTTCAAATGTCTTCAGGAAGATCTTAAATTGTTAGTTATTGTTGTAAAAACAGACGATTTTTATAGATGTGAATTGACTGTGAGCTGATCCTGGGAAAGAGGATTCTTTAAAATTCTCTTTGCTGGCAGAAGAAACTACTATCAACTTGCCTAGTTCATAAATGCACATTTACTTGGTGAACTAATGAACACCTTGTTCATTTCATTTAAGCCTTTCGCCCCATATTGCAGAACTATCTCATATCTGTTGTTGCTTGCTCACTTGTCTGCCGCAGGCGGATGTCAGATGGCCTGTTCCTAAGGAAGTGCAGGGAGGTTGCTGAGAATTACAAGGATGTGAAATTCACTGAGATGTATCTGGACACAGTGTGTCTGAATGTGGGTATTACTTTTTAAATATGACATTTTTAGCATGCACTTCCTTGGTTTCACATTAGACAAAATAAAACCTTCCTAATTCATAGTTTTTCATTTCTTTGAAAGCTATTCTTGTGGAGGTCAGTTTTGAATTTGCGTTGTGTGGTGTCAGCCTTCCTTTAAATTGTATCTAATTGTGTTCTGCTTCTTTCTCAGATGGTGCAGGATCCCACTCATTTTGATGTGCTTGTCATGCCAAACCTTTATGGTGATATTTTGAGGTAAGCTCGAGAATAGCTATCTGTCTTTCATTTGAAACTCTTTGGTCCGTCACTATTTGCATCATGACAAAATAAGCGATCTTCTGGTTACGGTAGAGAATTCCTGGCTTAAGTTATTCTGATGCCAGTTGCTTTTATTTCAGCGATCTTTGTGCTGGGCTAATTGGTGGTCTTGGAGTGACTCCTAGTGGGAACATTGGAGCCAACGGAGTTGCCATATTTGAATCGGTATTTGGTTTTTCTGAATAGAAACTGTCTCAGTGAAGAAATGTTACAGTGTAGTGTTGGTAGTAAACTAATATGAATCTTTTGAACAGGTACATGGAACTGCACCGGACATTGCTGGCAAGGATCTAGCCAACCCGACCGCCCTGCTGCTGAGTGCTGTTATGATGCTGAGGCATATGGGACTGCATGGACATGCTAAAAAGATTGAGACTGCTTGCTTTGACACCATTAGAGACAAGAAGGTATGATGTGTAATCTTTTGACAGAGATTGTGATTAGAAGAACAGTGCGATTCCTGAATAGAAAATGGCTTCTCGAGTTATAATACCAAAACATCTAATCAGGATTTTCTAAGTATTAAAGTTACTCCATTGTCTGCTTTATTGTATGAAATTTTATTTTAATGTCATGTGCTTCCTTATTTTAGGTTTTGACAAAAGACCTTGGAGGAAATTCAAAGTGCTCTGAGTTTACAGCAGAGATCTGCCGAAGAGTTCAGGACTTGGAGTGAGACCTGTCGGCGTGTGTGTGTGTTTGGGTTACTTCCCAAAGGACATGACAAAGTTGAATTCAACTTCTCATCATTCTGATATCAGCGCACAATTATACTATACATGTTAAGTGTCTTTAAAAACAAAATGACTCAAAGGGTTGACGACTTCTTAAATGTTTATTCTTACTCCTACTCCAAAATACACAAACATCTTGTCCTACGGTATATGTGAGGGGGTTTTTTTTCTGTTGAAAGACAATTACGTAACCTAAGAGATTCCTTATTTATTGACTGGAAATATTCTCTGGTCTGACATATTTCAACATATAACTTTACAAATTTGTCAAATCATTGTACAAATCTTGTTCAGTGTAAAAGATGAATACATTAAAGTTACTGGTATTTTAAAAAAATAAGTACTTGTTGGCCTTTATTTTCTAGGTGTAAACATTGTGCTTAATATTTTAGACATTATTAATGCTCCTAAGCGAATGTTTTCAGTGAATGGAAAGGTTTGTGAATATGTCAGCATGATATCATTTCAAAGACGCTAACTGGTGACTACTGGCTTTTTCTCATTGTTGCTAACATTAGCATGACTGACTGCTTTAGTTGGAGTTATGGCTGTTTAAAAAGAATAGTTCAGAATGATTTGTTCCCTTATATCAAGGGTGTCTGACTCCAGTCCTGGAGGGTTGTGGTCCAGCACATTTTGGTGATTTCCCTGCTCAGGAACTCTTGGTTAATTGTCATATTGAGTGAATGTGTTTGAGCCCTCCAGGACCGGAGTTTAACATCCCTGCCTTATATGTTCCTGTGTTGTGGAATATGAATTTTGAAGCATGCTGCCAGATAATGCACTTGTATCAAACATGACTACAGTTTCTACTCGTACCAACAACTTAACATAAACGATTTACTTGACCATTTGTTTGGGTGTAGACAGGTAATAGTTAGACTTGTTGATATACAACAGGAATATTCTACAAAGTATATCGAAAAACACATTCCTCTCCTGAAGAAGTCCATGGCATTACCATTTAGAAAAAGTTCTCTTGGGTCTGATAGAACCAGTACATGCTCTTAGACTGGAGTAAGGAAGGATTCTTTTTTTTCAGTCTTTGTAGAAATGTTCTATTTCATTGTTGTACATCTTGAGGACAACTTGTCGTCTCAGTTTCATTGTTGGACCTAAAAAGTGACAAAATATTGCAATTTCTAAACAGGCCAATCATATCAAACTGATTAAAAAAAAGATTCTCACCCAGCTCTCCTCCAGGACCTGAGAAATCCTTCCCTAAGACGGTCCATTTCTGAATGCGCTGGGCATTGGAGGTAGCCTTAGCGTTCACCCGAGCGATGCCTTCCTTAATGGCCTGGTTCACCGCCTTGTCTTTTCCTCCAGTTATGTCTGAAACTTTTGTTGCCTGGCTACCAAGCTGCTGACAGTATTCCACAGCCTCTGATGTAAGATCATCAGTGGGCTCCATGGTTTCAAGATTGGTGACACACTGATCAAGTGAGGACAAAAACATAATTCATCTAAAGCTTTTTTTCAGTTTTGTCTGAGATGTAATGTGACTGTTCAAGCAGGATTACCTTCAACGTGAGCAGCATGGACAGAAACTTCTTCTTGTCCCCTATCAGTATGGCATTGCTGATAATGGGAAGCTCCTTTTTCACAGCATCCTCTATCAGAAGTGGTGGTACATTCTCTCCACCTGCAGTAATTATTAACTCTAAATTTGGAGATGGATGTAAGTGGATTTGCTTCATATTAAGAATACACAGGGAAAGAAATAGCTGGATAATATTAAAACCTGGAGAAATAAAATGAATTTATAGAATAATTTATTTAATTACCTTTTATCCTTCCAGTGATGTAAAGGAAACCTTCCTCATCTATTTTGCCCAAGTCTCCAGAACGTAGCCAGCCATCCTCATCAAAGGCTTCCAATGTCTTATCCTCCATGTTGAGATAACCCATGAAGATATCACGGCCCCAGAGGCACACCTCTCCAGTGCCTTCGGCATCGATGTTGGTTATCTTACACTTACAGCCAGGAACCACTTTGCCACAACTAGAAGTTAAATGTCACAGTAAATGACATTAGTAAGCTCTTCTTTAAATTTAGACTTGTCGCACTAGATATTTACCTTGTAATTATTTACCTTGATAATTTGTAGGTTTTTGGACTAGACATAAAGTGAGGCCCGCTGCTCTCACTCATCCCATAGGCCTCATATAAAGGAATGTTGAGACTAAGGAAGAACTGGACAGTGTCGCTTCCGATAGGAGCTGCCCCAGAGAAGAACTTCTGGCAGCAAGAGAAGCCCAGTTGGGCACGAAGTTTCTCTAGGACCAGGGAATTTGCTACATTAAAGAGAAATGACTTCTCCTCATCCCTGTTCAAGAAACACAGAGGTATAAACCAAATGGCTCAACAGTACCTCATAACTGAGTATGTAACTAGTTTGAATAATGATCTGAGTTTGTGTACTTTTGATTAGCTTCCAAACCGACAGACAGGGCCCAGGTCACCAGTTTCCTTTTCAAGTATGAACAGTGTGAGATTTCATGCTTTATTCTCTCCATAATTTTTTCCCAAACACGTGGAACTCCCATGTGGGATGTAGGGGCAGCCTCTCTAAGAGTATGTACCAAGCTCCCCTAGAATTGAACATCAAGCAAAAATTAACAGTTTTTGTTAGTAGTCAGCTGCTTAAAATAAAAAATAAAAAAAACCACTCCTCTGTACCTTCAAGGCATCAGGCTGGGCAAAGTAGACCAGCTCCCCCCATTGGATTCCTGTCCATAGATCAAATATTTGAGCAGCAATATGGCTGAGTGGTAGGTAGCTCACTATGGTTTCCTGGTGTATTTCAGCAGGCTGCATGTCTCCAGCCCGGCTTGCATGATGTGCTGTCCATGTGATCTACCAAAGTGCAGAATACAGAAGCGTTGCTGATCTACAAGAATTCACAAGTGAGCATCCTTGAATATAGAATATCTATATCCATATTAGTCTGAGTGAATGTGAAGTGTTTCCAGACAGATTAATTATAGATGAGTCCTGGAAACATTTGATTTTGTACCAAATTTTACGAAGCGTACATACGCTACAGTACATCATCAGGAGTAATGATCAAATGTGGAGAGAAAACACAGCATTCTAATACTCCTTTCTGGTTGGTTTCCATAGTGAAGCATCCCTAAGCCCCTGATACACATACATTGTCATGGCTGAGCATAACTCCTTTCGGCATGCCAGTGGTTCCAGATGTGTAGATAAGCACACAGCATTGGTTGGCTTTTTGGATGCTGATGATGTCATCAAGTGTTTTGTCAGCAATCTCCTGGCCAAGACCCATAAACTCCTCCCACTGCCCGAAAACACAGTCATGGTTACTTGTAGCCACACATGCCAGTCATTCATATGTATGTTCAGGCTGAATTGTTTCACTCACAGAATAGAGATTGGGTAGTTTCTTCTGTAAGGATCCAGAATACTGAACGATGGCCTTCAAATGTGGCAGACGATCTTTAATCTATGAACAAACTGATGCAATGTTAGAAGAGATCTAGATGTGCTCAGAAAGAGGAGGAGACATTACCTTATTACCTGTAAAATTTTATCCAACTGCTTTTGGTTTTCCACGACAATGATATTTGCTCTTGAGTCATGAGCCACATAAAGACAGGCTTCTGGTGAATTTGTGGTATAAATTCCATTTGCTAAACCCCTGTTGGAATTAAAACAAAGCATAAAATATGGATGTAAATATGCAGCTGAAGCCCCTTCTACAATTTAGAATAATGTGTGTCTTACCCTGCAAAGACAGCTCCTACAGCAGAAATGAACCACTCTGCTGAATTGAATCCTAAAATGGCCACACTATGGAAACGTTCTAGGCCCAACTAAGGCAACACGAAAGAAATACCATGAAACATTCATATTCTCATGACTATAAAAGACAATTTATATAGTGCTTTTTTAGTGAGCTACATTGAATCTGGGATAAAGTTTTGACATTACAGTTAATAACATCAATAAAAAGCAGATTTCTTTTAGCATCTAGGTCACCTTCAGGAAGCTCTTGGCGGCCATTCGACAGCGACGGTAGTATTCAGAGAATGTGATCTTTTCCCACTGTTTTTTTCTCTTGCTTGCTAAAGCAGGCAAATTCCCATATTTCTGAACTGAGTTCAAGAACATCTGATGCACTGTGATGGGTTCTTGTGAACAGTGCTCATCCATTCTGAGTTGCACTGATCTGCTTGCATCTGTGGTCCAATGGGACTGAGCCGGGGCCAGAGCCGCACCCACCAGAACCTCTTCAATACACTTTTTCTCAGCTGTGAGGAGGACAACACACTGAATATCAGCTGCAAATGCATCATTCATTTGAAAATGAGAACCCATAAGAAATCAAACGATTTATGAAACAACATTCCATCATTTTTTTGAGTCCACGCTATTTAATTACAATCACGGAGAGAGCTGCAAAAGATAGAGAGCAAGGGCTGCAACAGTCAACAAACTCAAAACAGGATTACTCACTTGCCCCATTGTCCTTAACCGGCTCTTTCCCCCACGTTTTTGCAAAGTCTGTCATGAGCCCAGGAGAGGAGTGCTCCAACCTGAGTGAGAGGGGACACAGTCTGTAAGAGCAGGGAGCTCCAGCTCCAGAACTGGTGCTGTACCAGCGGATCACATGGCTCCAGTAAAGCATTGTAAGCTCACACAATGTCTGGCTTTAGCTATCAAGTGCCAAAGCCCCTGCGGCTTTGTTAGAATAAAGAGTTCACAGTATGCATGAGAACCATTCGTTGCCATTAGCTACTTTATTCCTATATTCACTATTAAAACACACATTCAGTTAAAAAGTACACCAGACTGCTTTGGCTCCCTCCCTTAAATGTTGTCTGAATGTTTAACATCCTACTTTCTTTTTACAGGCAGTACAACAAAATCTGCTCTGATTTTGGTTTCCGCTTCTCATTTTGAAGTGTGTTTCATAGATGGCACAAATGTGTGCTGAAAGTTCCAGCTCTTTCAGGCTGAATAACACTGCCAGGATCTCTTTGAACAAGAAGCAATGGCCCTTGGGTTCAAGTGATTTACACAAGTAACTACTACGTTTTTCTCCACAGTTCAATTTGAGAGAAATTAAGAGGGAAAAAAGTCAATTAATCTCTGATACTTTTTCACTGAAACAAATTCTAATGCTTTTGTAAAAAAAAAACAAACAAAAAAAAAACATTACATTAATTACATTTATCATGTCATTTCCAGTGTTGCCTCATGTTTCAGCAGATAGTATTTATTTCAGTGACACTGCAGTGAAAGAATTTTGAAGGATGACACTACATTTCATATACATAAAATCTACATACCTGCTTTGACCTCTTTCTTCATAACTTTTGTCGCAGGCCATTGGTTGGGATGTTCCATTGCTGCTCATGCTGACTGCTGTGCTGGTAGGTGCTGCTGAGGCGCCTTTTAGTTCATGGCACAATAAATAGAGGACCCCACCCCCCCCTCCTTCTCCGAGGGGAGCATGAGGCTCCAGTGAACAGAGTCACAATTCACCAGTGCCCAGTAAGTGAAAGACATCAGGATGCCCCTTCACTCCTGTATCCAGACAATCTAATGCACCGTGTTTGAGGAATTAGGAGCTACCTTTTCAGCAAAATTCAAATTTTCAGCTAAATTCAATTGGTTGTGTTTTTGTATCATTTAATATGACCTGACTGAGGTAATTTTGCACATGTCAATGACCTTTGTCCCACTTTTGTAGACTACAAACAAGCTAGATGTACATTAGATTCTCTGTTACCTTGACTGTTGATTGGCCAGATATATTCGAAAGGTCTGCTCTGTTGCTGATTGGTGGGTGTATGGATGAATTAAGTTGGAAGTTAAGGAACAAAGTCCTTATAGGAAAGGGTTCAAGAGGTACACTCTTTAAAAAGGAACTACAAAGGATCACTTGAGCTAGACCATGTAAGAAAACCATGTAAAATCATGTAAACACTTTTTAAAAGATCCAGTTTAAAAGAATTTCTTAGAACCTTTTATATTTTGAACTATTTGCAAAAATGGTTCTCCAAAAAACAACCCAATGAAAGGTTTTTCAATGTTACATGACAATGTATTCAGTACATGTGTGGTGCATAAAAACAGAATTCAGTGTGAAGTGATACTTGAATCCATTGGGCTTTATGGTATTACTGAACATGCATTTTTTCTACTTACCACTACCCTTATGCCAGACTTAACACAGCTTGTGTAATTTGTCTATCAGTAGGGAAGAAAATTTTTTTGTGTTGTATTTGACTAATTTCATGGGTTTTAACTAAGATGACAGGCCCCACAAAGAGTTAGATTTGAACTGGAGTAAGTGCATGTAAATGAATAAATACATATTGCAAGCAGTTATTAACGGGGTCCAAGCGACGGCGCGGTCCGCATCCCGGGCGCCCTCGAGAACGACCAAGTCGGGTCGGACGAATGCGTGCAGTGCGAAGAGCTGTCATGTGTAAGAATTGATGTCAAAGAGGTT
>JBBPDH010000124.1:8043149-8055164 GCA_037974565.1 Clupeocharax schoutedeni
AAATTTATGCACCTGCCTGATTTAGTTTGAACAATTATTGCACACTTTCTGTAAATCCAATAAACTTCATTTTACTTTTCAAATATCACTGTGTGTGTCTACTATATGATTTATACAGGAAAATAATGACTATTAACAAGGTTGCCCAAACTTTTGCACCCCTCTGTATATACATATAAAGATTTAAAAGTATATTTCAAATAAAATGTCATGCAATACATCCAGGTTTATATCCTAACCCTTTCACTAACTGTTTAACATCTGAGGGGCATCAATAATTAACCAATATTCTTTGGCTATGCCTGATGTCTGTAGCTTAACACTTCACAGCAGCATATCACAAACAGGTGTGTATGTAAAAAAGTCGCCATGCACATACAAAATCCATGTGAAAAATCAGTTTTCACAGGATTTGTGTACAAAATTCAACTAATCACACAAAAATCAATTCATATTTATATTTAAACAAGCAAACAAATGTATTACCAGGTTACAGGTTACTGCTTTAAAACTAAAAAGGCTGTTATTATTATCATAATCCCTACTATTATGAAGTGACTGCAATACTATTGCATGCTAAATTATTATACTAGATGAAATAATCCCAAATAATCACCTCAGGTCCTCTTCAAAAGGCTCATGAATCATCCAAAACTAGGAGTAGAAAAGCAGAATTCAAAAATATATATTTACAAGGAAACCTTAAGTGTGTGTAATAGTAATCCTCCCTTATGATTTGTTTCCATAGTGAAGCATCCCTAAGCCACTGATACACATACATTGTCATGGCTGAGCATAACTCCTTTCGGCATGCCAGTGGTTCCAGATGTGTAGATCAGCACACAGCATTGGCTGGCTTTTTGGATGCTGATGATGTCTTCAAGTGTTTTGTCAGTAATGTCCATGTCAAGACCCATAAACTCCTCCCACTGCCCGAAAACACAGTCATGTTACTTGTAGCCAGTCATGCCAGTCATTCATATGTATGTTTGGGCTGAATAGAGATTGGATAGTTCATTCTATAATGATCCTGAATACTAAACGATGGCTTTCAAATGTGAGAGACAATCTTTAATCTGTGAACAAACTGATCCAACATTAGAAGAGATTTATATGTTCTAACAAATAGAAGAAAACCTTATTATCTGCATAATGTAATTTACGCAGATTATCTTCTAGGTCACCTTAAGAAAGCTCTTGGCAGCCATTTGACAGCTGTGGTAGTATTCAGAGAATGTGATTATTTTCCATAGTTTTTTTTTGTTGTTGTTGCAAGACTTCCCCATATTTCACGAATTGAGTTCATGAGTCTCTGATGCACTGTAATTTACATCTTACTTAATGTTGAATCTCAGATCTTTACACTGTTGCATAAACAACAACCTACCCAAGCATAATGTGTGGGGTTTTTTTTTTCCAATTTTGTCACAAGCCTAAAAGCATAATATATGCGTGAAATATTACTGCTTTTCACCACAGTTTTCAACTCTATTTACTCTTTGCCCATAGACCTGAAAGCAAGTAAATGTATTTGTCCCTCCTGAAACACTAGCCGGCTGAGTTGTCTTTGTGCCTGAAACCTCTGCCACCCAGGCCCCTGTAACGAAACCTCTTTCAGAGTCAATTAGCTCTTCTCCTCTTGCCAACTTGATCCAAAAGCAAGGCCAGCTCAGCCTGCTCAGCATTTTTATACATGTCACAGACAACAAGTAGTGCATTCTTTGCTTAACTGTATCAGGCACTCATACCTCTTTGCTCATTTAGGCTACTCCTTTACTGTCACCATCATCTGCCCTTATTCTAAAACAGGTCTTTCATTAAACAAGACCATGTATTCTTACGCAGGGATCAAATTTGCAGGCAAGCTTGGAGTCTAACCTTAAGTAAAGGTAATGGGGAGGTTATCCAGAGCAACTTACAATCATTAGTTACAGGGTCAGTCCTCCTGGAGTAACTGAGTGTTAAGTGTCTTGCTCTACACAATGCTAGAAAGAGGGGGTTTGAACCTGCAATTTTGTAGTCATTGGGTTCACGTACAAGGGGCAGCCAGGAACACAGCACCCAGAGAGCAGTGTGTTAGGACAGTACCTTGCTCAAGGGGACCTCAGTGGTGGCACTAGCAATACTGGGATTCAAACCCACAGCCTTCTGATCACACTCCCTTACTGCTAGGCCACCAGCTGCCCCACTAAAATATGTCGGGTGGTTTTCATTGCTAGCTAATTGTAAATAATTGTAAAGAATTATTTAACATAGAGAGTCCATGACAGACAAAACAGAAAGCATCTCTTCACTAAATGTGTGTTATTATGGTATGGTGACATTCATTTGTGGGGACAGATTATGTTAAATAAGCTGGCAGGTTAGCATTAGCACTACTGAAAGAGCTATCTTAGATGTATTTGTTTACTTTGGTCTTGATCACAATATTGAAAAACAACAAAGCTAAAATGCCATTTTTAACAAAAAAAAAAACTTATTATGGGTGGATTAATTTAAACTGCTCTTACAAATACTATATGATTAGTGCTTTTTCTTGTTTTGTTAATTTTATTTTCAAGCACAATGTTTTGTGCTGCATTATGTCATATATTTAAAATGAATTCCTTAAATACACAATTGGGACACCTTGTTTTTCAGAATGTTGCCTATGCCCCTTACTTTCAGTGAAGGGCTATCTTAAGATCTCCAGCAGACCAAGACATTTTGGACAATGCCATGCTTTTAACTTTGTGCACAAAGTATGCTCCATACAGACATGGTTGGATGAGTTTGGGATGTAAGAACTTGTCTAACCTTCACAGAGGCCTGACCTCAACTTCATCCAACACGTTTGTGATGAACTGGAACAGAGATAGCCTGCCCTTCTTGACGAACATTAGCACCTGACCTCGTAAATCCTCTACAGAACAGGCACACATTCCTACAGAAACACTCCTCTTGTGGGGGTTGTGGTGAGGGGGGGCGACTCCATATCAAAGTCTATGTGTTTGAATGCAAGATCATTAAAGTCCCTGTTGGTGTTATGGTCCCAGTACTTTGTCCATTCTGCAGCTGTACAGTAGGAAGGTATGCAATGTTAAATCCATCTTATACCCAAAAATATCCTAGTTTGTGCAATGTAACCCCTGCTGGACTTATGTCACTTTTATGTGCAAAAACATGCACTAGCAGAATTGTCCACCTCTCTCGCTGAACACATTTTGTGCATGTAGCATAGTGTACGCAGTACAGAATATTTTCTGGATAGTTTGTTTATGAATGCAATGTTATTAAAGTCCCAAATGGTGTAACGAGTAGGCGTCCCAATACTTTTGTCCACGTAGTATGTGATTATAACACTATTAAGCATAAATAAACTAACGAGCAAACTTGTTTTCACTTGTGTCTTCGCGGGGTTATCGGGCCCTGTATTAGGACTCTTCTAGAGTGAGGGAGAGGCGGGACATAGAAATTTCCGGCGTCTCTGCTGCTAAAGATCCAGAAAGTTCTCCACTGCAGCAGCTTAAATACAGAGCCAGCCATCTTCCTGCTCGCCACACTAACGGTCTCAACACGAGGAAACAGCCGGCACTCTCTTACGGACCCACACTGTAAGTCTTCGTCTGTCCTCATGAGAGTAATGCCTATTTGGTCTAATTTATAGCTTGTTTTGTAGATCTTGGTTTGTTTATTATGTTTGTATTTCTTTGTTTCGTCATCTTAAGCCATGGGTCCCGCGTTGCTATGTTACCGCACAAAACTAGCAATTTACTCATTTACCTTCTCTACTCTACACCTTTGTCCTAGTGTTTGGTGCCCAAAACGCTAACGCGACATGACATTATCTAGATACTATGTATATGATTTATGGCAAACCTTAACCTGTCGCTACTCTCCTGTTTTGTAGCCTGACATTTGCCAAACATGGTTCGAGAGACCGGCTACTACGATATTCTGGGAGTGAACCCACAAGCGTCCTCGGATGAAATCAAGAAGGCATACAGAAAATTGGCTCTAAAATACCACCCGGATAAGAACCCGAATGAAGGCGAGAAAGTAAGTTGTCCTGTCCGAGTCTGGTTTCTGCAGCCGGACACCTTGGTCTTTTTTTTTAAAGCCACAGAAACGCCTGGAACTTTCTGGAATTACCTTGAGCTCTTATGCCAGCAGGGGAGCACAACGAGGAGCAGCTACAGTCAGTGGCCACAGCCAAAGACAACACTGGCTGAGGTTTATAGAATATATCACATTATTTTCTTTCTCATTATAAGCTGATATTGGGTTTTGTATATATTACTACAACAATGGGGCTTGGGGCACTTCGGAACGAGGAAGGGTCTTATTTCAAGGGCTTCCAGTCACGGTTTAAACTCAGTACTTGTGCTTCTTCTCTGCCCCAGTTCAAGCTTATATTTCAAGGTAATTATGAAATTATAGTTAGCTTCAGTGTTTGTCTGGGAACCAATGTGGACCCCCTACAGTCAGTGGCCACAACCTAGTACCGCACTACATGACTATCTATATATTTGTGTAATATATCCCATTTTCTAATTATATGCTGATTATGTACTCTCAAACTTTGTACTTTCTCAACTGCTGGTGAATGAAGAAGGATCACGCTTATTTCAAGGACTTCACGTTTTAAACAGCAGTTCACGGTTCCTCTGCTACAGTTTGAGCTCACATCTCAAGCAGAGTGTGAATTGGCCCACCATATTTTGGGGTTACAAAAAAAAGTTTAACACCGCCTCCCCACCTTTTTTGTCTCTTTGGGGGCGGCGGGGGCTGGGTCTTGATCGGTGGGTACAGTACCCCCCGTAATTTGAACCATGATCTCAAGCCTATGAAGTCCTGTCAGACCCCTTCTGGGACTGTGGCTTATATCTCAAGGTAATTGAGTATTGAATATTTCAGATTATTTTGTTTTTCATTAAAGGCTGGTTTTAGGTTCAGTATGTTACTGAATTAGTTTTGCTGGCCAGGAGTGTGTATATTCGTAAGACAGTGGGGCACTTAGCTGCTGGTGAACAAAAAAGGATCACTTCTAACCGTGTTTTGAACAGTTCATGCTTGTATTTCTAGGCCCAAGAAAAGTGGCTGGCAGGACTTCATAGGCTTGATATAGAAGTCTTAACTATGTCTTCTATTTCAAGGTAATTTTGGAATTTCCCTCTGCTCTGATGTTGGCCTAGAGACCAGCGATGAACAGCTGCAGTCAGTGGCCACAAACTCAGCACACTGCCTGACATTTATCTATGACATTATTTTCTTTCTCTTTATATGCTGACTGTGAGCTCAGTGTGTCGCCAAATTGGGATTGTTGGGCAGAAATATACGTATTGTTAAGACAGAGGGTTATTTCCATTACTTTCCCTCTAGTGCTGTTTGAACTTTACCTGCTTTTCCTGCAGCATAGCCTACATAAAATTATGTACAGAATTGAATTTGTATTGCTCCTGTTAGTACTGAAACACAGATGTTTTGTTCAAATACAATATATTGACAAATGTATTGGGTCACCTGAGCATTGCACCAACTGGGACTTTAATGACATTGCGTTCAAAAATAGACTTTAATATGAAGTTGGTCCCTCCCCTTTTGCAGCTGTAATGGCTTCCACTCTTCTTGGAAGGCTTTCCACAAGATTTTGTTAATTTGTGGGAAATTGTGCCCACTCATTCTGTAGAGCATTTTTCTTATTCTTAACACAGTAGGACTTGGGGTTCTCAGCTGCCAGTGAACATGGAAGGGTCAAGCTTATTTACTTCTAGTTATGTTTTAAACTCAGTACTTGTCCTTCTTTCTCTCCTACAGTTCAAGCTTATTTCTCAAGCCTATGAAGTCCTGTCGGATCCCAAGAAGCGGGACTTGTACGATCATGGAGGTGAACAAGCTGTCAAAGAAGGGGGCGTAGGTGGAGGAGACTTTTCGTCTCCCATGGATGTTTTCAACATGTTCTTTGGTGGTGGTGGTGGTGGTGGAAGAGCACAAAGAGAAAGGAGAGGTACATTTTCCCCTATCTTTTGCTCACAAGTCAAAGAGACTGATGCTAAGTTTATGATAAGTGTGATCAAATATAGAATTAGGCTTTCAATATGAATATTCATTATCAGTGCATAGCTTGTGATTTGATAATCATGAGCAATTACCTGTGTTTCAGTTATAGCCTTAACACAAAGGTTCTCTTCATTAATTTGCATTAGGAAAGAATGTGGTCCACCAGCTAAGCGTCACACTTGAAGAAATGTACAATGGTTCAACGAGGAAACTTGGTCTTCAGAAGAATGTAATCTGTGAGAAATGTGATGGTAAGTAAATTAAATTTGACTTCGTAAATATTGTCATGTCGTTCTCTGTATACAGTAAACCCCTGACATTCCCAGGGGCCACGTTCAAGAACACTGGCAAAAGGTGAAAACTACGAATTTGTGATGCGATTTTTAAAAAATGGTTAAAAACATACATCCTTAGTATATCCTGAAACATGCTCCCAAAACACTTTGGGCCAGTTTCCCAGACAGGGATTAAGCCTAGTCCTAGATTATGGAGTGCTGAGAATAAAGATTTTCAATTGAAAAGGAAAGGGTAGTCCAAGACTAGGCTTAATCCCTGTCTGGGAAACCGGCCCTTAGTGTTTATTTTAAATTCTGCTTAATACGTTAAAAAAAATGTATATCTGTACTGTAGAGTTTACACGGTCCTGCTGTCTCCTGCAGTGCTAGAATGTAAAATACGGACTTTACGCCTGTATAGACTACTGTAATTTATGCATGCTGGTTTTAAATACAGTAATAATTTACAGTAATGAAAATACAGTGCTTTAAGATGAGAACGCTCAAGAGAAACACTCGATAACCACACGAGATACTGCTCTGATGTGGGAATACTGGGCTGTATCTGCCAGAGATGAGTGACAGGGCAGCAGCCAATCAGCAGCAAGTATAAATAAATAACCTTCTCAGGTTGTTTACTTTCAAATCTCCAGCAAATGATAAAAACGGTGTGGATATGTACGGTTTCTACAAACAATTGTTAGTTTTGTTCTAAAAAAAAAAAATTCACAGAATGATGAAATGCGAACTTGCAGGGGTTTACTGTACATGCATCAGATAATTTGTCCAGCAGGTGAGGCTAGTGAGCAGCTACAACAAAGAGGTCATATTTTTCCAAAAGCTTTGCTAGGGCAGGGCAAATATCTCTTTAGATGTGAGCGAATGCCAGTACAGAAATTACAATGTTAACTGCCATTGTACATGAAATGTCTTAAGGATGCGACCCTTCTTTTAAAGGCTATGGAGGAAAGAAGGGGACTCTGGAAAAATGCTCAAACTGCAAAGGCAGAGGAGTTCAAATCCAGGTGCAACAGATTGGACCAGGAATGATTCAACAGACACAGAGCATGTGCTCAGATTGCCAGGGACAGGGAGAGAAATTCAGTGCCAAGGACCGCTGCAAGAATTGTAATGGGCACAAAGTGGAACGCAAAAAGAAGATTCTAGAGGTCCACATTGACAAAGGTGTGTGTGCTATAAATGATAAATATGCCATTACATATTGTAATTTCACATTTTGTCTTGATTACTTTCTCTGTGTGTAACCACGGTAAATATTAGTATGACTGTAAAATTCTTCATTCTACCACAGGTATGAAAGATGGCCAGAAAATCACATTCCATGGAGAGGGTGATCAGGAGCCAGGTCTGGAACCTGGTGATGTCATTATTGTTCTGGACCAAAAGGACCACTCTGTGTACCAAAGACAGGATGACAACCTAATTTTGAAGATGCGTATAAAGCTAGTTGAGGCACTCTGTGGGTTTACAAAGACTGTACACACACTAGACAACAGAACACTCCTCATCGGTACATCTCCAGGTATGTTGTGTTGTTGTATCTTATGTAAGACTGTAACTGACACACTGTATCTGCTGTTGACTGACTTTACTTTTTCTCCAAGGTAAAGTTATAAAACCTGGTGATCTGAAGTGTATTCAGAATGAGGGTATGCCAATTCACAGAGATCCGTATGACAAAGGACAGCTTATTATTCAGTTTGAGGTGAGTGTTCTGTTGCTATGTCTATATGAAATTGTAGATGTCTCGTTTTATTTTGTTCCTTATTAACCAAGGACTAATAATGTGAGGTGGAGTATTCATGATGCAAGCAATGTGTATTTATCCTCAGGTTGAATTCCCAGAAAACCATTGGCTCCCTGAGAACATGTTTCCCCAACTGGAGAAACTGCTTCCAAAAAGGGATGATCTAATGTTGACTGATGAAATGGAAGAGGTGGACCTCTGTGAAGTGGACCTTGAATCTCAAAGGAGAAAATTTAGCCGAGAAGCCTATGATGAAGACGAAAGTCCGAGGAGCCATGGGGTGCAGTGTCAGACTCAGTGAATCTCATTTTCAGTGCAACTGTTTATACGTTAGCTTTTTCATAGTTTATTGTGTTCTATTTATTTTTTTGTGGAAATTCAGTACTATAATCGTTAAGTGTAGTTTAGAAAACTGTCTTTTATTTTTATTCTTGGTAAATTCAGTTACTTATCCACTAACTTGACTTGGGCCCCCATACATTATATGAACTGGAATTTGCTTTCTGAAGCCTTACAGTTAAAATGGAATGGACCAGCACCTGCTTCATACTTTTTTTGTGCTGCACAAGCGGAAAGCCGGTCTGTTTGTTCAGTTCATGAACTTTGTAGTGGTGTTGTTTGTGCATGTACCTTTTGAATGTGCATTTGTATTTGCGCTTTATGTTCACCTTCACGTGCTCCTTAGTTTTTTCAAACTTGGAAAAAGCTCTGAAAACGCTGATGATGGGTATTTGTATGCTTTCTATGAAGGTAACATATCCAGGTATCTTTTGAACTGTACTATTAAAGGTCATTTAATTCAGTCCGTGTGCTCGATCATTAATGTTTCATCTGGACCTGGCCTAATATGTATGCAAACAATGAAAGGACAACATTTTCTTCATAAAAATAGTGGATAATGGATAAGAAGTGTACTTCCAAGCCAAGGACCATTAAGGATGTAAAGGCCAGCGGTTAAGTGTAGTTTCATTTTTTACTGCCTCTGCAGTATTTTATTTTTTGTAATTTACTGTTTAACTGACTAGCAACAAAAATATAGCAATTCCTGACTTCAGCAAAACGAGTGATGTTTTTCTGTTGGTTTTAGGGTACCAGCAGAAAATGCATCATTTTGACTGAAATATGTGACCTAGCCTGCCAAAGTGGCCGGCTGGGAAATGCAGTTGACTTGCATCAAGCTGTGTTTATAAATGATTTAGAAATAAAACCTCCAAAACACTTAAATAGTAAAATGCACTCCTTTAGGTGTATGAACATTTCCACAGATTTTGACTACAGACTTCTGACTGAAAGTAAAGTAAAGAATACTGTCCAGAACGGATGCAATGCCAAGACTTTATTCAGAAAAGTAGTACGGTAGAAATAATCTTCCGTTTAATCACTGCAGTCACAACACTCATTGTAATCAATGAAAAGATAAAGAAAGGAGCAATTTCTTTTTCAGAAGGTCCATTTTCAGTTCTTCTCATCAGTGCTGCTTTCGTCGGAAAGAACACCCTGTAGAAAATGCAAATGGCATTGTGTCAGCTCAAACTCCTCTTTAAATCTGGGAATTTTGTCTGGTTGCACTAAGAATGAAAAGATCACCCTCAGTTAGCCGGGCCTTTCCTCCTGTGGGCTGGCAGAGTACTGTGGAGCACCCAACACACAACACCACTGTCTGGGCATGGCTGAAAACTGTTGTGATTTTATAGCAACCTGCAGTTCAGAAAAACATTATTAAACACACACACATATATATTACCAATTTACCCAACATGATGTACAACATTATCACATGTAAAGTGGTGGTGTATGTCAACAGGTGTGTCATACCTGGGCATTTCACATCCATAAAGTAGGAGTTTGGACTTTGCACAAGTCTCTTCTTCTTGTGCTGCCTCCTCTCCAAATCAAAGGTAGGGTGGAGTAAATCTTTGGCTAGCTGTTGCACCAAAACACAAGGAACCACACAGACCAGTTAAACACAGGCCGACATAAGTGCTACAGAAAGGTACACCTCATTAAAATGGAGAAATATAAACACACCGAGACATCCCAGGGGGATATTCCAGAAAGCAGGTTATGCTACATAACCTGGTAAGTTCAAGGGTAAGTTAGTGCAGAACTTACCCGGTTACTTCCCTGCCTTCTGGAATACAGTCAACACACCTGAGGATCAGGATATATTCCATCAAGCCCACCCCTCCCCACCAAGGGTTAAAGAAAGGGAAAGCAACCCACACGAAGGGAGAGAAAGTTGCAAAAAAAAAAAAATAAATAAAATACCGGATGACAGTGATCCCGATAAACATACTATTTAATTTCTTAAATTTCTTAAATTACTTCACGCATTTTAAACACAATCAGAATAAACTGGCCTAAAACACGATTAGCACATATAAACAGCCAGAAAAGTCCAAAAAGATATATAAACAGGGCCCACAACACAACCCAGTTCCAGCAAACCACGCCATGTGGATCCACAAAGAAACAACTATAATCATTAGATGGCTTTAAGACTCGGCTTATTACTGTGGTTTACCATCAACAGATCAACACTTCCAGTTGCGACAGCTGTCAACACTCATCGTTTAGTTTTGTTTAAGAAAGACAGACATGTGGACTTACAGGCATTTTCTCAAAAGAGGGATTTTCTCCTGCGTAGACTGTGCTCCACTGTACATGAAACACGCTGACCTAGCCCCGGGTTGCCACGCGTGCTTTATAAATCCCGACTATACTGAAGTCAGTAAGGAGACATGTCCAGGCATGCCGCTTCACTGCTCTCTACGTAATCTTTAAGTCATCGCCAGTCATTAAGTCATTTAAGTCATCTTTAAGTCATCTACCCTTGCATATCTATGCAAGGATAGAGTCAATCTGATTATGATGGGTCACAGCAGCTTGGTAAATACACAGATACAGTGCTGCTTGAAAGTTTGTGAACACTCCAGACATGGTCACTGTTTTTGTAAAACATTAAAAGAACCTTATTACACATACATCCAAATCCCTATGAATAAAGCACACCTTCCAAATAATGATCACACAAAAGATATATTTTCATTATTTAATTCAACAAAGACATTTCACAAAAACTGAAAATTTCACATGTGCAAAAGTATGTGAACCCTTGTATTAGTAGCTTGTGGCTCCTACTTTTGCAGCCATTACTTCGACTAAACGACTCATGTAACCACTAACCAGTCTCTCACATCTGCTTATAGGTTGGAGGGACATCTGGCATGTGCCAACTTCTTCAGGTCTCGCCATAATATTTCAATTGGGTTAAGGTCCGGGCTTTGACTGGGCCAATCCAGAGTGTGAATCCTTTCACTGAAGCCATCTCTTTGTAGTTTTGCTAGAATGTTTTGGGTCATTGTCCTGTTGCATAATCCATTTTCATCCCAGCTTCAACTCCATGACTGATGGCAGGAGATTCTGGTCAAGAATTTGTTGATATGCTGAAGAGTTCCTTGGAGTCGTCCAGGTCCAGAAGCAGAAAAGCAGCCCCAGACCTTCACATTTCCACCACCATACTTCACAGTTGTGAGGAGGTTCTTTTCTTCAAATGCCATGTTGGCTTTTCTCCAAACATGTCGGTTTTGATTGTGAACAAATAATTCTATTTTGGACTCATCTGTCCAGAGATTGGGCTTCCAGAAGGCCTCTGGTTTGTCCAAGTGATCTCTGGCAAAGTTGAAATGGGCATCTTTGTTTTTTTCTGAGAGCAGAGGCTTCCTTCTAGCAACCCTCCCATGAATGTCATAGCTATTCAATTTTTGTCTGATTGTAGACGCATGCACATTTGTCCCAGATGCTGCCAGAGAGGTCTGCAACTCTCTAGAGGTTATGTGTAGGTTGGCCTTTACCTGATTTATTATTTTTCTGGTGCTTCTGGGTGATCATTTTGATGGGCGTCCACTTCTAGGCAAAGTTGCTGTCATGTTG
>JBBPDH010000124.1:8070151-8091520 GCA_037974565.1 Clupeocharax schoutedeni
ATTTTTCAAGTTCTATGACCACACCAAAACAGTGAATGCATATACCACATGACTTACTACATACATTTAAAAAGAGTGATCACTGGCTTTATTGCAACCATTATTATAGGTTCTAAAGGAACTAGCTCACAGATCTTGTGCACTTACTTAGTCCTTTGTCCTTCTCATCCAGCTCCCCCTCCTTTTTCTTGTTACAGCGGCAGCAGACCCTTCTGAAAAGGATGTAGAGGTGGCTGAGGATGATGAGAGGGGGAGGAAGTACTGGCCTGTCATGGAAAGTCATGATCAGCTGATAGCGCTGGAATTTCCACACCTGGTTTGAGATGGACTTCACCTCAAAGAAGGTGTTACTGTTAGGGGAGTAAATGTAATGCGTATTAGCGTGCTTGTAAGATACTTCAGCACAGTTCAGCAATTTTACAGCTTAGATTTTATCTTTTATATCCAATTTACAATTTAATGATTTAATGAAGAATTTTACTGTACTCTGTGTTTTAGTTCTGTATTAATCTGTACACTTACTTGAATACAGCGATAAGCAAATTGACAAGGAGGATATTAGCCACTAGCAGGTAGCAGGCCATGATGGCTGGAGTGAGCCAGGCACCAGGGATGCAGGGTGGAAGTTTCTTTCCATCTTCATCATACATATTTTCTCCACAGGGCGCTTAGGGAAGACGTTACATCTCACTCTGAAGCATTAATGACAACTTTATTTTTTTCATACTGAAAGAGCATTAAAACTAAACAGTTTACTTACGATTTATTTCCATGGCATAAACTGCAAAACATTTCAGAGAGATGTATTCATGGAGACAGAAAAAAAGACAAGAACAAAACTGTGCATGTTCAAAACAACCACAGTCAAAAACCCACATATTCCTTGAAAGTGATGAAGGATGGATTAGGGTGTCATACTTGTATATAAAGTTAATACAACATTTGCATGGTACACACAAAATAGAACACATTTCAACAAACAGAGCACAACTTTCAGTTATTTGCTGAATTTAATCACATGACATTCAATCAAAGGCATTCTGAAATCATATGCTAATATATGAAAACAAAAATGTGTCTATTTTGGACTGGACATGTTATGGGGATAGAAGGAAGTAAGGATTATATTTAAACTGATGAAGAAAAACATTAGATGAATATTATTGAAAATATGTGATAAATATTCATAAATATGAATCTTTCTGAACTAGGAGCAGTGTGTAAATATTTTTAATCAATAATATCAAAATCAAATTTCTAATTCAGAAAACATTGTGTGGCAATATTAACTTTGGAGACTAAATAATTTCAGTAACAAAAGAAGTGCCCAAATTTGCTTCATGCTTTATTTTTTTTAATAGTTTCTGCAAATAACCAATAATTGTGCATAAACATTGTCACGAGAACATGTGTCTTAACATACAATACCCTGGTCAAATAACACATTTTGTTAATTTTACACACACTCTATGCAAAGACCACACTCCTTTCAATCCTCTTGGCTAAATTTAACACATTGGTGGACAAAATAAAATATAAATGCTGTCTGTGGCAAAGCTACTACACATGGATATTTAATAAATTATTGTATTCTTTTAATAATTAATTGTTTTATGGAATTGTAATATGTTATGGCAAATAAATATACATTATACACAAAGATTTGCAGAAAAATAAAATATTTTAAGTCCTTATAGAGAATGTGTTATTTTCACAAAACATGTCATTTGATCTGGGATGTTTGCGCTTACGCGGAAAGAACCATTAAAATATACAAATAAAAATACAGAAAACTGTAATACAGTAATCCACCAGTTTTACGCGGACCGGGAGTTGCAGATTCAGTCACACACAGATTTTTTTAAAGAACCAAACTTATCGTTTCCCCACAATAAAAACTGCAAATATCAACGCCTTTTTTTTTTAGAGCTGAACTGTATTACATTGAAAAGTTGTCAACCACCGTAAAAAGAAGCCTGCTGACGAAGCCTCTACCCGCCTGCTGTGTCTTGTCCTCGTATTTTAGTGTTTTAACCCCCCCCCTCACACACAAACACACACACACACACACACACACACACACACACACACATTTTCAACAGTTATCTCAGTTTATTTAGTAATAGTAAACTGTGCGCTGCCTAAAGAAGCGTGTAGGGAGAGTTATTTCAGTGTTTCTTTTGTGTACAATTCTTTGCACCCTGCTAATGCTAACCGCTAATGCTAATGGTTAATGTTCTCTCTCTTCCTCTCACCCCCCCCCAATATTTCTTACCTTGTCCCTGACTAAACTGAGCATCAGCACAGAGAGCTGTCTTGTTCTTTTGTGTATGAGTCTTCGCATGCTGTTATTGCTAACCATTAATGCTAACTTTTTTTTAAGCAATAACATTTGATTATAATTATTTATTTACCTTTACATTTTTCTTTATGGGTAATGCATTAAACTGAGTTTAAAATAGGTCCTGGGAGCATGTATGGAGGGTTAGGGTTTATTCTATATAAAAATAGGCATTTTTATGTATTTTTGTATCTAAAACACAACAATGTGTTTTTTCAACGTACGCGGGTGCTCTTGGAACGTAACCCCTGTGAAAAGTGGGGGATTACTGTATACACCATTATTCTTCCACTTTAGGTACTTTTAAATCAAACACATGGGGACATCTATTTAAACCACCAACAGAGGGCTCCCAACTGCTGAGTAATCAATCACTCACTGCAAACTCATTTGACACAGACTTAATTTGATCTATGTACCTTTGTATTTAAAGATACACACAGATATGACCAACCAGGTCAATGAATTACCGATGTAAGGAGGACTATGTAATTATGTTCAGATCAGTAAAATGTAATCTAAGTAAACGACCTGGGTATGAGAGTATGAATTTAAACATGCCAATAGGACTGAATAGATCTACCCTGGAGGCAGGAAAAAGAATCTTACTATCAATTCTAGTCTTACGGTCTATTGAATCCGCAAACACCTCTCCGTAGATCATCCAGTAGGGCATGTAGAAGATGTTTCGGGCTAGTCGCCAGGTGGGTTCCTCATCAGGGTGCAGGATGGCCTGTCTTGCTACGCCAAAACTCATCAGAACCACCAACATGATCACCACAAAGTACAGCATGTCAATCATCTGAGAGATACAAGAGTACAGAGTGTTATAGAACTCCAGGTGCTGCACACAGACACAAACGCCAAAGTCCTGCAAACCTTTATCCACTCTTTATTTGAAAGCCTAATCACAATTAAGATATGACATTTAAAAATAAAATAGAGAATGGTGAGAGGCTGAGGCTTGCTAGAATGATCTATCTTAATGACACCAAACCTTCAAAATCTGTTTTATAAACTTGAATCACATCTGATGTTTCTTACCATCTTCCCAATCATCATGACGTAGGGCCCGAGGTACTTGTTGACACCAAAAATATCCAACACACGGATGTACCAGAAGATGATGTCCACGCAGTAGATAACCCTGCCGTAGCCCATATATGGTTCAGGCTGCAGTCGGAGGAGCACACCCAGCAGGAATGTAGTGATGGCCACAAAGTCAGTGATGTTCCAGTACTCCTCCATCCAGACGCTAATCTTCTGTTTGAGCTTACCAGGTTCTGACATCAGGATCTAACAGATACCAGAACAAGCTTGCATTACTGCTTGTACGTTTACTCTAACTTTGTTCCTTTTTATACATTTTCTTCAAATGTAGTTGTTTACTTCATTGCTTGTGCCAATATAGATGTTTTGTATTTTCAAGGACTAGCGAAAAATCTAATTCACACAATTTCCTGCTTGCCCCAGGTGTAGCTAATCAGCCAAAATATGCTTGGAGTCCAAATTGTTCTAATTTAATTTAGAACTGGATCTACGAATCTAATGCTGCTAACAAACATGAGAAGTCACTGAGAAGTACATCACAAAAACATCTTTTAGTTCAGTCAGACCACAGCTCTTCTAAAGCTAGCACAGACTTATTGATGCGATTTAGAACACAGTATGACTTACAGTATGAATTACAGTATGAATGTTATAAAAATTAACAAAATTCAATCACAGCACCTTCATTTCAGACAATACTTGGCCTGGAGGGCCAGTAAGTGGCCATAATAAAATAAGTAAAACTCCTACTAATATCATGGTTTAAATATCAACCATGTTTTAAGTAGTTTTAGTTTTCAAATGCATCACCTGTTTGGAGTCAACCACCCTGGCCTATTGTTTCTCTCTTATCGCCATAAGACCAAAAAACAGTTGTATCATCATTTACTATGAATAGTAATTGAATTATTTGTGGTTTGCAGGGAGTTTCCCCTGCAATCAGAAGGTTGTGGGTTTAAATCCCAGAATTGTTAGTGGCTCCATTAAGGTACGCTTGAGTAAAGTACTGCTCCCTGGGTGCTGCGTCACAGGACACCCATTGCTTCAATTGAATTTCACATTGTGTGCAATGTGGCCACCTTATATTGATAACAACATGGCATTACTTACGCAAAGAATCATTTTAATGCCATTCAGTAGTGCCTAATATTTTATTTTTATATAATACTTTTATTTCTTTTTCCTGAGATTTCAGTGTTTATAGTTCCATTTTGTACACTTTGGGTCTCACCTGTCTAACTTTCTCCACGCCCAGGGTCAGAATATAAGAAATGACCACCCACTCCTGTTTTGACGGCCAGCGCTCCATCTTCACCAGGACAATGTAATTGTACAGCATAAGATATGCAAGGTAGGATATCTGCCAAAAAGACACCATAGAACTTTATAGATATAAACTCATTACCAAAACTATGATGTTAATTTGAATTTTGAACTAACAGTTGAAACTAACAGTGTTAAACCAAAACTTGGTGAAAGGAGCGTTGTAGAATTCATAGATCTTTCTCCCAATTGGGACACGCTTTGGTTTCCTGCTGCCTTCTTCTTCATCACCTTTCTTAGAATGTGCGTCAGCATTGGCGTCCTGAAAACATTTTTTGGGGGGAAAAATGGAATAGTACTGAAATGGCCTCATCGTAAATAATCCATATGGGTGCATATACTTGCTGATATTATGGTGCGCTGTATTAACCTACCTGTGTTAAAAACGTTTAAGAAATGTATTATTCGAAATGAATATGTTTTTGAAAGGCCGAGCAGAATAGTTACCCTGCTGGATTTGTTGTCGTCATCCTTGTCCTTGGCTTCTATAGTTTCATCAGAGGCTTGATATGCATCATCACCCAGACGGAAATCCAGAAGGAGGATTGAGGGCGGAAATATGATGCCAATAATTACCTGAACAGAAGAGATATTGGGAACTAGGTGTAAAACTAAGAGAGAAAACCAGACAACGACCAGTTCATCTATATTAGAAGTTAATGGTGTGAACTGTCTCATTCTTACAAATATTATATCAGAGCAAGACATGTTTTACCTTGAGTCCAGGGTTTTTGCCAAATCTCAGGCAGCCCATCCACATGTCAGTGAGGAGCATCTGGCTGCAGGTATGAGCGATGAAATCTCTGTGCTTGGCAGCCACAGCTAACTTCAGGCAGGTGGACTTGCCCCAGTTCTTTAGCTCATATGTCAGCAGTTTCATGGCCACCTGCTCGTCATGTTTGTAGGCCTGATCTAGAAGCTCATATGCCAATGTTCCAAACTCCCTAAAGTGAAACAGGATGCCAAATATGACTTTGTGAATGGTTATTATTTGGAGGTACAGGTACACCCTGAATGAACCAGGGACACAACATTATGCTCATCATGCCCTTTGAACTAGATGTGAAATCAACGCGTATCATTTTGGATATTTCCTCAGGAACAGAAGGGTTAGTGAGATTGTCAGTCAGTTTGCTCCAGGTTGTACTTACTTGGAGTTGTTATCCAGATCTTGAGAAATGTCATCCACCAGCTCACTGACTGAGGACTCATGGGCCATAGCTTTGTAGAGTTTACATGCTATTAGTGCCTTGGCCATGGCTTCCTCGCCTCTTTGCCATAAGAACAGAGCCATCTTCTGCCTCCTCATTAGCACAGCCCACACAATTAGCTCATGGAATGGGTACGGGAAACGGCAGACTTCAGGGTCATCCACATCAATGTCCACCTCCTCCTCTTTTTTCTTCTTTCGCTTCTTGCCTTTTGGTCTCGGTTCGTCATCCTAGAAGAGTTAATGCTGAGTGAATGATTTTACGAAACAGAATTTGTCAACAATGACATGCCGTGACAAATTAAGAGCAAAATAGAACAAGTTGGAGTGAAAAACTAGTCATACCTCCATACCAAGAAGTTTTAGGGCCTTTGGCTGTGAATATGAAGATGTAAGACATATGTTAGACTCTTCAAAATTAATAGCACAGACATGCAAGTAATATAGACATCTGTTACTCTCACCCGTTTAAGGCCATAAAGGTTGTTGTAGAGAGAGCGGAAGCTTTTCCTTGTGTAGTTACAGCGGTAGGCTCCACCCATAAGGTACTCCACCACCAGGCCTATGTCAATCAGAGTGATCTGATAGTCTGGTGGGAGGTTACCCTAGAAAGTGAAAGTGACCATTTGTCATATGTGAACACACCACAGCACACAGTGTGAACAGCACGGAATTCAAACTCTGCATTTAACCCATTCACCAAGTGAAGCTATGAACACAGCTCCCGGGGAGCAGTGTGTGGGGATGGTACCCTGCTCAGGGTACCTCAGCTGTGCCTGAGGTACTGAACCTGGACTTTCTGGTCGCAGGGCGAATGCCCTAACCAGTAGGCTACCAGTGGAACATCATCATGATGTAATAAGTAATTGTATATTTTACAGTAATAGTATAGGTGCAGCCTATTTATGTTATAGGTGCAGCCTATTTATTTTACTTCATAAAAACACTTCTTAAAAAGTAGCATTGACTCACTTTTTTAACTTCTCGGACTACAACATTCAGTGTGTTGGCAGGTCCAAGTTTCTGAAGATAGCAACAACAAGAGCAAGTGAAAAAGGTACATTTTTGCATACAGAGAATAAAAAGGGGATGAATGAATAAATAATCCTGTTTTGCATTAGGGTTAGTGAATTCTTTCTGGGGATTATAAATGTTAATTTCATAAACTATTGTGTCGCTTTTCGGTAAGACCCAGATGAGTGACGATCAGCTCGCTCACTGTATTATATAACTCCTCCAGGCGTGGGATGGTGAGGAAGTGGTGAATGTTGACCCCATTTTCAATCAGCAGCTTGACGAAGTCTACTCTGTCTAGCACCAGGGCGTCTATCATCGCCTGCTCCAGCGAGTTCACCTGAGGAGTGTGACATTGGGTAAACAAGCTACTGTGTATTTCAGCTCTTGTATGTACTAGTTGTCTCAACTCATGCTTGTTGTAAGATTTTTCAAAAGTTTTCTTACACACATTCTATTAAACCTCATTTCATCTGTACATAATACATAATTGAATAAATATATAAATATATAATGACTTGTCCCCAAACAGCCAGGAAATATTCATGACAAGTATGCATTTATTGTAAATATAAGTAATATTATTATAATTATTATACGTATTTATTTTAAACTTGTTCATTTATTTGATCATTGCAATGTTTACACATTTTGGTCAAGTATACAAAATGGAGTATAATGCAGTAAAAATAGTTGTTTCAAACGTACCCAGTTGAGTAATTCTAACTTTCTAGGATCCGTTTCTTCTGGAACCTCTGCCTTGGCCTTCGCCCCTTTGCCTTTCTTGCCTCTGATCTTGGACTTGCCCTGTGGGCCAGCACCCTTTGGCTTCTCCTTCACGGACATTGCTTTGGTGGCGGTAGCACTGGCCACTGCACTTGGAGGCTATAAAATGAAAGACAATTACTTTTACAGGTTTCCACCCTAAATATAGTTGATCAGCCAAGACATGGTGTACAACATTTGCTTCTTTAGTTATGGAAGTACTGCTTTTTGAAATGTGAAATTTGGGTGAAATTACCTTTTAACTATACAAGCATCACAGCTCAAGCACAAACTGAAAGTAGGTTTGGACACCAATCACGTCTTGGCTGATATGTTTAGGGTACGTTTTTTTGTGAACTTTCCCTTTAAGAAATGTGTGCATCATTAAACATGGCAGAAAATGTTTTTGCAGTTTAATAATAAATATTCACTCACTGGCAAGTTGTGTCCATACACAAAGATTTGGTTGCGTGCTATGTCCACCCTGTTCCAGGCCAGAGCCAAGCTCAGCTGGTCTGGGGCTGAGGCATTCGTGCCTGAGTGGGCACAGAACACACGCAAAGGAAATGTAAGAGACATCCAGCAATTCTACTAGTATGCTGTATTTAGAAGCTCCTTTAGGAAGTCTGGAAAGTACCTTTTAGTAAGGCTGTTAAAATGGCCATCTCAATGTCCTGCTGTCCCTCTGCACCCATTCGAAAAACAGTAATCTGTAGTAGAAGTTTGAAAAAGGAGCTGGTGAATCTTTTTTTCTCACACCATTCCCCCAGTAAATGAATGAATTAATGAATGAAATAAATAATTTCCGTAGCAATAGCTTATAAAAGAGAATTAGCTACATGTAGAGAATGTCAAGATGCTCTTTTATCCATAGCTTGTTCTTTTTATTCTCCAACAACAAATAGAAAGAAAGATCTCTTTGTTTTGGATGACTAATATCAAATACCATTGCCTTAGAGAAGCAGTCACATGTGCAGCAGTGTTGAATATGAGTAAATTGGTGTGGATATGTGGCACTATGCCAAAAGGTTCTAGCCCGCACTGTTAATGAGAAGCTGAACTGTTTAGTGTGACTGGACTCTCGTGGTTACAATGGAACAGTGAGTGAACTCTCTTCAGGAATCTGCCAAAAATGATTGCATTCCAGTGTTTATTTCAGTTTGGAGTCTTTAGTAGTAGAATGTTCTTTTTGTTGGTTGTTATTATAACAACTGGTCATAGATATGTGATTTTTAAAAATAGGTTAATAGTCTGTATACATTCTTAAAAATAAAGGTGTCAAAGGGTTCTTGGAGCAATTTCTTCAAACAGTGGTCACTAGTCTTTTCCACAAAAGGTGGAACTGCAGGTTTTCTTTTCCTTTCAAATCAAGCAGAGTTACACTTGATTTGACCTTTTAAATCAGTTTTCATAGAACTAATATGTTATAAGAGGTGTTGTGCTCCTGAAAATCTGTGGTCACACCAGCCTTTTGCAGAAAAGGTTGGTGACCCTTGCCTTCGACCAGAAACGTCATCAAAATCTTGAAACATTGGGGGCTTAGCCTGGGCGTCGGTTTGTTTTGATGAATGGTAGAAATGTAATAATTTTGTTGCAGGCAGAAGGATGTTATCATTTTGTTGATGGAGGAGTGGGGATTATTCATTTTGGTGATAGAGTGGATGAGATGTAATAATTATAATTACCCTTTTGTGTTAACTGTGATGATTACTATATTTTAGCCATTAGCTTTAGACATAATCATTTATATTTCTTTATTTCTTTGGGGGTTGTTTTATTTTCACTTTATTATTGTATTTTCACTAATTGTTTATTTTAAAATTGTTTTTAATTATTTTTGTTTTATTTATTGTTTTTGTGTTCTTTCTTTATTTAAGAAAAAAAAAGTTCTATTACTATTGTTATTATGATGATAAAGTATTTTCTTTTCATAACTTCGCCCAAATTCTGTCTTTGGTTTTAATTAATTACTAATTCAAAGGAATAATCACAAAAACACGTAAAGAACAGGTACATTTGATCAGATTTAGCAATTTGATGATGTATCCACTTTAATTATTAAAAAGTAAAAAAAAAAAAGTATCATATCGGCGATACTGCCTCTGTGTTTACTTGGTATCGGATCGATACCAAATTTTGTAGTATCGCACACCACTTCCGGAGAGTGCAAGACAGAAACAGACTCAGCACGGAAAAACACACAGATGACGAAACTACATTTCAGGTTCATCTGAGTTTTTAGAAAATGACTAGTTTTCAAGTTTTTAAAACACAACCAAACACCGACTACAGTACCCTGAGTAGAAGTGAGACATGTCTGATCTAAAATAAAAAAGTGAACAAAAACTCTTATTATAGTCACATGATAATATGGTTATAAAGTGACCTATGGTTAGCACAAAGGCAAAGAGCACTGTGTGGCCAATGAGCTGCTTTTAAACCAGAGACATTTTTACACGAAAAAGATATCTTAAAATAAACAAAAAATATTTAGACATCTAGTTTTTGCTGAAATAATTCTTAGAAACTGAAATTATCTTGTTTTTAGGCAAGAAATAATTTTTCTTCATTACCCATATATTACATCAAATTGCTTTTTTTTGCTTATTATGTTAATTAAATCAAATCAAGTATTGATTAATCAGCTGATATCTCAATAAATAGAACGCTGACTTCCGACTCATTACGGCAGGCCGGGTCACATTTTGTGGATTAGGGAGTTAGTTTCAATTTAGATTTACCAATCAAAAATATATCCGGGGATGTTTGTTCAGGCTTGATGACACTCCTGCCATAATTGGTTTTACCTCTCAGGGCCCCCAGACTCTATATGTTGGGAGCTATGCAAGGGCAAACATGTGCATAGTCTGAGAATCACCCACACTCGTAAAGAACCTGTCAATTGGATCAGCAGTCATTCGCTGAAATGTTCACTGAAGAAAGTGTGGTTCTTCTATGGCATCTCCCCAAATAACTTTTTTTGGCACCTTTATTACTATATATTCCATTACATTATAACAAATAATATATATTATATTATATAATAATGTTTTATCATAAGATGGTAGGTCAAGGGAAGCTTTGGGATTTTCTTTCTGTTACATTAACACCACAACTGCCTAGTACTAATAGCATGAAGGGTGTATAATGCCATCACATCAACAGATCTTATCTTATTTTAAAAGATATTATAGGTATTAGTCGGTTTTAATATGACACACAGCATACATACGGCATTTACTATGCCCGAGATAGACTCAGGTATTAGAGGGAGTGGAGAAGATGCTCAGGATGGATTACAGGGTGATGGAGCCCTGCTTTCATCTGTATATGAGTGTCAGGAGGTGGGTGAATGAACTGGGGGCTGGTGTTAGAAGCAGGTGGTGCTGCACTTATCCTTGTCCAGATGCATGAAACTGGAGATTATCTCCTGTATCAAGAGGTATTAGAAACTACTTATCACATCACTTACCGTCTACAAAATCTGCTGCAGTAGCATAAACACTGCTGCT
This sequence comes from Clupeocharax schoutedeni, assembly GCA_037974565.1. NCBI lineage: Eukaryota > Metazoa > Chordata > Actinopteri > Characiformes > Alestidae > Clupeocharax > Clupeocharax schoutedeni. The sequence continues at coordinate 8,081,367 of JBBPDH010000124.1, forward strand.
GCTGATCAGGCTCACCACATAACCCCTCTTGGAGTTTAGTGAGCTACTAATTGAAAATTCCCACTAGGCATAAACATTTTTCCCCCACGCTGGAGAGTTCATGTGTTTGACTAAGTGTAAGCCACTCTGTGAAGTGCTTAGTGAGCTGCTCTGTTTGGATGATGTGTCTGAGGATCTAAGCTCCATGTGAGCTGTAATCATGAAGATGCATGAAATGAGCATAATGAAGGCACACAGGAAACACTTTCGGGAGGTGAAATGCCTTTATTCACAAATGATGGTATGAAAATGGCTTTTTTTCTACATTCTTTCATGGACAGAACGCATGAATGAAGACACATGACGATGAATTTTAATGCCAGGATTAAAGAGACATGTTTTAATGAAACAGCAACATTTCAAATGATATCAATTACAGTATCACGCTACAATTATATTAACCTATCGGTACATCAATTCTCAATTAGTTTCTCATATAATATGCAATATTTGTCACGTTTCATGTGTTTAAAAATTTCTATATTCTTTGCATGTCTTTATGTTTTCTATAAAGTACTCACCAGCTCTCTTTTCTTCATGCAATCCATTATCATAAGGAAGATCTGCTGGGACTGGCTCTTACTGTAGTTAAATGTCTTCTGAATGGTGACCAGCAATTGGTCTCGGGCATCATCATGTATTATTCTAGAAATATTAACACTTCACATTAGTGAACTGTCAAACATGATCATTTAGATCAGATAAAATACAGCTAAAACAGCCACATTAAAAAAAAAGTGTTTCATACATTAAACAGGCCTAATTCTGTTATGAATGTTTGTAATAAAACAGGCTGTTAAACAAAGTATTGATATCTACACTTTGCTCAGAAAACACTGTTTGGTGTAATGTGACAATTTATCCTGATTACAATACATATTGTCATGTTGCTCAGCCCTAGATGTCACTCTTACCCGCCCTTCTGTGAATGTTTGTGTGCGAAGGAGATGATATCGGAGGCGCGTCCACTGCCATCACACACCACCACAGGCACGGGAGGCTCCTCGCGCAAGCTCTCCAGCACCACAGTGATCATATTCGGACCTCCTTCCACAATCAGACACAGGAGTGGTACTCCCTGACCTAAACCTGTGGTGCAGAAAAATGATACAGCCACCTAAAATATATATATTGGCCAAATAAAATAAAATTGCTTGTCTATTCTGATTTCCTAAGGGAAAATTGTGTTTTCTGTGAATATACAAACTCTTTCAATCATAAAGTAACAGCATAAAGCTGTGTATGCAGAGGGGTGGGATGATGCCTGTCTTGATAGTTACATTGTTATGTCCTTTGATTATTAAACATAATGTCATAAGACCACAATATAAATCAAGCATTTGTTAAAATTTTAAAAATGGGGGTCAGGACGTGATGTGAGTGGTGACAGCTGAGCATCCCTTTGCTGTCCCTGCCTTATCCCAAGCTCCAGGCATAGGATGACAAAGGGAAACCCACAGGTCACAGACAAGGGCCACTGACCAACCATGAATGCATCCTCCAATACTTTCTGGCTGGTTGATGAAAGATAAACTGAACCAGCCATTTCAACATACAACAAACATCCTCAACCTGTCAGAATGTAGCCATGAACACACACTTAAGTTGAGATCAGTGATGCATTAGAAGCAGATGTGGGTGAAGCATGGAATTACGGGTTTGCCTGAACATACTTACGAGTATTAATCTTCTGCAGAGAGATGTGCTTCTCCAGCTGCCTGCGCAGTTTCACCTCCGCCCCATATTTCCCACATGTGCCGTTGTCGCACAAGATGAAGTGCGAGTGGCTGCTGTTGAGCACGGCCAGCTTGCTCAGTGGATTGGACATTGCCTGGTAAGGCTTGTTCACCTGAAGATGTCCAAACATATCAATTAAGAAGCAACAAAAGGTACTAGGTGCACATTTAAGTCACACTTTAAGAGTTGGCATTACACAAATCTATACATTGTGCTTATACTCACATCTCTTCCAATGAGGTCTTCTTTGCTCTCCAGGATTCCCCATGGAGCAATCCCAATGGCACAGACCTTGCCTCTGGATTTAGAGGAGTGGTCTTTCAATGCTTCTCCCACATGCCGCATTACACCTGTAAAGGAGAAAACAATGCAGCATACTTTAATTGTTTAATCCGCTCAAAAAGCCATCAATGAAAATTAACACAGTGAGTACCATAATGTACTTTATAATTATGAATATGCCCACCTGTGTTAATTCCAGCAGTGAAGATCCAGGCCCCTGTCGTCACTGCAGCTTTGATCAGGCCCTTTCCAAACACCTGCTTGAGTTTTGGTTGCATTTCAAAGTTCTGGAGGCCTCCATGTACGGAAATGAGTAAAGTAGGAAGCTCCAGGTGCCAGTCTTTCACCATGAGGTGCAACAAGTTGTCTGGCTTAGTGTCATAAGACACCCTGATATACTGAGAAAAGAAACTGTGTTTAAGCCCACCTATAATAAAGATTTTTCAGTAAAAGTCTAAGAGTCGGCTCTACTCTAGGCCAATTGTTCTCGACCTTTGGTCTCAGAGACCCCCATGCCCTTCACGTTTTAGTGTTTTCAGGCGCTCAACACACCTTATCCATCTTATCAGGTCATTAACAAGTCTAGATGAGAGTATAATAGCAGGAAAAACATTAAAATGTGTAGAGCAGGGGAGTCTTCAGGGTTCAGAAGTTTTACTCTAAGACCTAAGTCATTTCAGCTGATGGTCATTGTTATTAATGCTTACAGAGCGTGGACAAATATCTTTACCATGGCCTTGTTAATGAATCCTCCTCCCTGGAACTCGATAGTGCCATAAGCATCGGTGGGGGAGGTCTGTGTGTGCTTGGCCACAGACCATTTCTCCTGAGGAAGGTCCACCTGCACCAGCAGGTTGTCCACTGCAGGCTTATTAGTAGCAGAGCCAGTTGGGATTGCTGCATGCTGGGTCACCAAATTACCACACGTGCACCTTGGAGAAAACATAGAAGAGTTATATGGGATAACACTGAAAACCCCTTTTTTTCCAACATAAATAATTTTCAGAAAGTCTCATTTTCACAGTCTATTCTGTTCTATATCATTGTATTACCTAAACCTGCTTGTGTAACTTATTTAGAAGGCCTCCAGTTTCGATAATGATGAGAAATTAAGTGTGGGTCCTCTGTATGTAGGCCGGCTGTGTCTGTGCAACCCTCTGTAATACGTGCTTTTGTGCACACACAGGCCAATTACCTTGGCAGCCCTCCACCTTGCTGGCTACGGGTGGCCAGTGGACCAGTCCATACCAGGGCCTTTGCCCCTTCCTCCCCCACACCACATGCAACTACAAAGCAGCCCGGCACCCAGCGTCCCATTACAGTGATCCATAGCAGGAACATTGACGTCAAAAGTCTCAAAAATGTTCTTACAGGTGGAATTCAGTATGAACTGTTGCTAATGTTCTTCTCCTGTCAGCAGTTTTTGAATTACTTCTGCTGTTCCTTTCACAAACTGTTTGTTTTTCATTCTCCTAATTGCTGCTTCACTGTTTTTCCATTCAGTCGTTGATGTGATTCAAAATGGATTTTTTTTTTACGAACTTTCAAGACCATTTATTTAACAAAGGGGCTTACCGAGTTGGCTCCTTAGATGGAAAAATGTGGATGCAATCTCTTTTCTGAAAGGTCCGTTCAATCCAAGCTCTTTGGCCCTGTAAACAAAACAAAAGAGAATATTGTTGGTTTATTGTAAATAATTGTAAAAATGTTGGTAAAACATTGTAACTGACATTTTATTTTTATTTTATTTCTGGCATGTGGTGCTGAATCTATGCTAACATAATCTGGAAGTCACTAGAAAGGACAGTTCTGAAGCTTTTCAATTGCTCTGCCTTATGGTTCAGAAAATCCATGCGTTATACCAGTCACTGTAAGAAGTGCTTTTAGTCCCTCAAGTTTTGTACAGTTAGATACATTCAATCCTCTTAACCATTACTAATCCTGACTAAAGTACGAGAAGTACAGTAGGTACGGCCTGGCAAAATATACTGCTGCACATGGTATATCTGGCCACATTAACGTGCAAACCAAAAAAAAAATTGTTTGAGATTTAACAGGCATCATGCTGTTTTAGCTGGGGAAAAGGCCTTAATTCACAATTACTAGCACATTACTCTCAGGTGAATGCACTTCTAGTAATACACAGTGTTGGGTGTGGCCCAAATGTTCCACTTAGCCACACAAAGTCATCAGACCATAGAAAAGCCATCGGCTCCCACTAGTATAGAGAAAAAAGATGAAGGAGGGAAATTAGTAACAAAGGGGCAAGCTAGAACCAGGAGAAGCTGCTGATCACATACAGACCATATTCTGTTTTGCCTGAAATTATTAGTGCATAGCAAATTGGAGCTCAGATCTGCTTTGGACCCTGGTCATTGCCCTCCTGTTCCCTTTTCCGAGGGAGTGCAAAAGTATGAAACAAAAGTAGCTTTTGCCAAGGGACTTGTCAGGTCCTGCAATGCCAGTTATTTGATCTTGCTCCAGTGCCGGATGAAAATAACCTTCATTCAAAGCAATATCAGTCTGAGCTTTTGTTGTCAGTTTGGTCCTAATTAAGACGAAAGCCTTTGAAGCAAATCTCTCCAGGAAGTTCGGCATGACTCACCCCCCGCTACTCCTGTATGCAGAGGTTTTTAAGCAGAAATCAGTCTAGATTCTTCTTTTAAGGAAAGTTCTTCCAAAATAACACATAATATTTCCCTCCCTTTGTTTTCCCACCTGGGCTTCCCTCTCCATAGGATTAATTCACTCGCTTCCAATGAAGTAATTTAATCAAAACATAAATGACTCAGATTTATTCATCCAATAAATTCAGCCTTATGTAATACTAATGTTATGAGAGAGCTCTTTAAGGATTAAAATTTAGGTTTGTCCATTTTAATTTACTCTTGCACAATAGCGAGTGGTTTAAAGTGTGTCATTAAACCTTGGTAGTTGAGGCTAGCTCATCACTAAAAGGAAACGGTTTGTAAAACACATTCAATCAGGACAAACAAAATTATCCCACAAAATCATTTCATTGGTTCAAGTAACTGTGAATACCAATGCAGCATTTTTGCATTGGTATAAGCTGTTTTCACTGCCCTAAAAGTCATACAGAATGTACAAGACAAAAAAGAACATACAAAAACATTCACAAATCCAATATACTGCTGAATGATGACCAGTCTTTCTCGATGCAATCAGTAGATCTCTCATCTCCTCTCAGTCACAGCATCAATTTAGAAGGATTCCATAAGATCCCAAGTTTCAGCAAGCACAAGCAGGTCCTACCTGTGGAGCCTATCGGGACCGAGACGCAACAAGACCGAGTGTGGCACCAAGTTTTGCATCAGTGTCCCTCCTCTAGCTCCTCTGGTGAGGGGTGCTTTCTTGCAGAGTGAGTCGGCACCCAATGAATCCCACGGGACATGAAACTTCATCACTTTAAGAGGGGCCGTTCATATGATGAGCATGTGAGCAGGCTCTTTGTTCAGGACAAGTCTCATGACTCCAGTTCAAGGTAATCCTTTTGGGAGTCCCATGACCCCTCTCTCCTTGCCCACAGGGTATTTTCATCCCTTGCAAGAACAAGAAGCACGGCAAATCTGCTTTGATAGCCTCAACCCTTATCCCTCCCCCTCTTAATCTTCCAATTCATTACACCCCTTTTTTCTGGATTTTTGTCTTGGCCAGGCAGATCAGAGCCAGAGTCTGCAGTCGGGTAATAGTGAAGGAAGAGCCGTCACACCAAATAAAAAAAGGCTGGCAAGTAAAATCAAGAGAAGGGGACCTGTAGCCACCACAGTAAGAGGAGTTCCCCGAATTTTGAGTTTGCAAGTGTCACCCCCATGAACTTCATTGACTTCAACCACATTTGCATAATTGAGAGAATTGGGCCCATGGATTCTTTTGAAAAGAAAAAGCCTTGTTAAGAAATGTGTGGACTCCAGTTGGGAGCAAGGTCATTCAACACTAATTGCAGTTAATCTCTATTTGGACCAAAATTATTGTGACGGTGGGCCGTCTGGGCTAGTCCTGACTAGTAACCTGTTCTTATGGTCATACGGTTATATATACACATATACATATACATATACATATACATATACATATACATATATATATATAAGACTAGCCGAAACTGCCCACCGTCAGAATACTTTTGTATCACCATACACTTTTCTGCACAGATGATTTGGTTTCAAGAATGTATTGGAAATGGGTTTTATCATTTGTGTTTTACTTCTGTAGGCTTGATGCTTATCCACTGAAAATGCCAACTGCTCAAAGGCACTGAAATGATTCCATCTTTTCTGATTTTCCTTTTATGGTTCACACAGGAGAGGTGAGGCTTCCGTCTCTGGTGTAAAATCTAGGGACAGTTAGCTGATGTGTTGGTTCTGTGCTCGAAATATGTTAATTAATGGTGCTGGCTAGTTCTGAGGTTCCACCAGTGTGATGCATTTTTCAGCTTACTTATCCTCATTATCCCCAGCAATTAAAACCTAAATCCATTGAAAACCCATGGCCTTGCTGGCTTTCTTAGGAAACACATAAAAGACCTGGAAAATGAGAAGTACATGCTAGACGGGATCAGATACTGTTGCTCTAAACACTCTAAACAAGCCCTGTGGCAAACCGGGCCGGAATAAACGGTATTTTGTTATTTCAAACCATGTTGACCTTAAGTGAACATTGTTGCTCAACACAATAGGGCATTTGTACATGACTAAGACATTCAGTAAGGTTTTTAGGGGAAAAACGGATTACAATTTTTCTTTTAAATGTTCTTTTAGTTCCAAAGTTGTTTTTTTAACCCTATAAGAGCAAAAATTACTTAGTTTGTAAAACAGTTCACCATAAACGATCCCTTGAGAAAGTTAAAGGAGCACAAGATGAGACAGTGTAGAACAAAGCATGTAACTGTGAAACACACCATCCTTGTCATTTAATACTTTCTGACAAGAGTAAGGCTTGGATCTAACACATGTCGTACATTTAAGAGTAAACAGTTAAAATTCCACCAAAAATCCCCACAAAGGTTATCTAAGAGTCTGGAGTAGCCATTTAAGTTCCTGCTACCTCATTCCTCATCCGCCCCTGTATTCCGAATGAAAACAGGAGCCATTGAGTTTGTGAAGCACAGCGAGAGTTTGCTTCAATTTGCTTTAACTCTCTAAAATGTGTTTCCCTCAATTTGCCTCTAAAAGGGCCATTGTCTCTGTGAGTTTAAATCCAGTTAGCCTTCATCACATGAGCACAACATGTTACTTATTAGCCTCGGGATTTCTACGAGTCATAAGACATGTTTTCAAGACGTTATATATATATGTGTGTGTGTGTGTGTGTGTGTGTGTGTGTGTGTGAGTGAGTCAGTATATTTTTTGTTTTTGTCAGTTTTTTTTCCTAATTAATTATGGTTTATTTTTTATTTTTAACACAGGTTTGGGTTCCGTAGGATTTTGGCGACAGGTTTGGTGACATTTCAGAGACGCTCTTATTCCATGTGTACCCAAACATAACTTGATCTAGTTAAAACACTAAAAGTATAGGCACTGTGGAGAGTGAATTATGTGCATTTTTCTTAAAAACATAAACAAACAAACAAAAACCTAGAAGTACAGTGTAGATAATTGGAATTGGAAATCACACAATAAGGAAGGAACTGAGTGACACTGATCACTGAGAGGCAAGTAGTGAGAACAAGTCTTATAACATTAGCATATATTCAATTTTTAAAAGAATTATTTTTTTCCAATGACCTTCAATGTTACTATGTTGGAGAGATTTATTGATGGAAGTTTATATATGATTATTTTACATAAATACTTTTTTCCCCAAAATCATTCCTTGTTTTCTCTTCATTGGTCTGGGCTAGGATCGGGTCTATTTTTTCATTGTAAGATCTCATATGTAATAATATGTGTGTATGTATATATGTGGTTTGTTTGTGTGTATGTGTGTGTGTGTGTGTGTGTGTGTGTGTGTGTGTGTGTGTCATCATGCAAATCTAAAGAAAGCTTCCATATATTTTTTCTAATTAAAAACTTCCAGAGATGGAGGGCTATCCCTAGTTAAAATTGATAATACATTTAAAACTTGTATATGTCTCTGTGAATGTCTATTAGTTTAAACATTCTATCTGCAAATTCTACGAATAACACTTCAGGAATTAACATGATAAAAGACAAGACTTAGCACATTTTTAAAACATTAGGGTTTATGGCTCAGTACAATATTCATTTCTTCTTGTCAAATTGAAAGCAGTGCTTTTAGATTTATTAATCACAGCAGAGCAGACATTAGAAACTGAGGAAGCAGAGTGCTTAATCTGGCACAGCTGCTAGTACTCATACTAGACCATTACAGAGGATTAGAGGCAGCTAGTCCTGGAGGTGCCACTCCACTGCATGGTAGTATAATCTGAGAACAGTTATGCTGATTCTCATATGGTCAAGGTTCAGATTTGTACTGGGAAATAACTGCCAAAGGCCAAGTTCTAATCAAATACCCATCTGCTCCTCTCTCCTCTTCCCTCGAGTGGTGTTATGGCTGTGGATCACATGCTTGAGACGCTGCTCAGACTACAACAGCAGCATTTACACATTCAGGGTCAGGTCAGACTGCTTCCCAACAAACTGAATTTGCCTTTATTTAACGTGTTCTGCTTGCCAGTTCATTTGGATGCACGCTGATTCTGATTTTAAGGCAGTGTTTTAGACCCGGAATTCAGGGCAGTTTAATAAACGTATTTAATTTGCATGTGTGTTGTTAAAAAATAACCATCAGTATTCAAAACAAGAGTTTAAACACCTAAAACCCCATAAAGACTCAAAAGGGTTAAAAAGTCAGTAAACAAAAGAGACAGTATTTAAAAAGTAAAAGCAAACTTATTAGGTCTATTATCATCTAAATATCTTAAAAACAATGGTACGGATGCTAAAATAATACTAAAGTTTAAATATCCCTGACCACGAAAGTGAGCAAATTTCATGTCTCGCTAGAATTTGTCTGAGGTGGGTGATTCCTTTGGCTGTGCAGTTAATTCTAGAGACAGACTGTGGAAATGGAAAAGCTGAGCTTAGTGAAGCTGAATACCACGAGTCATTCTTGTGTAACACACACTGATACATTCAAGAGATGAAAAATAAAATTAAAAGGATTAAAAAAGACCAGAGATAATTGTTTCCTTGATGCATTTCAGTAAACTGAGCTCCCTAGCCAATTAACCCTTTAAATGTCAAGGACTAAGTATTCAGCAGTTATTTAGAAAACAATGCACAATAATTGAGACATTATTAAATTACAGAAGTTTGCATAAGAACTTTGGACCTGCTGGCAGGTTTGAGAATGTTAGGGGTTGTAACTGCAAGTGAACAAGTGGTCAACTGCAGCGAGCAAACACTTACCTTCTGAGAGCCAGAGCTGGTGCGATTGATGGAGGCCTGTTTGAACGAACCTCCTGTTTTCCTTCCTCCCCTCTCCATTTGGTAAACTGCAGCTGGTTCTTCATACACTCATACCTGTGCTATGCATATGAAAGAGCATGTGCCCTTTCACAGGTTCACTGTACCACTATTACAGCTAGAGAATCTATCAAAGTCACAGGATCATCTCTCTCTCTCCCTCCTCTCTCACTCTCTGCCTAGATATCTCTGTCCCTCAGCTCACTGTCTCTTAACTGACAAGACAGACGTCCGCGAGGGATAAAAAAAAAAATCATTCACTGACGAGCTTGACACATAGACCCCGTTTCCTCCGACTGGCACACCATAATCAGGCTTAATGCACCCGGCTCTTGGAAACGTCCGACTTTAATGGAGGGAGATTTAATAAATGGTTATTGAAGGTAAATCTACTTTAGGACACCATGGCCCCAAAAACTAGCCGGAAAGCATGCAAACTCAGGTTGTGAGCATCTCCTAGGCTGAGAGTGCACACTGACAGAAGAAGGTGGCCAACAGAGGTTATGGGGAGGTAAAAGGGTGAATAAGACATATCTTATTGATCAAAACGGGTGAGCTATTTAATTTGGAGTGAAAGTGAAGTGAAAATTTGTCATACGTGAACACACCACAGCACACAGTGTGAACAGCATGAAATTCAACCTCTGC
>JBBPDH010000124.1:8091740-8146248 GCA_037974565.1 Clupeocharax schoutedeni
CATTCACCAAGTGAAGCAGGGGGCAGCCAGGAACACGGCGCCCGGGGAGCAGTGCGCGTGGACGGTACCTTGCTCAGGGTACCTCAGTGGTGCCTAGCGGCCTTGGGGATCGAACCCCGACTTTCTGGTCGCAGGGCGGAAGCCTTAACCATTAGGCCACCCAACTGCCTCGATTTTACACCTGGTAGGCTACTGTCTATTTACTCATGCAATGTACCTGTTGGGAACGTCAATATTGATATGTGTACCAGCACCTGTTTTTTTATTCTAACACAAATGCCCATATTCGCTGAATATTCACAGAAAAATGTGCAGTGTGATTAAAAACAACTGTACAATGATTTCTGCAGTTTAATGTGAATTACTCAGTTCTACAGAAACATACTGGATTGATTACAGCAGTGGTGATAGGAACCAAATGTCCACAAGTAAGTTACAGTCTACATCATTGGAAACTATTGTGTATATGCTAGCTGGCACATGATTTATTGTTTTTCAATAGAACTGGGAAAATGTTTTGGCTTACAGTGAATTTGAAATATACACTCACAGTGGACAGGTAAATGCTGGGTGTTCTAAGGCAAAATGATATCCAAAGAACGAGCTGTTTTCTCAGATTTACCACTAATTCACTGTCATAAACATTACATATTACAACTTAGAAGACACGTAGGGCTGACTGGATGTTTTGCACAGTAAAAAAGGCTATATTTGTCTTACAGACTTTGTGGTCCCTGGAGTTAGAAAGCAGGGCACCATTTCACACCAAACACTTTTCAAACACATATTTACAAATATATGGGAAAACCACTACACTGCCATTGCCATTCAAGCACAAGCATTCTACAAGTAGGCCTACTTTTACTAGATAATAGAAGAATAAGTTTGAAAACCAGAAGAAGCATCTCAAACTGCATACTGCCATACTAAACAGTACACCCACATTAGCCATGCAAGCATGAATGTAGTATGTGGGTTGAGAATTCTTTTCATCAATTATGACGAATTTGTCTTGATGAATTTAGTCCTGAAAATCTTTATTTCCACGCATATTCAAACCTTCCTGAAAATAAACAACCTGCTAAAAACCAGCAGTCTTTAACTCTAACCATGAAAACACCCACATGCTGAGCTCTTACATAATCCAGAAGTAAGTTTTAGAAAGGCATTGCTGCACCCTCTAATGGCCATTCTGCTTATTACAGCTCAATGTGCGCACCGTAACTCTGCATGTGAACTTTTTAATGGCTGTTGTGATTTGTTCTGGCCTGTTGCTTTGCAGGATGAGGCAGGATACGGGGCCATGTATAACTAAAGCAAATAGCACGCCCATGGGTTCACAGGGAAACCAATGTAAGCTATGAAATTCTTCATTGGACAAGGACTCAGCAGTGACTGAAACTGATCGCATACACATCCTCTCATCTCACTCTTAAGAGGATCAGTCATAAGGTAATCCACGTCAGCGTTCGTGTAGTAGCATGGACCTTTTTTTCCAGAGCCTTTTACATTCAAGGTGCAGGTTTTATCAAAAATGTTAACATATCAGGCAGTTAGCAAACAGCTTGAGTTCATATGGGGTAGAGCTAACATGTGGAACCAAACTGACACGAAGAATGATAGAAAAAATAAATATAAAAAAAATATATAGAATATGATTGTATTGACCTACATGAAATAATGCATTGATACAGCATAAACAAGAGTTACTGACATTAGATAATTACATTTAAGCCTCTTTATATATAATAATTAAAACATAATTTTAATTCTTATAATTTTAATTTTTTTATATTTTTTCATATTAATGTAGAATAACTAGTTAAGAATGTGATCAATGTGATCAAAATATTTTTGCAGTGTGTCAAAGGCACATTTCCACCATGTAATGATACAATAATAAGGTTTTTGAAACAGGACAACAGCCCAAGTCAGTCTGAAGCAAATATTAATATAGAAGTGTAAAAGTCTTACCTGTGTCTCAAATTGCAAAACCGTATATAAGACGGGAACTCCTGAAGGCAGTCCTGATGGAGGCAGAGTAAAGATCTTCTCAGTGGTGACACTAGTGTGTTTCCTTTGCCTTAAGAATAGATAATGCGTAATTTCTCCCCGTAAGCAGACACAAATGAGCTTTATGAGCTACAGATGGCTCTTCTATTGTCAGTAACAGACTCTAATGCCCCACATGATGCGAGTGTGTCGTGTTCAGCAGAGCCGTACACGCAGAAAACTTCCATCACACCCCGCTCAGATTCATTCATCTAGTGTCCACAATCCTCTTATGGACTGTAGTGCCTTGCATGACATGCGGTCCCTATTTAAAACAGACCATGACAAATAACAATATGATATTTCACAACAGAGAATACCTATGCAGAGCACAAGAGAGAGACAGCATGTCTAATTACAATTAACAGTGCTTTGAAAATTAAATAGCAAAGTAAACATGTCTGTATTATCTGAGGATGAATAGCAGAGACAGAGTACAAAGAAAGAGTGGAAGAGCTGTAGAAAACATGGGTAACAGTTTAATACTTTATTTGATGGTCACCTACACATACACCTACATAAGCATAGATAACAGAAAAAGCAAGGAAAGAATATTGTACTCTGGACAAAATGACATCAAGAATGAAAAAAATGTCCCTCCATTGTTTGATGTAATAGAGATTTATGATGCTCAAAAAACTGATGACCTTCTATGAGAAGGTGCGTCAAGACAGAGGACAAACAGGAACATTTGATAAAAAAGATAAAAAAGAGTTACCAAGAAAAGTACCTGGTTTCCTTTCTGCAATTGCAGAAACATATTTCACTGAAATTACATCCCTTGGTGGTTCTCAGCAACTAACCTTACATTTTAAAAGTTGACTAGTTGACTTCTCTTTATTTTTGTTACACCTTTCTGTGTGCAGACACACAGTTTACTTGTGTTTATCAGAAAAAGCAAAGCAGTGATTGTTTTTGGCCTTGTCAGGGTGAGAGCAGAATTGTACAGTCACAATATGCAAATGTAAAACTGCTGGCACCTGACTATAAGCTCTTTAAATGACAGATGCTTTTTGGGGGTTCAAATAACAAGGACCTACGCATAGTCTAATTACAAACACAACAGCTGCAGTAACTGAAATGTCAGACTGCAGGTCTTTTCCAGGTCAAATTTACATCCAAAGCCTTGTGTTCTTAAATCTTTTGAGAAATCAGTACGGATTTTTTCTATGTTCAACACTTAAAACAGATATTGCTGACAGAAGGAATTTTTCATTGTCATGTGATAATAACATTTACCAAAAGAGGGAGCACAAGAGGTGTAATTGCTCTGGTGCATCGGTTTCAGGAAAACTGACATGAACTCCTGTTTACTCTCTTTTGTCTGAGAGCTTTATTTCTCTGTTAAGCATTTGGTCATAAAGCCATACAGTAGTTTATTAATATTATACTAATTTCATTTTTGTCTGTTGGATGGTGTTCATCACATCTTATATTGCCAATCTTGAGCAAAACATACTTTTGTAAATTTAGCACACAACAGCTAAAATGATCATCCTGTGGTCACAGCAGAAGTCAGGGGTCACAGTGAAGTGTCAGAGAAGAAGGGTCAAAGAGAACTCACTAGGAAATCCTACCCCCCCCCCCATCTCTCTATCTCCCAGTCTCTCTCTCTGTCTCTCGCTCCCGCTCCCTCTCTCTCATCCTCTTTCATTGCCTTTTAAGTGAAGTACAAATGTACGTAAACACTTCTAAACCTTTTATGAACATCACATAAACCTTTTATGAATGTATTGTTCAATGTTTGTTTTAGTAAAGCACTTGTGTTTACAGAAGCTCCAAGTTTCTGTTTTCTTTCAGAGAGGAGAAAAAGTGTTTTCGTCTTTTCCCGGCAAGCAGAAACTTGTATTAAAAGCTGTGTTGTTTTCTTTGTGGCCCGTCCTGCAGCTCACGTGCCTGTATTGTTGTGTTTTCTACTTGTTAATTTGCAAATGTTTTTCCCTCTGACATGTCTCATTGTTGAAGCCTGGGGAGAAAATAGGGAACAGCTGTTAGGCAGGTTCAAACCCAAAATTGGCTCCATGTGCAATAAACTATGGAAAACAGCACATAAACGGACCCTAATTTAGGCCATTTCGACGGCCTGATTTCCTGAGATGAAACAGGAAGCGTTTTACCGTCAGACCAGGGTACAGTACGGGGGAATACGACCGCAGCCAAAGAACAGGAGGAGTGCTGCTGTCATTTGGTTCGACTGCACTCAGCTGTAGGCCTGCATGGCTAATCAATAATGCAGCAGGTGTCTGCCTTACCTGGGAGAGCCGACAGCTCCACCTGGTTACTATGGAGACAGACTATAGCCCCTGTGGGGACAACAAGTGCATATTGAGTGCTGAATTCCATCTCTGGACTGTAATTGTACGTCTGTGTTTTAGAACGGTGCTGATTAACCTTGGACTTAAGATTTTTGACAGGTCAACAGAAACGTCTTTCGGCTTGGTTTCACTAATGTGACAGCGAAAAACACGTGGTAACCGTCGGGTTTGAGTCTGTTTGAGTTTCACAGAAGGGCATTTTAGAATGTGTGTCAAGCAGCAAGGCAATGAATCCAGCCTGGAGAGCCTCCAGAGGGGAAAAGGCTGTAGAAGGGTGCTGATGGCTGGGCATGTCCAGACACGTCAACATACACATTGGTTTCAAGAACCTCTCTGTACAGCCTGTCTAGAAAGCAATGTACTGGCTGTGAACCTGCGCCTCAAGTTCAGCAAGTCAGTCTTGTGTTTACAGTGTGACTGGCTGAAAACATGCCATTACAGAATGATAAGGTCCCGTCTGGCGTGAAGTACATTTCTGACAAGACAGGTTTTAAAGTTCCGACACAACAACAGGTTATTGAAACCTTTTTTCAGTTTCATATTCAGATTCAGACACTCTCCGAAAAATTTTTGAGGTGATGACTTGAATACCTTTAGTCATGGAATAGCAATCTTCCAGTCCGGTTATATTTTTGCTGTAACTCCATGCGTGTATGAAATATTGTATTTTTTTTTTTTTATCTTAACAAGTAATTGTTGGTAAAGTGAACACTGTGTACTGTATCTTTAATACTCTTTTGAAAACTAATTAGCATGGTATATCTTGGATATGGACCTGTCTTTAACGAATACAGAAGTTAAAATGCAGTCTTACACATATAAAACACATGTATGATAGTAGGTTTGGCCACTGTGACCCTCTGTTTGAGGATAGACAGTAAAAATATTGCCCTACAGAGCCTTTTGTGGACTTTAGAGTCATGCAAATACTGGGTGGGGCAATACTGTGAAATCATATAGAGATTTGTGTTTTATAGGTTTGCACAATTATGTCATTTACCATATTTTGTGTGTGTACATATTTGTGTTTGTAGGAAAAGTGAAAGGAGCTGTACCCACCATATCTCTATTGAGATGTCTATGCCATGTGTCAATATCTAACAGACACTCCCTTTGGTGACTGCTACACTATGCATTCTTTCATAATGAGGCCATCAGTCATCAGTTTCTCTTTGGATTAGTTCACACCCAGGATCTCTTACCTTGCCAGGATTTACCTGAGAACCAACTATTCTCCAGATATTGCTTGATTTTTGACGACATTGTGCTTTGAGGAACATTCTTATGCGTATGTGGTCATTATTGGGGTTCATGTTTACATCTGCTAACATTTCCTCTCGCATTCTTGGTAACAATGAGGCATCAACATTTGGCCGTGTTTTCCTGTTGTCAAGGAACAGACCAGAACCAGCCACATAACTGTGGCAAGTCAAGAGCAAAAAAACTCCCAGAGGGAAGTGCTACTTCAGCAGACAAACGGTGTCAAGCAGCAAAGCCTAGTGATCTTTGGAAAATGCTTTGGAAAACTATTCGGCTCTGGCTACCTTGCCTTCAAATCTATTCAATATGTCAGTGAACACGTTAAAAGGCCATAACATGTCAGAGATTACATAACCACTGAAATGACATTTGAAAGGTTCTGAGAAAGAGAACTGGATTTACTTTACTTGAAAAGATGACCTCTTCCCTGTCAAAAGTCATGATTAAGAAGAATGTGGTCGTGATTAAGTCCTATTTTGCTAAACTATTTATATTTGTTTTTGTGGTTCCAATAATAAAGAAGCAGGGCCCTGTGTTTTCAGGATGAAGCTCTTCAACAGCTGGTTTTGTTGAGTCGCTGCAGCTCAGCAAGCCCCAACAAAGCAGTAAAAAACAACCGTGATGAGGATGAGTGAGTGTTTCCTGTGAGGATTGATCTGGAAGAAAGAGAGATAAAGAGAGAGAGAGAAAGAGAGAGAGAGAAGGAGAGTGAGGTGTTATATCAATCCATATACACAGAAGCAAAGAGACCCACACTAATTATCAGTCTCTTGCCAAAGGGGGTTTGAACCAAGCAGGTGTTCTGCATGAAGTGAAACTCATACTGTGGTGGTGTCTGTTTCTTTATAGCTTCAAAGGTGTTGGGCTCTGCCCCCCTGTTGCATGTTCCAGACAGGGGGGTTGGGGCTGCTGTGTGATCAGCAAGCAGAATCGGCCGGAGTAGGCCACCACACGGCTCGTCTTTGGGGCTTACAAAAGAGGGAGTGGCTTTATAGATCTATGGATGACTGGGGAAATGCACCGTTTCTGCCTGGTAACCTTCTTTTTCTCCCTCCTTTTCCCTATATATCTTACTCTTTCCTGGGAATTGCCCGGTAGAACAGTAGAGTAAACAGTTCTTGGAAGCTTGCTCCAGGGTGCAAAATCATTGCATGAATCCCTTTGGAACAGAGGAGGGGCAGAAAGAGAGCCTTGCTGAATTGTGTAATTGCTTGTATTTATCCCTTTCTCCTCAGAGGACAACGATGAACAAAATGTTACAGGATATGCTGGAGAGGGAAATGATTCAAAAATTATTTCTTTCTTTCTTTTACATGGAGTAGATTTTGCTAAAATTATGAACTAATACATTGTAGTGAAATAGAAAACACAAAACGGTTGCAGGTGTAATAATAAAATAAGAAATTCTGACTACACTTACAGTAAAGGGGTTTTATAGTGCAGTGGTTTTCAAACTCTTTTAGTCTAACGGTCCACTTAGCCCTCAGCCCACTTTAGGCCAGTTTGAGCAACACTGCTTAAGGGTGATGCTTTTGACCAGGGGTTCCCAATTCCAGTCCTGGCACCTCCACACATTTTGTGCCAAGGTGGTTGTCATTGGTTTCATTCAAAAATACATCTACACAAAAAAGTTTAGAGCACGTCTTCATACAGTATCTACACCTGTTTCACTTCCCTAAAACAGAAGTCTAAACCCAGAACCATTTAGGAATTGATAGTGTTGAAAAAATTCAGGGCATGTAGTTCTAGTGTCCACAAACTATAAACCCAGCAGCCTAGCTTGACCTTTCACGTGCCTCCACTCTATTCAGCTTAGCTTTGCAATGTATTCAAAAGAACAGGATGGGACTTCTCTCTCTGGTGTGAAGGGTGGACTTCTCTTTGGTGTCAGGCGGAGGTCCTTCTATGCTAACTAACACTACTCCCAAGGTACAGTTGTGGAAGATTTGACTCACAGATAGGGGGAGAGCGAAAACTTCAAGGCCTCTAGTCCACATGTCAGCTGTGTAAACTTCCAGTATCAAACCACAATCCCCAGTCCCCAGAGCCAGATGGTGGACCTGAGAGGCCTGGATTAAGTGCTTTATTTTCACGTTCTTTTCCTTCATTGTGTTGTTCCTCCAGAGGCCCTCCTGAAAGGGTGCCAGTGGAAACAGCCATTGAAACTTTTGCAAACACAGCTCAGTTATCTTTCGCAGTAGACGCCACAAGTTTCGATGTATTGGCTGAGTATTTGCGCGACCAGTGCACTGCTGAGAGGAACAATGGCACCGCCGTCTTGGTCATTTCCAAGTCTGCAAGACAGCAGAAACTAAAATAGACCCTTAGCTTGCAGTCTACTGCCTGTTCCTCTGAAACAGTTTATGTATCAGAGGTTGTGCAGTTTGAATTCTTGTCTTTTACACTGATGCTGAACTGGCTTTCCCCTCCCAAAGCTTCTGTCATCTGGCTTTAGGAAAAATGATCTTTTTGTTTCAAGATCAGCTTGGAAGACTGAATTCTTCCATCACATTAACTTTATACATACTTCACATTCCTTGGCTCTCCATGATAGTTCTAAAGTCCTATCTTAGGGTGGCTTTTATTTTGTTATATGTGATTCTTTTATCATATCTATCTGTTAGCTTGCAATACACCACAGTTACAAATCTGAAAGCAGTGCTCACCCAGCATCATAGTGGTGACTGGCCAGTTTTGTATAAATGACCTAACAGACACATACAACTGACTAATGCTGCCCTGGTTAACATTTTTCCACAACAAAGAGCACAGCAATCTGTGCTGCTTTGGACTTCTATTCATGAATGGCTGGGTTATTATTCAGAATTAAGCTGCGCCTCTCATAAGCCGTCAGTCGTACACAGCTTTAACAACTGTAAATGAATGTCAACGTGAGATGTTAACACACAAATTCAATATCCATCTTCATGACAGTTTGATTGGTTTGCCAAACAACAAGGGCTAGGCAGGCATAGTACAAGCATATTCAGCCAATATTTGTATGTATTTTCAAGTGATGCCAAATGATGCTGTCAGGTATTATTGATGCAAACCAAATAATTACATTTTACTTTAAATCTCTAAAGTACAATTTGTATTTACAAGGCAAGATGTCAGCCAAGAGCCTTCAAAATCACATTTTACAAATGACTGTATCGTGTGTTGAACCTTCGATTTGCTAAATAAAAGAAAGACTCTGTGTTCCACTGAGCTTGAGAATGACGTGCTGTTAGTGTTAGTGATCTAAAGTAGATAGGAGACGAAGTAATTGAAAAGATCCGCTAATACACTCCTTCCTTGTAGAGTTAATCACTCTCTGTTGCACGCTGCATTTGCCTCACTGAAACTAGCTCTGATCCAAACATGGACATGAACTTCCACTCAGCTGTAAAGCCTCACATGAATACACTATAAATGCGAAACATATAATTGTGGGCACAGTGTGGCGCTTAAAACAAGGACCAATATGTCTGTGATCATGCAGTAGGGTTATTATCTAGCTGCAGGAACATTTGGGTGGAGATAGAGCGAAGGACAATTACTGTTTATCAGAGGACCACACTCGCCTGACATATTTGGTTACGGGCCGCAGTTAAGAAGCACAAGTACAACAAAAACAACTGAAAAAAACATATAAAAAGCTCTAACCTCACATTGGCATTTATGGCACATGTACTCTGAGACTCTTTTATGGGTAAAGATGTTGTATTTACAAAAGCAAATACTAGATATACTCCAGAAATACTTTGAAGTCTGGGTTTTTTGTCAACATGAACAATTGATGGGGCACTTTTTCTTGGGGCACTGATTAGTCAAGACCTCTGAATCTTTGAGAAGGCCACTGTCAGAAAGAGTCAATTAGCATCTGTCTAATCTTGCTGATGATAGTTGTCTTGCACTGTATTTATGGGCTCTTATCTGTGGCTGTATTAATTGGAAGTGAGGTGGGTGCTTTGAGGCACAGATGGTGCCGACCCCCAGCAAACGAGGAGGACGCAAGATAATTGGCTATGCTCCAGAGGAGTGGACAATCTATAGGCATACCTGCTCAGGCGGGTTTAGGATCAGAGGCAAGAAGGAGATTACCGCATGCCTCTTTGCACAAAGAAGTCATTAGGAAAGCACTAATTTTGCCCAGTCTGTTCATTTGTCAAAATAAAGGAAAAGACATCTGTGGTCCCGAAAATTGCTCAGTTTCAGCGAGTTGCAGAAGATGCGTCAGGCCATAGAAGGTAAATTACTACCTGTGGAAAGTTTCTGAGACCATATAAATACAAAAGACACCATTTGTTATTTTGGGTTGAGTAGATTTCTCCTTTTATAAAAACCTTGTGAACCTTGTGTTGGCCATTATTTCCAGTGATTTGTAAAGCATATACTCCCCCAGAATGAATGCTTTCTTCCAAACATTTCAGACTTTCATACTGCTCAAATGTTACATTTCTTTGGCATTGTACTTTCCTGATGAGAAGAGAGCAAAAACTAGTAGCACAGCATATTTCAGACAGAGGAACTCCCAATGGCATGGTTTATCCAGAGGCTAGGAGCTTCTTTTGTTTAGACTGTCACAAACACACACGTGCACACATGAATGCACACACAAAGAACAGAAACAGAACAAAGAAAAGAAATAAAACACATTGTGGTGTGAAGTGTATACCTTCAGTAATTTCCAAATAACAACAGCTAGTACATGTTACCAAGCTACAATTATATTATGAATGACCTTATATGGAACAATTCCTATTTAGCTCCTATTTAGAGATATAAACAAATATAAATAAAGTCATTCAGAGTGTTTGATGTGAAATTATAGAGAAGCCATGGGTCATGATGTCTTTATATTTCAACAGTAAGACAGTTTCCCTGTGTAAGATAATATATGGATTATCTAGTGTTGCTTAATCCAGTTATGTCTGAATTCATATATTACATGTGACATCGACGATGGATGTGGAATCACAAAAGTTTTTTTTTCAAGAGCAATTTTAATCCATGAACCATTTTGTAATTTGCCAATTATTTTTCATCCAATCTTATATCAATCTGTTTACAAGGACAAACGTCGTCAAGTGTGTAATTATGTCCTCTGTTCCTAAGAAACTAGTTCTGTGAGTAATCATGAGCCATAAAAAGGAGTGCACTGTTTACCTTTTACAACTTTGATAAGCCCTCGCATTACTGCTGGGCTGAAACTACAGTGCGTGCTGTTCTCAACCTATGGCATTCATTGACTTGCCGCCATTTAAACCTTGAGAAGAGATTGCACTAGCACTAGATGACTTCAATTTCAAGTTGGGAGAAAATAAAAGCACGGTATGTATCTTTTATTGGTGCCTCACGTCCCCATGAAGAGATAATCATAATAATAATAAAACAAAGGTTCTCTGTCTCCTCCATGTCATGAGTCAGAAGCTCCTCACACACAGTTGTCATTCCAGTTCTGCTGTACGTCTCTGGTTCAGAGACAGAACAAGCATCTTCCATAGGGGCTGATGTCTCGCTTATAATTGACGGTGGGTGTGTTTGGGGTTGCACTGTAATTTGCATGGTGCCTATCGTCTGGGTGAGGCTCTGCCTGAGCAGAGGAGCAGTGATGTGGGTCACTTAGGCCTGTAATTGCTGGTTTGATAAACTATGGAGGACTGAGGGGAGATATCCTTCCAGATATACAGTTGGAGATATTCTTCCCTTGACCAGACAGAAGCAAAATTCAACCACGTCAAAATGACGCAGAACTCTGCATCAAAGCTGCAGAGCTTGCATGTTTTGAAGATTTGAAACAAGGATCTGGGAATTACATAAGGCTGCCACTTTACGACATGTAGGAGGAAGTGGTCAGAAGTCCACCAATACCTACCCTTTGTTCCTTCTTACTAAAAATCAACTGGTGGACAGATGTATTTCCATGAGAGCAGACACTTCCATAAGATTGGTCCTTCGTCAAACAAGTATGCGGTCAAGAAATTCGTGATGAGCCTGGAACCACTGTATACACACAGCACTCAGCCAGGTTTGTGTCTATGCATCAAACCCCCCACCCTGCAGACACAAACACTCAACCTAGCAACTAAGCTTCACCTCCCTCCTGTGTGTGCGTCTCTCTTGCTCCCGCCCATCCTCTCCCTTACCATCATCCTCCCCCACTTTTCCCTAGGGATGGGCCAAACTCCCACTGCAGCCCAGCTTTAAGCTCCAGTGGAAGCCAATGAATGGGGGAGGGATGAAGTCACCATCATAATGCTTGACAATTGGCCAACTTTGGACAAAAGTGTCCAAAAGATTACTGCACAGCTATGCAATGTTAATATGAAGGTTAACAGAAAGAGTTGGACAGTGTCACCAGTGTGAACTTGTGCAATATCCTATCCTCAGAGTGTATGCTCTCACACGACAGCTCTGAGGTTGACGATGCCAGTTCCCAGCAGCCAACTAGGTTAATCCCCCCGGTTACCTCCAAAGCCCTCTTATGCTTCCAAAGCAGCATAAACAGGAATCTTAGAGGAAAAAGAAAAAAAAAGTGGGACAGGGGGAAGCCATATAAGGAGCACTGGAGAAGGTCACATGTACTTGTCCACATAACTCGCCCCAGTACTGCATAAAGCCTGATGCAAAACTTTGCGTGAGACTCTGCAGGGCTCTGCCTGATAATAAGAGCTGGTTGTAAAACAACACTGCTGAAACGCGGATAGGCTTTTGGCTGCAAAGCTCGGGAGAGTCACGCCAATGCAAAGACGACGTCTCTCTCACTCTATCTTTCACAGACAGCCCAACTGCTGCCCTGATGACTATCTTGTTTTATAACCCGTGTTTGCTCGGAGTGAGAATGTGTTGCTGGCTCCGTATGCTGAGCACCATCGCGTGTCTAGCCCAGCGGTCTAGCACAATTTGGTGACGCAAGGGGAGCTATTAATATCTCAGGAACGGGATGTACTCGATTCTGCACAAGAGTTCACCCGAGGACAGGCGGTGAACAACACGGGCGCGCTGTTGCGCTGCGGTCCCGGAGACAGCAGGAGCAGTTCAACAGATTTATGGAGCTCCGGCCGGGTCTACCCGCTCACTCGGACGGTCAGAGCAGCCGGCCGTGGTCGAGCCGCGTGGAGCCTCCTCCCGCAGTCCGGCTCCGCAACGCCGCGGGGTGGGAGCCCACAGCCCGCCAGCCTCGCCCACTCGTGAACCCGATGACTCCCTGCACTCGGATCAAAACAAGCCCAAAGAATGCGCGCGCGCCCCTGTGTGCTCAGTGAATGGTGGGGACCAATATCCGCAAAAGACAAAAGAAACATTTTGACCTAGAAGGGACATTTGGCTGGTCCCCACTGGGACACATGCGTCATGCGTTTTATTAAAAAAAACAAACTAAAATGTACTTTTACTAAGATCGCAGCTGGGTTCGGAATAACACGTATAATATATAATCACCAGAAATGCCATGCAAATAAAGGAATACAAACTTGTGTATGTTCCGTGCACGAGCTTTTGTTGTCATCTTGAGACCAGACAACATGTTTTACTCAAGTACCGGTATTCCAGTAACAGGAAAATGTAAAGTTTTGTTTAGGCTACAGGTTCCACGAGATACGTGCTCAAAGTGAAAAGAATGTAAATGATCCGTGGCCACATGGTCTAGTCAGAATGATAAATATCTATTTTTTTAAATGTAAATGTCAATTATGTGCAAGTATAAGGCCGTAGTTGTTTTCAGCATTTAAAAAGTATATCCATGGCTACAGGTATATGTGTACAAAACAATTCAAGTTCAAATCCACAAATCCACCTCCTTCACCTAATGATTCTCATGTAGTGCTCTCTATTACTCAAACCCTTCACAATTGTGCTTGGTTTAGGGATGGTACTTGGTACACATTATGAAAGATATGCATGAATTCCTGCAAAACCAGAAAGCAAAAACAGTCCTACAGTCACAAGAGCATTTACACAATTACAAACAAACATTTACATTTACAGCATTTGGCTGACACTCTTATCCAGAGCGACATACATCCATGCTCAAGTAGTCCACATCAGTTTCTTAAACCTGTAAAGCAACTTAAATCCACGTCTACTATTCAACCAAGATACTGCACATTCGGTGCACCTAAACAACATTTGTCAAACAATACCTAATCAATACCTGCGAACAATACCTGAACAACTCAAATCATAGAAAAGTCAGGAGTTAAGACAAGTTAAGACAACACACTCCAGTCCTTCAGTAAGCACACCCCAGTCTTCCAATGGAAGGACAGAATAATTCACTTCAAACAGCATGTTAGTGTGAACATAACTTACAAAAGAAAATACTTGTGTGCACAGTCACCACACGGTACACTAAAACCACAAATGAAGCACATTCTGGGCTGCTTATGTATCACATTAATGCTAAGTTGGTTGGGTTCTACATGCATACATTTATGGGTTCTGCATGCATACATACTGCAGAGATGTAGTTCTAATGAGTCTTCAAGGGAAAGAATGAGAGAAAGCATGGTCCCTTGGTCTAAACAATCATGAATTCACTAGCTGTCATACTCAGCTTGGTCTTGTTATGTTTATTGTATTGACTGTATTGTATTTATTGTATTGATTGGTTGGTCAGTTGATTTGTTTGTTTGTTTATTTATTTGGATTTTATTTTACACTCTTCTGTATTTTTGTCTCTAGCGCTGTTAGGTCAAGCTATCAGTACTGCTGGATTTATGTCAGGTCAAGTTTTTAGATCACTGTTTTATTGTAGGGATTCTTGAGTGATTTGGAGGCAATGATCCCAGTTGGTATGATCATGGAGATATATTTTTCAGTTCATGGAAATCTTTGAAAATAAAACAGCCAAAGAGATCCACATTTAAAAGATGTTCTGTCAGATTTGTTTGTCTGCATCTCCACTGGTGTCTAATGTGTCCTTTCCAGTGTCATGTATTGTTTTTCCCTCTGGCTGCCTGTAGGCATAAATGATTCCAGTCTGGCCCTATTCCCCTAAAGCATCACTGTGTTAAGATCATTAGAGTTTTCAGAACACAGTGACACTTGCTATGATAACTTTTTTGCTGTGAAAGGTGTGGATATCTCAAAAATATTTGCACTTTTCCCATGTACCTCTATTGATCTGTATCCACTACAAAGTAGGCATGCTCATGCATTGACATGCTGTCAAGTTCCACTAGACCACTTGCGTCAGAAGGTCGGCTGTGTTGTTTAGATGGTGCAAGAGCACTGTTAAATGTATGGAAACAGATTCTTTCCCGTTAGGATGCCAAATTGCACAAGAACTTTTAGATAAAAGGGAAAGATTCTGAGGCCGGCCTGTAGTACGTTAGTGCCACATCCCCTGAAGGCAGACTGGAGAATGGTGTCGTTTGAATAGGAGAGGAAAGAGGCCCTCTGTCCACTGTGTCATCTCGGTGAGTTAATGCAAAGGCTGGGGGTCACATGATATTACATGATGCAGCTGAATGTAGAGAATTAGAAAGAGAGATGTTTCTTTTAGCCCTGCAAGGCACATCCCACTCAAACCAACCCATTGATCAATCCTCTCTATAGAGGCTCTTGTCACAGATAAGGAAAAAAGTGTGCTTGCTCCATTTTGCTCTTTTCAGCTATATTGCACAACCTAGACAAAGCTTTGCCCTGTAGCATCGTGGTCAAAAGCACTACTACTAACCACAGCCAACACGTCTCTATTTTTACAGCTATTTCTGAATCACTTGTAATGATAAGTCATTTAAGTTATGACATGTGTGGTTAATGCGGCCATGTTCACCTCCTCTGCTTTACTCAATCATTAACCAAGAAGGTCACGATGATATAAGATTTATAAAAGGGTGGAAGTACAGCTAGGCTCCGTGCCTTATCTAGAGCATGCCATATCATCATTTCTCCTTTAAAAAAAAGTTCCTGGAACTGACAATTCACAGCAAACAGACTGGCCCGTGGTGATTGTTTTGCAGAGAAATGACTGTGTGGCACGTGTACCTGAATATCCAGCTGACGGGGTGGGGTGGGGGTGAGGATGGGGGGGTACTGAGCGCAGGCACTGTTGGGATAACACATAGTCTGAACTTGTTTGTGTTCCTTCTTGTGACACACTCTGTCCTGGCCTTATTTGAATCAGAGGTATTTACTTGGAACATAATCACCAACCAGAGTTCAACTCCTGATAAGAAACAAACAAAAAAAATTCAATGAAGATGATGTTTTGAACAGACATAATGGGCAGACCCTAAATTAACCTCACTTTCTGTATCATATTGGCCCTTATGTACTCCTTGCTGATGGTTTTATTGTTCCGCTTTATGTATCTATTCTTATATTTCCTGAGCTGAACAAGATACAACAGACTGCAGATCATTCGTGTCATGTAAACAGTGGCAATCTGTGAAAAGTGAAACTACGGTTGTTTTAGTCACTTCAGTAAAGCCGCCAACATTTTCCATCTCTTTACCTTACTTTCATTAACCACTGCTCTCATAACCACTGCCAGGTTCTCACAGCTCATCATGTGCCACCACAGCAGCATGTGAATTTGTAACAGCAATGTGTTGTTTTTCAAAAGCTCTTTCTGAAAAGAAGTTTCAATTTCTACTAATTTCATGCAAGAATTTCATTGAAATTAAATCCATTCAAAAGTCTTGTCTTGTTTTCTAGGACCTTTGATCTCTGTTTAGTAATGGTTGGTCTTTGCCACTGCTTTGGATAAGAAGATATTTTGTAAATTCAGTTCTCCAGTTATAATCATAAAATATGCAGAAGGACACACACAGGCCAGACAAACTGAAGGCTTATCCATTCCCAAACCTAAAGACATTTGTTTATGTGTTACATAAATAAGTACATACGTAAGTAAGTAATTTATATAGTACATTTCACAAACCCCGGATTGCTTATTTAATTATTACTTGTATTAAAACTCACCATTAACTGAACAGAGTTACAATAACAAGCACCTGCATTTGGTCATTTGAAAGCGAGCTGTTTCTTTTGCCATTTAGATGGAGGTAGTCTGAGCCAATTGTAAACTGTGTGTATGAAAACACTCAAGTAAAATTTTAAGACCCGAAGGTATTTTTTATTGTAACTTTAGGACCAAGAGGTAATTTTTGCTGTTGTGCAAAAAAAAATTTTTGCTGAAATATTCCATGTCTTTCTTCATTTGACTGGCATTTGTCTCAGTGTAATATATCACTTGATTTATCATGTTGGCTTTACAGTTACTTTATTAATTAGGCAAATTAAGTTGAATGCAATGCAGCTGAAGCATCAACTGCCGATAAGCCTTTTTATTCAACGCGTTTTAACACTGAGCATTCATCTGCTGACTTTTCCTTTTTGTTTTGTTGAAAGAATGCAAATTATGTGCATGCGTAATGCATACCTAAGGCTTTGGTGTCAGTTTCTACTGAAAACCTCTACTGTTTTCCAAAACGTATGTGATATCTTCTGGTAACAGGTTTCACTCAATTAACCTACATGCTCACTGCACCTATTAACACGGTTTTTCACATTGTAGCTGTTCTGGTAAGAGTCAGTGTATACAGTAATCCCCCGCTTTTCGCTGACGTTACATCCCAAGAGCACAGCGTATAGTGAAAATCTGCATTGTTGTGTTTTGGTTAAAAATGTCTAAAAATGCTTATGTAAACTCAGTTTAATGAATTACCCTTAAAGAAAATGTAAAGGCAAATAAAAAATCTGAAAACTTCATTGCTTAAAAAACATTAACATTAGCGGTTAACATTAGCAGCATGCAAAAACCCACACACAAAAGAAACACTGAAATAACTCTCTCTACCTGCATGTTTAGCACGCACAGCTTACTAATACTAAATAGACTGAGATAACTGTTGAAAATTTAGGGGGAAATGTTTAAAACACTAAAATATGAGGACAAGACACAGAGGAATCACGACATGCTGCAGAAAAAAATCTGTGAATGCTGTAAAACTGAGGGGTTACTGTGTACATTTTTCCTGTTAAAGCAGGTTGGTAAGGTAGGCTTCTATTATTGACAGCATAACTATCATTGTCTACCAGTTCTTGATTTGATAATACATTTTTTGATATTACCAAATTGACTAGTACAATAATAGTGCATTTTGATTTACGTCCAGCAAGAAATATAATACGATTTATAACAAGATTTCTTGCTACATTCTGGTTAAATATTGTCTGCTATAATTGGTCTATGTCACCTTTTTTATTTTAAAAAAGAGGACACTCTTTTTGTCTTTGCATGGGCCTGGTAGTTAGGATGGGTAGTGGGACTTGCAAGCACTGGAGCATGTGGTCTATGCCAAGATGGTGTGCTGGTGCAGCCTTTAGCCAAGTTATATGTTTGTTCTGGAGGGCATCAGATACAGCATTGCAAAACAGTGTGATCCACTCCTGCCATCAAAGTTAGGAACCCAGCCAAGGACACGAGGGAAGAAAATATGAGCATGTGGAATGATTGACCACTAATGGAGGCATGCTGATTAGAGACCCAGTGAACTCCAATGGCAAATGCACTGAGGAGACGGCTGCGCTGAAGAAGACAAAATAGACTCATGGGGAAAGCAAGAGTGAGAGACAGTGTGTACGCCTGCTACTTGGTCACTCCCTTTTCTAAATCTGGTTAAATGTTCTACAAAGCCTTTAACACGTGGTGTTCAATCTCACTATTTCGCATTTGTTACTGATCTGAGAACAGCGTTGTGGTTTCTCATACAATAGGTAAGGCAGACACACAGCTAGAGGAGGCTGGTCTGCAGTCAGTACATAAGAATGACGTCTGTGAGCAGGAAGAGAGTATTTGCACCCATGATGGGAAATGAGACATTTCCCAACTCTGAAAGAGCAAAGCTAAACCACAAGAAGTAAACAACCTCTGCGTTTCATATATATCAAGAGTTCTGCGTTGACATTTAAACGCTACATGCTTTCTATTCGACATGCGAACAACAAGACCTCCATTAACGGCAAAGACTTCAGAAATGGCAGAAATGATTAATTAAAGAAAATGACTAAACTCAGACAAAAAGGACAAAAGCTGCTTTTGAAAGGTTGGGTTCTTTCAGCGTTAGTACCTAGAGCTCCAGTCATCTGCTCATGTTCAGCCACAGCTGAAAGAGGCCGGCCTTGTTACGGCCGCATTGCTTTATGACCTTCAGTTCTCTGATGGATGTTTGCCAGTCAGATGGTCGGAACACTCTGACACGTTCTTGGGAAGAGAGCAGTCTGCGGGTGATTACAAGAGACACCTGAAGAGCTGTTTAGTTCAGCTTGAAATGCTTTTCCCAGGAGCAAAATGGAATGGAGTCACATGCACGGCCCGCATGAGCCATTACTATTACTGCTACTGAGTACTTTCCGCTGCCTTTTATGCTTTTATGATGTTTGCATTAGATATACACTATTTCCTTGACTTAGAGCAGGAAGCCATTTTTAGGAAGCCGGAATATTTTAATGATGTATTCAAGCTTAGTTGCACTTGAAATATAAGTGAATATCCATAACAAGTCCAGACATTTTGGTCCAGCGTCGTTCACGGTTTTAACAAGTCTGACAAGCCATAATGCTAAGTCAATGAGTTCCCTCAGTCCTGACACAGTAATTTAATAACAAAGCCCGCTAATGTACACAGCCTTTAGCGTTTAGCTGTTATTATTAAAAGTGCCACCTGTCATGTAACGCTGATGTATACATCCAGACAGTCTAAGATTTCTGTCCCAGGCTGTCTGTCTTAGGAGAAACTATACAAATATATGGATACATCCAACTTGACTAGTGTCCCATATTTTTATTTTCAATTTGTACAACGGATGGCTCCTTGTTCACATTGGAAACTGATCTCCAGAATGTTCTAGGACAGAACAGCACTGGAATGCAGAGTTCTAGCATGTGGTGTTCAGGGTCAGGCTTTTCGGTGCTAGCACAAAAGCATTCCCTTTACTGACGTCACAGCAGGCCGGTCAAGACAGATTTCTGAATGTGCATTCTCTGAAAAATCATGGCACTAAGATCATTGCAACATGCTGGAGTTAAAGTGATCCCAATTCTGAAGTGCCTTCACCGTGGAATCATCTCTGAGAACATGTGTCAGAGGACTACTTTTCAACTTAAAACTTTATGGGTCAGCGATGAAAATTTTAATAGTAAAAGTGAGTCATCTCACAGGAGTAATCATACAGTGGGAGAGATTCTACCCACCATCCAAATCAGTTTTGGACACCACTGTGTCACAGGCAGCTCAGATCATAAGTAAAGGGCCAGAGAGTGGGTTTTTCACTGTGTGGGCGAAGTGAGAGTTATTCAGTGCTTGCTGATGAAGTGTAAATGATTTTCGGATACTGTGTAATAGTCTGCAGTGTAATAACTCTGTGGCTGAAGGGTTTTGCTGATAGACAGGTACACGTCTATGAAGTCACTATAGCCTTGCACTGCCCCGTGTTTGTAGCGTTGTAGTTTAAATTGCAAATATATGACATCTTTTTAGTCCTTCGGGAAATAAGAGAAACACTGACAGAAAAGTGTCTTGTCACGTATGCATGCCTACGGGTGACGGCAGAGGGACAAGCGTTTTTCTTCCTCTTGTGGCAGCCATCTTGTGAAAGAGGAACTGCCCCCTTGTTGTTTGGCTGTCATGGAGCGTGCCTCCGAAGCACCACATGAAATGCAAGAACACCCAGTCCTTGTGGTGAAAGAATATGTAAAGTAATACAGCCAGATGGTCCTCTGAATGCAGTGTAGCCTTGTTCACACTGAACACCAGGAACTTTCCAGAGAGGCCTTTTGTGAGCAGAGCTGAAAGACTACCCGCGTTCCCACAGGAGAGGAAGCGCAGTGCTGCTGTTAAAGGGTGCACTCCAGTCGGTGCCGTTCGACTCTTTGTTTCTTTATCCGTTTCAATGAAGTTTGATTTTGCATTTTCCTCTTTAAATTCTGGAATCCTTTTAGTTCAACTATTTGAATACTATCTGAATAATAAAAGCTGTGTGATTATGAGTTTGTCAGAATGTGATAATCTGTTACATCCATCTTCATTTCTTATTCTTGTTTCCCCATTAAGACCCCTCTGATGCTGAAACCTGGAAAGCAGACTTGCCTAATGGTAGCTGTGTACTTTAACTGTTTCTGATTTGGGTGTGAGTGACAGTGACATGGATCTGCTTGCACTATTATGACAACCAGTTCTTTGTCAACAACCAGTTCTTATCTGACAGATCTGAAACAGCACTGACTTTTTCTAGGCCTGCTTGAAGCCCCATAGCTTTTCTGGGGATGAACAGACGTGTTCATTCACTATAGCCAACAGCAACGAAACAGCAAAATGTTGTAATGCAAGAGCCTACAGCCTATGGGCCCCCTCACCCTTACACTGACGTCATATGCTAGGCCTCTATATGAATGTGCAGCCACTAAAGCACTTCAGATATTTTAACACTATTGCTGAGCGCATTAATCTGACTTTTTGGCCACATAAGTAATTAAGCTATATAGAATTGTTGTACAAAGGTGTTTGCGATGCCTCTCACCCCTGTTGACAAATACATTCCAAACCCTTCCCCCTGCGTTGACAAATACATTCTTCCTCCTCCATCAACAAATATGATCAGTACCTTGAAAAAAGCTCTGTTTTTTTCAAGATGCCTGCTTATTTATGTCAGTGATGTATGGCTGTAGTAATTACAAAAAGTGGATTTTTAAAAATTGGGTATGGAACATTTACAATGACACTGCTTGAACAGGGATTAAACACTATATGTGTTTTGAAAGCTGCAACTATGAGTGATAATCTGCCAGAATAGCAAGATCAACATGTATGGTTATGTCAAGTGCATTTCATAAATACCCGACTGAAGGGCTGTTTCTTGCTCTTATTTTGGTGATTATAAATTCAGCTGGTGGCCTAGGGGTTAGGGAAACACCCATGCAGTCAGAAGGTCATGGGTATGAACCCCAGGACTGCTAGTGGCAGCAGTGAGGTACCCTTGAGCAAGGTACTGTCCCTCCACACTGCTAGTTGCAGCCCACTACCTTACTTGTTGAATGGGTTAAATGCAGAGAAAGAATTTCACATTGTTCACACTGTTGTAGTGTGTTCACCTGTGATTAGAAGGGGCCACTTTAGCTCTAAAAGCACTTGATGATTCAGCACTGGCCAGTGTTATGGCGATGTCATCATTAATAATGAAGATAAGTGTTCAAATGCAGACCTGTCCCAACTGCATTTCTGTTATGGGGAGAATGATGGTTTGCAAAAGAATGTCCATAGTATTATAATAATCTGTCCATTATAATAAATTGGCCAACGAAACTAATGGACCCATATGCACCACCTTATTCATGGATACTTAATACATGCATACACACACACACACACACACACACTCACACACGCTGAATGAAGTTTCTTGGGTACTTTGTGAACTTCAGCAGAAGAGATGAGGAGCGCGGCAGCCAATGAGCGCGCGGGTGTCGTGACGAGACCGCGCGTGGACCCCGCCCCCCGCATGGATACGGTGCGCGCGGAGCGCAGAGAGACACACAGCCTGTCACTTAACACACGCAGGACCGGGGCCAGCATGGCACTGTGCACATCACAGGAGTCCAAGTTTCTGAACACCTCCTTCAGGGACGAGCACGAGTAGAGAGGAGGAGGAGGAGGAGGAGGAGGAGGAGGAAAGCGCATGAACGGTTTTATTCTGGCTCGGTTTAATCACGCAGGATGTCAGAGCTGCTGAAAAGCCGGTAAGATCCAGAAAGAAGTGAGTTCAGCTTTCCTGAGAGCTACCTCCACATCAGGACCAACACAAAGGGATTCAGCGGAGTTCACTGCTTAAGCCGAGAATCATTTGGGGTCTGAATGTCCTAAAAGAAACCTTTGGGGGCACTTTTCTTTTTTCTTTTCTTTCTTTTTTTCTTTTTCGAAATGGAACACTTAGCAGCTGAGTGCCTTGTGTCAATGTCCAGCCGTGCAGTGGTGCACGGTCCTAAAGGGAATAAAGAAATCCGGCCTGAAACTGCGCCTGCCGCCCGGCACGGGGAAGAGACCAAGGAGGCTCTGGTGAAGGACAACTCTTCCCTGTTCGTGGTGGCCAGGATCCTGGCGGATTTCAACCAGCAGAGCCCAAACCATTTCGCCGAGCAAGCGAGGATAAAGGAGGAGAGCGTGCCGGTGGCCCTGACGAGAGATGTTGATGATGGAAACTCTGCCACACCTACCGCCACCCCTGCCGACTCTGCCCTCAAACAAAGAGGCAAGCGACTGAGGGCTCGGACTGAACACGAATCCCCCCAGAAAAAGCACAAATGCCACTATTCAGGTTGCGAAAAAGTTTATGGCAAATCGTCCCATCTCAAAGCTCACCTAAGGACACATACAGGTCAGTCCCCCCACTGCAGCAAGTGGTTTGCTCGTTTGGTTATCCTTGTTTTCTCTCTCGCTCAAACATAAATGGCATAGAAAGCGGCCGGGATTATGAATTCATAAATAAATAAATAATGTGGTGGACTATTTTACACGGGGACAGGGTGACAAACAATAAAGCAAACCGCTCCTGTTTACTGTAATAACCGGCAAACACATACGAAATGCAGATAAATTGCCTCATCATAATAACGTCTTTATAATAAAGCGTGTTTTACACTTCCTAGACGTTATTAAAGCGAAAGTGGGCTGCCGTGTTATTTAAGTGGCGGTGTAAACGTGGCCACGCCCACAACCACAGAAGAAAACCTCCAGCCAGGGAGAGCAGCAACAGTTCCCCCACACAATCTCCTCCTCAGCGCGCCGGGGCGGGTCTCCTCACCCCCTCTCGCTCCTGAACGCTTTGTCAGTGCTCTACAGAAGAGATCCGTGCGTTCTGTGCGCACAGTAGCTGTAGCAGCCTCACTACAAGTCATTCAGCCCAGTAACTAATGGGGAGTTTAGAGAACATTAGCAGCTAGTGGTTAGGGAGTTGCCCCTGTGATGGCGTGGGTTTGAATCACATGGCGGCTGTAGGCACCACTGAAATGTCTTGGGCAGGGTCCCCACACACTGCTCCTTGGGTGCTGTGTCCCTGGATGCCAGCTGCCTCGCTGTGTTAAATGCATAGAACAGTTTCATGCGGTGCCACATACGACAAATGCACTCTACAGTATACGCCCATTATTAAGCCCGGCATCATCCTCCCTCCCACCTGAGTCTGCAGTCCTGTCCAGGAAGCCCGTTTAGCTCAGTCAAAAGTTATCGAGACTGGGAAACACCACTTTCTGTGTTGGGCACGGTGCAGAAACAGAGCGGGAGACCCTCGACAGGACTAACAATTTTAGCCCCTTTCTTATTGGTGTGTTGAAGCTCCTTGGGATGTATACAAATATACGAGAGAGAAAGTGCATAAACAGGGAGAAAGGGGGGGCTGCGTGGAGTTCTGCAGATGCTTGTCTGCTTCTTAAGCTCTTTGTTGTGATGTGCCACACCCCCGTCGGCCAGACTGCCAGCTGATCTGGCCAGCAACAGACTCGGCTAGATGAGCTCAGAGAGAGATAGAGCGCAGCAGAACTCCATAGAACACTGCCCTTCGTATCAAATCTAAACCGCTCTGTGCTTAACTAAACTACAAAATACATTTAATCCAAGCATGCTGTTCCATCATGCAGTTATCTGACTACAATATTTTAAAGCATGATCATGCGCCCTGAGTATGTGGAATTTTTTTTTTTGCACAAAGACAGACTTCAGATTCTGGAGAATGATGTGCAGCATATAAAAATGACATAAAAATAGAAATATCCCTTTTTCTAAATACATTTTTGGTTTGACATGGCAGCCATGCACACACCATTTTCAGGTGCATGAGTGAGTGCAGTGAGGATGCCACATGTCATGCCTGGTTTTGGTGCCAGTAATCAGTAGCTGAGGGTTTTGGTTAATTAAGCCCTTTGTTAAATTGCACTACGTCATCTTGACAGTGTTTTACCATGATCAACTTCTTTCTTTCCTTGCTGTAATCTTAATTATTTTTGACACACAGAGGTAGAAAGGGGGCAAGCGTGAGGTGCATAACTATGTGCTTTTAGGTATGAGGTCACACTTATGTGGTTATACTGATGTATTCACAATTCCCAAGTGAGTGATGCAGTTTATGCCACAGTCTGTGGCCTGTGGCCAGTAATACTTTTTCTGGGTCTATGCTTAAGCCCCATCCCGATGCTTTCTCTATTAACTGGGGTTATTCTTTGCTTTCCTAGCTTTTGATTGGGCCTCACTTCACTTGCAGGTTTGTGATTGGATTGTGTTCTGGTTGAATAATGAGTGTTCCGCCTCATTTGTTTTGGTAATCAGAGAATGTGGGTCATTTGAGTTCAGCAGTCCAGGCTCAGCCAACCTGCTACGTGCTGGGCGCCTTTTCCTAAGCACTCAGCAGATTTTTCCTCAGTCTCAATCAGTAGAGCAAAGACAAAATGGATCCCTCTCCCAGCTAAACACCACTGTCTAATTGAAGGGGCAGCACAGTGTTATAAAAACATATGAGGGGAGCCAAGTGAGCTGGAGTCCTCATTTGACTTCAGTAACGCCCTGAACCCTTTTCCGACTCGGGTTTGAACTCTGCTTTGGAACATTAGTCTTCCTGAATCAGAAACTGGGCATGGAGTTCTGTTCCTTTCAGTAATAAAAAGTTGCTTGGATCTTGGGATTGCCTGTTTTAGATGACTCAGTTCAGCTTTGCTGATGTTTTTGATGTGAGGTCGTAATTGAATGCCAAATTGTCTTTTCTAACTCTGTTAGTGTTTTTTCTGGCAGAGCCGAATAATGTTACTGTTTGCTTTCCAGCTGCCCCTTTTCCCATCAGCTCATAATGTCAGAGTGTCCATAAATCGACCCCATGTTCTGCATATTTATAATTTCCGTACTCAAACACGTCTGACCCAGCATAAGAGCTGAAGCAGGTGTGGTAGCTGAGAGAAAGGACAAAAATGTGCTTAGTGTGCAGTCTCCAGGACTGGGATCAGGAATCCCTACTATAAGTGAATGGTGTTGGAGTGCATCATGATAGATTGATAGTGATAGATATAAACAGTGTGCTGCACTCTCATTTCACATATAGGCTCAGCATGCCACAGAACGACTGGCTGGGAAGGCGGCCGTTACATGCGCTAGCTTGCTGTGAGGAGGGGAGGTTTATGGCGGAGCTGGAGCAGATGCACTATTGTGATCAAAAGCTTGCTTAAACCATGCGACAGAGGGCTTGACTCACTGCTTTAAAGGAAAATGCAGCACTGTTTGCATTGAAATGCAAAGACAGTGTTAAAGAGTGTTGACGTTTTGTGGTTTTGATGAGTGACATGTGTATGCTGTATCTCAGACTACTACAAGATCTATGAGCAGAACTGTGTTATGTGCTTGAGCCTGAAGGAGTAAGACTTTACCAACTTGTATGCTGATGCCCTTTCATGTTGAGTCTCTGCACATTTGGGATGTTTGCAGTGTAGCTTCATGCAGAGCCTGAGGTTCATTCATGTACCTCTGTGGTTACAGAATGTTCTTAATTGAGATAAGATTATTAGAATGACCTTCAGGTGACCTCTCAAGAAATCTGTTGCAGCTTAGCCTGACTGTTCCTGGGACTGTCTTTTATGTTACACGGTTTCATTTTGAGCCTTGCTTTGTTCCTTAGGATATTTCACCATAGATGTGTATCTGTGTACCTGTACTCATATGGAATGTACTCTGTAAAATTTGGAGCTCTGTTTTACTTCCTGGACAAGCTTTGTTTGCCCTCAGAGAAATCAGATATTCTATTACTGACACTCAAGGTCATAACAATCAATTGAAAAAGTCTTGGACCTAATTCTTATCTCAACAATAAAGACCTTGATAAAAACCAACGTCAGATCACAGTTTAACAGCAGAAATGCCATTTCAGATTCTCTAATAGCAAATGTCAGGCACCCTGTGGCTTTTAATAAAACAACATGGACAAGACGGAGGGAAAAAGTCTTACAGCTCATAAATCATGCTCATACACATCAATATGTGAAGTGGTGGCTAGCACTTGTTCAATGTGTGAGTTCACAGTGTGCATGCATTTGGAGAATTCACATTACTGGCTGAAGTTGAGGTAAGAAGAGGAAACAAGCACCCGCTGTTGGTTGCTGTAGTGTGAAAGGGAATGGGTGGGGGTCCATCTCAGAAACACTCTCATGAAACTTGAGAGTTTCTCTGCAATGAGAGGAAGTGACGACGTCGGTGGAGACTGACAAAGCTGTGACTGTTGAGCTTGTGGGCAAATGATTGCGCACGTGCTGTACTGATACTGCGCTTGCTTTCTCTTTACCATGACTTCCTTTTCTCTTCCCAGCAATACGTGTCCCCCCCCCCCCCTCAAAATGTCTGCTCTATATGATGCACAAAAACACATTTCAGATGTATTTTTCTTTGCCGTGCAGCTAAACCTTATTGAGCCAGGCTGAATGTCAATTACTAAGACATTTTTGGAGGGTGTTATGATTCGGGTATTAGTCAGAATGTGTATTTGATTGATCTGTTGTCCACTCCTTCAGTTCAGCAGTTGTGTTCCTTTGAGATTGAAATTGATAGTTAACTGTCGGGAAAGTCCACTGGATATTCATTAAGTTCCCAAATGTGTTTGACTGGCAAAACCAAGAGGGAGCCTCGTGATCGGAAAGGGTGCCTTTGGGTCCTGTGTTCCAGGATAATCTCTCCCAGAACAAGCTAATCTGCTCTCTGTGCAGCTCCATAATGTCATCTGTGCTTATTTGCTGCGCTGTTCAAAATTGGTGACCATGAGAACATCTCAGACAATGATACAGGGTGGTTCATCCAAGAGACTTGAGTCTCTTCAGCCACATTCTACACTGAAGTGGTACATGTAGGTCAAAAATTGTGACTGTTCCATCTAGAATACAAATTGGTCATTACACTGTGGGGGCTTGGAAGGGTTCAATGGATTCAACGGGTTCAGCAGGTTCAGGGTCTCAGATTACCAGACAGCTTTTGTGTGACCGCATACATCAGTGAGGTTGGGGGTTCCTTTTTACCAAGCCACTTGGGCTAAACTATGGAAAATGGGCTGGTAATGGCATACATTTTTATGAGATAGGCTAAAGCAGGTTTAGGGTACAGGATTCTGAAAAGCGCAGCGTGTCAGCAATGTGAGGATGACTGTTTTACAAACTGAAGATCCTGTCCCTTATCCCACAGAGCTGCATGCTGGCTATGTGGTTCAGTAAGTTCAGTAAGGTAGTGATCCATTGTATGTTTCATTTTATAATCTCGCAGCAATATCTGTAAAGCCTAATAGGATAAGAATTCCCCTTTGGCATGCTGAAATTGAATAACAGGCCATGTAGTGGAAAATACGAGGTTAGCAAAGACCAAGAGATGGCTCCGATGAGCTCATGTCTGTTGCACCTCTTACCCTTACTGTCCTGTCAGTGCCATGGGCCTCTTAAAAAGCTATTCTGTCATTGTAGTAGCTTTGGACAGACTTCACAACTAATTACTAGCAGCATAACCCAATCAAAGGACATAATGACATATTTCACAGTCGGTTTGTCTTTTTGTTTGTTGGCTTGACCCCAGTGCTCCTGGAGGCTCCTCATGGCATTGTGCTCTAGAGGCTCCCTTAGTACCACCTGGGGTTTCAGAACAAAATGTACATACAATGATGTGTCTGTTTTATTTATATAATAAAGACAGTGATGTTGGGACATTTACAGTATATCCTGTGTAGCTTGACCTTAGACAGGTTCAAGTCTAATAGATGGGTGTTAGCTGGGTATTCTGGCCCTGTTCTTGTTTCCACCAGCTAACCTGGGAACAGAGCCAGGCTCATGGTAGTGTTGGGCACAATGTTAGGGGACAGCGCAGTGCATGGAATGTTCTTTGACGCTCTGACTAAGCCCAGTTTCCATTCCACACCTGTGGACTACCACTTTCAGAGCACCGGCAGGAAAGTTGCCCATGCGTACACTTTGACTTTTGGTGACCTTACGGTATTCTGGTGCACACCAGGTGTTTGATTAGTCTTTATATTAGTACTGTTATTCATTACAGTTAGGTCACTCAGTCTATGCCTAATTGATTTCTCTTCAAGGTACTTGTCCAACATCAGTCATTCGACTTTGTGTTCTTGAATTTGACTCTTTATATTGTACATTCCCTTAGCAAAAAGTAGTATACTTGAAGTTCATTTTATTAAATATGCTTGAGTATAAATATAAGTATAGCAAGTATACAGCCCATGCACTTGTACTAGAAAGTATACTAATTTAATGCTTCTTGGAATTGGAACATTTTTAAGTTTATACTTTAAGTATATTTTATAAAGTCATTGTAAGTTTACAAAAGTATACTTTATATACTTTCTTTATAATTATCAGCCAAGTATACATAATGCCACTATTCTTAAGTATATAAAATATAGGGTCGGTTTCCCAGACAGGGATTAAGCCTAGTCTTGAATTAGCCTTTCCTTTTCAATGAAAAATCTCCATTCACAGAACTACTTAATCCAGGACTAGGCTTAAACCATGTCCGGGAAACCCACCGATAGTATATAAAAAGTAAGCTTCAAGTATCCTGCCTCAGTTTTAGTATATATACTCGTAGTACACTTGAATAAACTACTTTTTGCTAAGGGTTGTTGTGAGAGGAGCATCTCTTTGTAAGGACGTAACCTATTCTGTGGTAACCTAATAGCTAAGCTAGTGCTAGCGCCGCAAGCAGCTGTACACTATGCTGTTCTTCTTAGAACTGCATTTTGCTTGTACAGATTAAAACTCATGCTTGGGATTTGTTTATATAGCAGTTTATTAGATATATGTGCTCAAATGATTTGGACAGCTACAATATGCCCCGTCAATCACAAACCAAGCGCTAGTGTACTTCATTTAAAGGATTAAAAGAAATAAATACATATACAATACATCAGTGTCAAATGTCTTTCTCTTCTTCTCTTTCTCCCCCTCTATTCCTTCTGCACATGTAATGGGGTGAGGTGCATAAGCCCCATGAGTATTTCATCATACACCCAGCCATGCGTTTCCAGCCATTCCTCACTCATTAAAACCCTACTCTTGAGAACTCAACAAATTTCTCCACTATGGTCAGGAAAATACCCTTTATTTCCCCAAAACATCCAAAGCACTCGACAACATGCTCCATTCAATATGTCAGGTAAAGATTAGTTAATGCAACAGCAAGGTGACCCACTCCCTGTACTGTCTGTAACACTGCACTGAGCTCATGTATTCTTTAGTTAGCTCTGCAAGAGCCTTGTAAAAGCCACTCCTCTTCAACCCCCTTAGTATGTGCCCTCTCTCTCTGCGGCTGCTTCTTGCTTTTTGATTGTCTGCCACCCTTAAGTTGGGCTCTCCTGGCAGCAGAGGAGTTCTGTGGTTTGCTTTCCTGCTTTCCTTCTTTTTTTGCTTTCCTGCTTCAGAGGCATTTAAGGGCAAAAAATGTTACCTATAGAGTTGCGTAAGCAGTCATTTACAGGGTCCAATAAAAATGCTGGGGGCCACATTAAGAGGCCCAGTGTGATTGGCTTGTCTGTACTACTAGTACTTTCGCAATTCTTATTCATGTAGCCAACAAGTGGAATAGCTATTACTTTTTTGTCTCACTTGCACTAACATTACTTTGCTCAATGCTGCCTAGGATGTGCTGTAACGGACGAAGGGGTAGGGCGGGGTGAAATGCAGGGATCTGCTGTCAGTGCCCCAGTCAATGTAGGTCATTTGTGCAGCTGCATCTGTAGGCAATCTGATTTGCCTGCTCTCCGGCTCTCTGTGCGGGGACCAGAGATCACTGCTTATTTTTGAGCTAGAATTGGGTGGGAGAGAAAACGACAAGATAAGAATGAACAGAGGCAGATAAGTGATGTACTTTTTTTTTTTTTTTTTTACAGTGTAACGAATTCTCGGTTGTCTCCAGGCTGTCATATTTACATTACTGTCATCTGTGAAGCGTTTGACCCTTTCCTGTGTAATGTATCTATGAGTGGAGGATCCGGGGCAGTTGTGCTCTCTGAGGCGTGGTCATGTGAAGGATGAAAAGACACATTCAGCCGACGGGCCCTGGCCCAGGGGGGAGGGGTCTCTCTGCTATTTCACATATAGAGGTGAAAAGACCACACTTTGTCTGAATGCTGTCTGCCTGCCAGTGGGGGCACGAAGGAGCGCCATGCATGAAGGGACTCTGCAACCTACCTGCTCATGTCAGCATTTCTGTAGACCTAAACATCTCCTAATGGCAGCAGCTGTCTCCATGTCCATAGTTAACCAGGGTAAATAGATGAGCCCACAGCCTGCAGCAAAACAAGCCTGCCAGGCATTTTTAAAGTGCCCTCAAGGCCGGAGAGAAGCTCCACTCCAGTTAATTGATGAGACTAAAGTGATAAGACGGGCAATTTTACAAAACATGCTTATGCCCTGACCAAGAGAAAAAGGCTGCAGGACTTGTGTCTGCCTCACTGTATGTTTGTGCATCTGTGAATGTTGCAGAGAGTGGGAGGAGTGAGTTATGGCTATCATGAATGGTTGTCTGGGTTAAATGGGTGAAAGAAAAGGCACACCCATTGCACGCAAGGCTGATGCTATTGTTCATACCCCACCAGTACTGACACCATGTGATGATACAATAGTGATTTTAAAATGCATGGCTTTTTTGCATTTTTACTATAGACAAATCCTGTGTCTCAGCAAGCCCAGTCCAGTTCTGATCATTACACCTGACCCACCCATATATCTTTTTTCCACCCATTCTCACAGTAACATTAATCCCCAATTTCTCAAAGTCAAATGAGTGAATGGAGACAACGGACTGAAAGCCTGGGATGACGCACTATGCTCTCTGTGGTTAGACAGACCCCTCCTCCACACACTCATTCAGATATGCATACGCACACAAGCTGGCAAACAAGGTGTAATATCCCTCTGGGTTTTTTTTACCCTTTCTCTGTTCTTTTTTTATCTGGGTCAAACCACACGAGGAGCATTTCACTTCATCAGCAAGATGACTCCCCCCTGCACTTGTTATGAAATGAACATTACATCTCACATTGACGGTTTTGTGGCGTAAACGCTCTCCAGCAGTGACTTTATTACCACTCGTCCTTGAGCCAGTATTTGGGTTTGGTCTCTATGGTATATGTGGCCACACTGAGCTCACTTCTTGGCACCCATCATTAGATAGTGGGTGTGACCCACATCTCCCTCCTGCCGTGTTTTTGGACAATAACCGCGCCTACTCTCGTGATGTCTGGTTCTGATGACTTAGCAGCGAGTGAGGTCATGGAGCTCGCTCTGTAGGAGTGATACTGAGGGGGGAGAGCCTAGTAATACCTCCGTTGGCCTGATCTGGGAACAGCACTGCAGTATATTCTGCTAATGGTGTGCATTTGGGCAGGACGAGGCTGGTTCGGGACCAGAAGAAAGAGGCATCTTATATTCTAAGCAGATTCTGGCCAGGGTGCAGCCTCCACCACCCTCATGTCATTAACCCACTGTGGAGAAGCATGGCTGGCTGGCTTCTTCCTGGCCCTTGGCCACAGCCATAAACACAGGAATAAATTACATCCCTCTCATGACTGCTACCACTGCATTTGTGGTGCCACTCTGGACCTCACGGTTTGCCTTGGTCTTCCACTGATCTCAGTGGGCGTGCTCAGTCGAGCTTTGGACCTCGAAGTGGTAAGTGCTGGATTGCTAATTCTGAGTGTAGCAGTACTTCATGTGATCCTTCAAGCTGACCTCATGACAACAAGGTTCTACTTTAAGAGTATTTATATTATTCATAGATTGATTACTTTGTCTTGGGCCCAGAAGCTCTTTTTTACTAAAAATTAAAGCCCATTTGACAACCTAAGCCTTCTTAACTGGATCCTAGCCATTGCAGAAGAAATCATATAACTGGCCTCAGATAAAAATGGAAAGTTTCCACCAATAACTTGAAGCTTTGGGCTTCATTTTGTGTGAGTAGTGAGTGAGTGATGTATGACTGTGAGGATTGGTTTAACTTGGTGTCTGGTTGGTGGGCTGGAGGGCGAGTACACTTGTCTCTTTCTGATTGTCTTACTAAATAGGACCTCTCAACAGGAACTGTTTCCCAGGCGACA
The DNA here is from genome assembly GCA_037974565.1 of Clupeocharax schoutedeni. NCBI lineage: Eukaryota > Metazoa > Chordata > Actinopteri > Characiformes > Alestidae > Clupeocharax > Clupeocharax schoutedeni. The sequence continues at coordinate 8,124,472 of JBBPDH010000124.1, forward strand.
ATAGCTGAGGGACAACTAGCAAAGATTAGAATGTGAAAAAAAGCTCATTTCGGAGCATGTTTGAGGGGCATCTTCAGAAATCGTGTGTACAGCCCTCAAGCTAGCTCAGCGTGGACTGGGAAGTGCACTTTTATGAGGCTCATAGTATTCAACAGTCAGGAAGGATTCATTAGACCTCCCACCGGTGGCCATGTCTCACCACCTCAATCGCTCGCCTGCATGTGAGCATCACGGCTGAGGGGGCTGAAGGAATTTTATCTCATTCTCACAGGGTTGCTGGTAGCTCTTGTTGGAACAGGTGACCGACATTAAGTCTCCTGGATCATCATTCAGTCTACTTTGGTGTTGCTCAGATACAGGACTGATCAGATGTCTGAGGAGCAGACGGTTCTCCTTTTCCAGTTTCCCACTCATCCATCTCAAAGCCCATTCAGTTAGACTGAGGATCCTCCCTCCCCTTCCTGAGTCTTTTCCATGCAATTAAACCATGGACTTGTCATGCATCCATGTGTGAGTGAGGAAGAACAAGAGCCAAGCCGTTTATTTACTGACCTAGTGGCACCGAAAGGGAACAGTTATGTAAGTCTGCTACTTGTGACATAATCATATCTCCTCAGATGGAAAGACACTTGCTGCTCAGTTTGCTAAGGTGCTGTGTATTACCATGAGTGACTTGAGGCAACTGCCATTCAGGGTAACCAGGTCACTGTGTTCGTTAGCGCAGAGCTCAGAACCAAAGCCCTTCCCTAATTACTAACCAGCATTCTGAGAAAGACAGGGGCACACTCTGTCCTTTTGGCTCAACGTCAGAGAGAGTGCAAAAGAGAGAGAGCGGGAAACTGGCCTACTGGCAGCCTCTGACGTCAGACACCCGCAACCCAGGCCATGCACAAGAGCGATACTTGCTGATACCGACACCGCACGCACCCTCCCCTCGTCCCCGAAATGTTGGTGAAAAAAAGGAAGGTGATGAGGGGAGTGGCTAAGCGTGATGTGCTTGGTGCAAATTCGCCTAGTCATGGCCATGTGTTTAGAGCAGGATTGGTGTGGCACATTTCCGTGCTTGTGGCTTCTCTATTGTTTCTATACCTAAACAAAAGGGGGTGTCACCAAAGATTTCCCAGTGTCCCCTTGGGTTTAATCCCTGTTGCCCTAGGGATTCATCAGCCCCCCCAGCAACATATTGTCCTCTTAAGTCTGTACTTCAGCACAATGACAAGGATTACCCGATAAATGATTGGCGTGTTTGTGGAAATGTTGGGTCGTGTCCTCGTGGTCGCACATGGGCAGACAGACAGAAAAGCCCTGAGCACAGCACTTTCTCTGAAAAGGCTGCTTGCTCTTGTTTTAGATGTGTGGTGACACAGCATGGCACTTTTGTCTGGAGGTTTCTCTTGACTGCACACATGCAGGCTCCCTCTGCACATTGGCCTCAGGACTGTTTTGGATAATCCCTATCTACAGCAGCAAAAAAGACAGTCAGAGGGGGCTCCAACTTAGTACTCTGGAATTATCTAGAATTTCAATGGCTGTCAAATTGTTCACATTTACTGTAATTTATCTATTGTTTTTTAAGTAATTGCATAAGCCCTTAGAATAGTTAAGTAAAGATTTCTCTCTGAAGTGTGCTGCTACAACTGGCTGTAATTGCAGTCATCCCAGATCCGCTCATCTTTCTTACAGTGAAATATTTATGTTGTTGGATCTTCTACCATTGCCCCTGAGGCTGCTTAAGGACACACCAAAATTCCATGTGTGTTTGTAAATCGCTTAACCCAAGCTTCAGTTAATAATCTGCAAATCATATGTTACTAGTATCTATACTGATGCTCAATTACTGGAAAAGCCTGTGAAGTTCCACGGTACTGTTTCTTTGCTGTTAAGAACTAGGCTAATCTTAGATTTGGTCTATTTATGTTTATATTCCACGATGATGGTTGGATCCAGGATGTTTAAACGAGGTCAAACAAGAGCGACCCTTTCGGATTAGTTCATGTGGGCGTATAAGTGATGAAGGTTACAGAGGGAAGAGATTGATATTGTTATTTTGTGTGGATGGGAGTTAATGTGTGTGTGTGTGTGTGTGTGTGTGGTAAATGAGAATCAGATGATGGCGTGTTTGCATAGGAATGGGAGCTCAGAGCCTTTATTTGCTCATCTTTTAGCTGATGTGAGAATGTGGGTGTGCGGGACCTATCTCATTGCTGTTGTTGTGTGAGTACTGTACTAGTGAATAAACCAGAATGGAAACGTGTGCATCATTTGTAGATGTATATTTGGAACATGTGCATTCTTGTTCTGTCAGTCACTAAAAGTAGTTTCAATGGCTAAACTGTGTTGTTTGTGTCTATCTGTGCATGGCTTTGTGTGAGTGCAAGTGTCCACCCATTAGCTGGGAGTGAGGGGGGTGTGGAGTTGCAGTGTGCCTGGAAGAGATTGGCAGAATAGTAATACAGACAGAGCTGATCCAGACTCACTTTGTCTAGTGCACTCCCCTCTTTACAGTCTTTGTATAGCAGGGGGGTACAACAAGATCCCCCCAGCATTGACTTCAGTCTATGAATCTGGTACCATATTGTTGCTTTCGTAAATCTTGTATCTTGAAAATGGAAACTTTATAGAAAAACGTTTTTAATTTTTTAATGTTAATGCATTATAACATTACTGTATGTCATTTTAAAGCAGTTCCATGGGTCTATTCACTAAGAAATGTTATCATTACATAAAGGGCAGCTTGCAATTATGTAAAAAAAAATAATTCCCCTAAAAAGAAGTTATGAGGCTTTGATATGACAGTTAAGATATATATTGGATGTATGTTTGAAGTAGCATATGGTTTTATACTGCAGCCCTTAGGGAAACCACAGAACAAAGCCAGTTGCAGTGGGCAGTCTGGCCCAGTTGCATGCTTTTTCCACTTTGTCCATATTCCTTGTAAAATGACTCAGATGGGCAGTCTGACCCCTTTCTTTTATTCTGTCATTTGAATAATCGCAATCACAAGATGAACACACGCAGAGGCAATATGTTTAGTCGCAGTATTTTTCAAAAGCAATGCCCCTATCTTTACCACATGGCTTTGGAGAACTGATGTGTAGAAAAATGGTAAAATTAGAACGCAGCTCCTGCTATCGCAGGGCAGAAAACCAGTGACATGGAAGTAAAATGAGTGGTGTATCAGACGTTTTCCCTGGCTTTTCAGAGTGAGATGCTGAATACAGACCACATACACAATTTCCACATGGAACTGTGAGGAAACCACACCAAGATATATAGGCCCATCTGGCTTTGAGTAGATTTGTGTCAAAGCCTACTTTTATTGCCTGATGGAAGAGGGGGAAGGGTATAATTTCCCCATGCGTGGAGTCACTAATAGTTACATGTTGGAACAAGAGCAGGGTAGTACTTTAAAGATCTTTAGCATCTGAAACCTGCCTAATTAGACTGTGTCTTGCTCCACAGCGTGTGCACATTAGTGAAAAATGCTGCTTTGCTTGGATCACGCTTTTGCGTCAACTCTAAAACTGCTTGGGTGTGTTTAATCCCAACTGGTGTAGGTTTGTGTATTTAACACTCTTGATGGTTAACACAACAAAATATACTATATGTCTCATGTTTGGTTTCTTATTCGAATTCATCTTCTGTTAGCATGATTCAAAGCACATATGGCTTATTTGTAACGCAATGCAGTTTAGGGCTTTCACCTAGCTTAATGGCTGTAAGCACAACTTTTTCTAAAAATGGGAGACCAATGGGAAAGGGCCAGTGCATTCTCTGCAGCGGGACGCAAAAAGCTGAAAAGCATCAAGGCCTTTATGAATGCATGTGGGACGTTCGTTTGTGATCTAAATCCAGGTTAAACCGTTGAGTGACCTGTGTGTGAATGGGTTCTGCCCAACAGTTCATTCACTGTGATCTACCATTGAGCACTAAAGAGCTAAACCGGAGCGTCTGGTGATGCAGCTTCCCTTTATTGAGAGAAGGCTCAGGCATACAAGGTGGCCATTTATTTCTGGATGCAAGTTTGCCCTGATATGCTCTAGGGCCTCGTTTCAATATGCAGGTCCTAACCTCAACCACTGTAGCTATAGCAATTGCCTCTTCTATATGGTTATGTTGACACAGGTTGTGTAAAATGGCCATGAATCAGCAGAACACTCCTGCTCTAGTAGAACCTCTTGGTGTTCTACTAAAACAGAGCGCCTGCAGTTGCTTAATAGGGGCCATACTGGATACAAAAGGGCATGGCAGGGCTCAGCTGTGCTGAAAGAACCCTTTGTCCACATAAGGGTTGGAAAAACTGCTAGGTTCACATCAGTTGGCACAAGCTCCCCTGTTAACTGCTGTTAGCGACGCATGGTAGTGTTGATGACTTGTGGCCTCCTTAACACCTTTGTGCTGAACTCAGCAACCTGTTGAAATACATTCAAATCAACATGGGTTCAAATGACTTTAAATGGAAAACAAACCAAGCTAAGCAAACTTTGCACAGACTGAGTAAATGTGCCGATTTATAATCATCATGTTACTTTGTAGTTTAGAATATTGTCACAGTCTGAATGATCTTTTAAACCAAATTTAAAAATGTCTCTTTTCAAAAATTTCTATGGGCTAATAGATATGTACAAAAATGTTCCATTATATAAAAATCATTACCTTCCATCTTTTGTACTTATATGAAGCCATGGTAGATATACTACCATTTAAAAGGCAGAAAGTAATCAGTAATATAACTGACAAAATCTAGGATAGCTAATATTTGGAAAGGGTGGATCAAATATCAGTTCCGATACGAAAATCAGTGTAAATATTTAAAAAATCTAAAACATTTAGATGTATTTTCTGCATGTATTTTTTTTATAGATGCACACATTATATGTTATTATATGTAACTAGATACATTAATGGTTCCAGAAGTTTGGGTTTGGAAGTGTTTCTCAGTTATTAACATTGTAGTGCATGCTTGTGTTACCTAGTATATACATTACAAACCTAATGTTATGAAAACAAGGTACTTATATGTCTGAATGTCAGTGTTTGTGTTGAGTAAATACTGACAGCTGTGGGTGTGTGTGTTTGTGTGTGTGCGTGTGTATGACACAGGAGAACGTCCCTTTCCCTGCACCTGGCCTGACTGCAGTAAGAAGTTTGCACGCTCGGACGAGCTGGCCCGCCACTACCGCACCCACACGGGCGAGAAAAAGTTTGGCTGCCCACTGTGTGACAAGCGCTTCATGCGGAGTGACCACCTGATGAAGCACGCCCGCCGCCACTCCGACTTCCAGCCGGCCATGCTGAAGAGGCAGCAAGGTGGCCCCAGCGGAGCACCTGGTGGAAGCAACACACGGCCAGGCTCCCTCAGCGACTACAGCCGCTCAGATGCCTCCAGTCCCACCCTCAGCCCCACTCTCAGCCCTGCCCTCAGCCCAGCCAACTCGCCTTAAACCCGGCCGCACTTTCTGCCCTCCGCCCCTGGGGCTCCAGGCTACTTCTTGTTTTTTTTTTAAATATAAATCCTCCTCTTTCTTTTCTGTCGAAAAATAGTGGTGTTGCACATTTGTTAGCGGCCATCTACTCTTTGCTAATCCCTTTGCTTGCTGTGGTGTACTCTACTGTACATAACCGCTTCCTGTAGTGCAATTTTCTCGTGCAACTCCATAAAAGAGAAAAAATCGAGCGCAGAAAAGAAAAAAAAATGCCTTTCCCAGATGGCAATATTTACATTATGAACCATATGTCTGTATTTTTATAGCCTCTGGCCACGGCCAGTTTTCCATTGTGTTTTTTTTTTCCCTTTCATTTAATCAACTCTGTTCAAGTGAACAAAAATGTAGACATAATTGACAGGTATACGATATTTTTTTTCCTCCTTTTTATTTAAAAACGGGTGAGGGGGAGGGGCACACACACCTCAGGATTCAAGACAGTTGTTTTTTTCTTCTCCTTTAATATTCACCTTGACTGCACAATACAAGCATCACTTTACTCTGAAATTCAACAAGGGTTGAATTTTGTGCCCTGCTCAGGGATGGCCTCGTTAGCTTGAAAGAATGAACATGATGAAGAGATAACATACATAAAAAAACAGCCTTACACTCAACAACAACAAAAAATTGCACTCTTCCTTTGTCTTTTTTTGTTGATTTTCACATCAGACGAGACTAGCACTTGGTTATCAGTCGTTCAGAATCCACATAATTATTTGATCTGTCTGTAAGAGGTGGTACAATAGAGCGGGACTAGAAGGAATGAAAGTCAGTGTGTCTTTGAGACTGGAAAGAACTCTATTTGTGTTCAACGTCACTATCTCTCAAACCTTTTATTTTTTTTCCCACAAAGCTGTGGAGGTTGTCCTGGCTGGGTCCTGATTTCAAAGGGAAAATGTACATTATATGAATGTAGAATGAAACCACCATCACATTGCTCGTCCTGCCCAGGAGCATTAGAGCCCAATTTTCTTTACAGGACTAAATAAATCCCCCTAAAAACATGGAGGATAAAGTTTCAAATCAGCTGCTTTGCACCATAAAGACTGCATATGCAACTTCAGGGGTTTTTTCCCTCACAACAGTACAGGTATATAACACACCCAGGAAGGGACTTTGTTGGGACCTCTTTGACTCACACTCGAAAGAAAGCATAAGAAGAAAAAAAAAAAACACATGAGCAGAAACCACCAAAGACTGAAGCGTGAAAGAGTGAACAGGATGCATTTTCTTTTCTTCTGCCAGTGATATCCAGAGGTGGGGGTGGGGGGTGATAGTGGTGTGATGGCGGATGGAGGGACGGAGGGAGGGGGTAATGGTAGAGTCTCAGGTAACGGCAGACGCCCTGGCCCTTTGCCCCGCACCCCGCCCAGACCCTCTGCGGCCTGTGAGCTGCTTGGGAAGCGTCCCACACAGGGCTATTCATAGCATACTGGAGAGGAAAGTGGAGAGCCACTGCAGTAGAGCTGTCCTCAGCCTGCCTCCCCCTGGAGAGGGACAGACAGGGAAAGAGAAAGGCAGACAGAGACAAAGAAGGGGAGGAAAACATGGAGGGTGTGTCTCCTGCATCTTTCGTCACAGGAAGACTAGCCCTGACTGGTCAAAATATAGGCTGGATCATTGCAGGTTTTCAGAGTGGAGTTATAATGCGTTCGGAGGAAACTCGTCAACTTATAAAGTCTATAGAAATGTCTTGTGTCATAATTACAGATCACTGGCAAATGTGTCATGTTGACAGTACAGATTGTCATAGTTGAAACAAAACTTTGTAATTCCAAAAGTGAAAAAATGTTCTTTTAAATAACAATGCAATATGACTGTATTTCAAGTAACTTTGGACAATTTCTATTTATTATGAATTTTTCATACAATGTGAATGGCAGCTGGCATTTCCAAATACAAAAACAAAGTTATGACATTTGATTTGGTGATTTACCATAACTTATAAGCATCCTTGATTTTGTCAGTCATTCAAGTGCAAGTTTCTTGTGTCTGCTCAGCAGAATTGCTGGCCCAATGGTTGCAGAGTAAAGTCTCCATTAAGAACCAAAGCAGCTATCTGCAGAAGGCAGGAAAGAAAGGGCCGTGCCCAGCGGGACCTGATAAAGACGGGGGGGCTTTATCATAAGCTGAGCAGTCCAGCGGAAGAGACACCCAGTCAGCTCTCCCTTATGGCTCTTCCAGGCAAACACACCCCTCCACTCCCCTCTAGACTGCCCCCTTCCTGTTCATCCACTAATGGAAAAGAGAGGGGATGGCTCCTCTTATTTGGATGCCTCCTCTTATTGAACGGCATCCAAAATATCAAGAAATTTGATTTCAGTGCACAGAAAGGCAAGGGCCAAATAATATAAGTCCAACAAGGAGACAAGGGCTCATGGGCAAGAAGAACTATGTTATCAATTAAGACGAGAATGTTTAGCTTGTCTGGCGAGATGTTATCTGAAATTCTTGCCCCTTGAAGCAGAATGGAAGATGTGTGCTGATTTTGCTACGTTTTTTCCAGCTTTGGACTTTGGACTGCTTTTGGATCCTTTTTTACCCTCTTTCTCTGAAAGGCTGCCCTACAGACAGGTGCACAGATGTGAATCAAGTTAATTTCTTAGCATTTGTCTTTGCAGTATATCCTTCTCATTGCAGTGAAGTCAGGGACACCTGACAGTGCACTTGTTACATGGTGGTAGTTTATCCAGACCTCTACATACACTTCTTTACTGTTGCGGACACTCTGACAGAAACAGTCAGTGTTGCCGCTAAACACATTACCTCAATATACCATAACAGCAGCTGCTTTCAAACTTGATTCTCATTTCAGAGGGGCTAGTTAGGCTGTTGCAAATGCCGCTACCAACATTCATGCAGTAATCCAGACATATCATTTGAGTTAACAGTGATTTGCCGTCCTTTGGTTGCTGTGACCGGGGAGGATGAAGTACCAGCGTGAGAAAGTGGCTTGATGTTGCTACAAGCCATGAATCAAAGCTATACTACATCAGCCCAGGCCAGAAGCTGTTAAAAAACTACATGAGTTGAGGCACCACTGTCTAAACTACTGTGGCACTGCCTCACACACATTCTCACATTCACATCTTCATACTCGCACACACACAGATTCACAACCCCATCGACACCTATACAAACACTTGTCCAGCAATGTCACTTTTCCATGCTCTCTGTTATTCCTGTGTCACATATTATACTTGTACTCTTCAGCCTGCTAAGTCCATTGTGGGGGTATGATTTTCCCAAAGGCTGAAAAAAGATGAGGCGCACTGCACTGCCTTTGTTTTCATGGGGGTTCACACTTCATTTTGGAGCTGGTTTTGCTCTATTTAGTAGTTCATTGTTTAGCATAGGAAATTAAATACAGTGATACTGGCTTTCATTTTGATATGTCATATGTCATCAAAAACAGCTCTCACTAATTAAAAGCAACCAGAAAAAAACACCATAGCAAACAAAAAGACACATACAGTGCGTCCTCCCAGTAAAGGTAATTTCCTGCCTCGTGCCACATGGCAGCTGGTGGGACACATTGTAAAAACAGTACCTTGGCAAATGCAATGAGAAACAAGAAAATTATCTTCCAGTTCAATAATTAGATAAAACAAGAACTGATGAATTAAAGATCTAGACATATGTCCAGTTGTCTTATAGAATAAGATGCTCTCACTTGCCAAGATGTCATTTTTTGCAGTGTAAGGGCAGAAGGCTATGGAAACTGCCCACCTGGGGATGTGGTGTCCCAGAGCAGCGAGAGCAGGTGGAGGGCCTGTGAATACCAGGCCTTGTCCCTCTATCCACCCTCCCTTCTCTCCCCTCCTCCCCGGGGCCTCTCTGCCCGAGCCTTTCAAACCAGCGCACATAATCAAGGCATTCTCTCTTCTCTCTGCCTAAAGAAAACACCCCTAATGAAAGTAAACAGCATCACAGACGCATTATTCCTGCAATGAGACCACATGTCTCGCTACTTAGATAAACTGCCCTACCCTGCCTTTAAACTGATTCCAGAAGCGCAGCTGACATGGAATTCCACCCTGTGGCTGCCAACACTGGAACACTACGTTACTGGAGTACTGGTTTCTTAATGGCATTTTTTTTTCATCACCTCCCATTGGCCATAACGAAAGAGGAGATGGTGACACCTTGTCATCAATATCTTACATTTTCTCAACTTCGGCATTTGTCTGTGCTCCTAGAGAGCCATTTATTGCAGTGGATAATTCACCTCTTTGTGCTCCTCACTGCTGGTCAGTGTCGAGTGCTTAATAGTGGATGAAAGTCCTCCTCTGAGGAGTGGCCATAGCCCCAGTCCCTAAACTGTACTCATCCTAAAGTGTAGCAGCATGTTCAGACGGCATCTGTGCCTCATATGAGCCCTGACATGGTCCTTTAAGGGCATCCTGGAAGTACAGCGTTGTTTAATCCTTGAGGCACTGCTGAAATAATATGTGATGAGGAAAATCTGTATTTTCTGCTTTAGTCAATGGACATTTATGCATACAGGTTAGTGTGAAATTCATGTAAAAGCGTTCTTTTTTTTTTCGTTCTTCATTTTCACTGTTCTGAAACTACTTGAATCAGAGGCGAGACCATTGAACACAGATTGAGGCATGTCTAGGGCAAAACTGTACTCGCTCTGTCTGACTAACAATTCAAATTTCACACAAATTACATGTGCTTATGGATATATTCACCTGGCTTCATTAATTTGTAATATGTTTTTTCCCCCTTTTTTCTGTTTATAATAATTGAGTATATGTTTGAATTGATCATTCATTTTTTCTGATCGTCTTATTTCATATTTTATATTCAGTCCACGGCAATGAAGCTTGTTCATGCTATAGTTCTTTAAGCATTGTGGGAGGTAGAACCCAGCAGCTCCTTCTTTATTCAGAGACACTGAATGCTCTTTGTAATAAGCAGGATATAGCTGTATAATCTCTTTTTTCCCCCTTAAGACTGCTGAGCTATGGCGAGAGGGTGGATAACGGGTGATGTTGACAAAGGGAAATCCTTTCTTCTCTAAAGCATTGCATGAGACTGATGTGATTAGCTTCATTTTCAAATGTTGCATAACCATAGAGACCACAGCATTGTGAGTTGGTAGTGTAGTACAGATTATTATTGTTATTATTATTACCATTGTTACGTTTTATTATTTTTCTTTTCTGTGGTCAGAGACTTAAGATCACCACCATGTTATTTGTCATGTCTTTTCAAACTCATACCTCTACAATGAAACTGAATTGAGAACGTTTTGAATGAAGTATTTGGGGAAGTGGGGATGGGAGAGGTGATTGGAATGCATATCTGAAATAATTGACCAACTTCAATGTTAATGTTGTTAGAATTGTCGGTCTCTTTTGAAAAAGAAAGTAATGAAATCATAAACAAACATTTGACCACAGGACTGCCCCAATAGCAAGCATTATTTTACTTTCTTATTTGTTGATAGAATTATACTAATCCGTTTAGTAGAGTAGAAAGGAAATTTAGTTCAAATTCGTTTTTTGTTTTTCTTTTTGATAGCACATTAGGTTTGAGAACGAGTGCCAAAGGCATTAAAGGTGTAATTCCATTAAACTGCAAACCCTTAGACATTTACCATAATAGATAACATTAAATAAATAACCTTGTACAGTTTTCTATGAGTGATGTGATTTAAAGTATCTGTACAGGATTGAATGATGTGCATTAGATACACAAGTATTTTTAAGTTTAACTTCTTATTTTGTTTTGGTGTGATCTTGATGTACCTTTGGTTATGTTGGTTCCTGTTCATTTGTTTTTGTTTTCCTTAATTTGTCTTGGGTCTTGGTTGTACAGTTTGGAACTTATATGGTCTGAAAGCCTAAACTCTTGGACGTTATATTGAATACCCAACCATTCCAAAGGATTGCAATTGCATTTGCTATAAATGTGCTGCTTGTATCAAACCAATGCATTGAAGCTTCATTCATTTTGTGTATTTATTATATGTTTTCTTTTTGACTGTGATGTATTTTCTAAAATACATTGGTGACTAGTTCATTTGGGTACTTTTCTTAACATTTTTCCAGTTTTTTTCTGCCATTTTGTAGAAATGCCTCTGTTCATTTTTACTCTGTGCTTGTACTTTGTTGGCTGGTGCCTGCTGGACTGTATAGACACAGCCATGCCACGTTTGGACAGGATAAGTAGAACTCCCTGAAAGACTGCTTCTGTGTGAACATTACCTCGTCAGTTTCGTGTGAAGTAAATGTGTGAGTTTGAAGAACCGACACGCAAAATAGGGCTAGGCCCATGGAACTACTGCACGTTTGTTTTGAAGAGGTGAAAGATGCTATTGCAAAGGCCAAAGTGGTGCTATAACCTGCCACTCGAGCCACTGAGCGAGGGGACCCACACTGTTCTCTTAATTAAAGTGCAGCACTGGGTTACAAAAACTGGAGCTTCACTGCGTCTGGATTTGTGTATTACGACTCGTCACCAAAGGCTTCTAGAATGGATGAGTGCACAAATGTCCGTTTTGCGTTAGCAGGAATTCAGTCCGCCGTTCCACAAAGCACATTTAAGCCCATTTGTTGAAAGGAAAGCTGTAAACCCTTCAAAAACGTGTGACTCAATGATGTATTCTCAAATACGTCTTCAGGAAACAAAAGAAATGAACAAAGGCAGGGTTAATCAAGTTCATTTGATTTGTTGATTGTCCCAGTAAGACATATCTGTGAATATATAGACTTACTAAAAGACTGTTGCTTGCCCCTTAATGCCTGTGGTCCCTTGTGCGGTCTAACCCTGAAATGTAGGGCCTCCACAGGTAGAATAGCACTGTGTTTGTGCGGCTATATTTTTAAATTTCTCCAAAGAACCCATGAGTGGCCATCAAATGCTGTTCTGTAATTGTGCAGCCAGGGGCAAAACTCCTGGACATCATTCGTTTGTCAATGTAAGCACATTGTAGGAAGCTTTGTCCATCTTTTGAAAAGAAAATGTGGATGCCGGCCAATGTAAAACTGTTGGTTCACAGAAACGCCTCCAAATATTTCAAATGAAGTGTAGACTGTATTGCTGTCGAAGTATCGTCACCTTCTCAGTCACCGACGTTGATGATTAAGAGTGCTTTTAAAGCCTGTGGTCACTCGTGATCATTCAGTTGTATCTTAATCTGTGTGGTCAGACTCGAACACGCCAGTACCCTTTTAAAAGCATTCAGCTTTCAGTGGTGTCAGCAGTGCTGAAGCTGCTCTGATAGCAGGTGCTATTGAACACGCGTGACTGGGTTACTATACCAGGCTCAAACTCTACACACAACCCCCACCCCACCCCCGAGAGAACTCAATATAGAAAACTGCACAGTTCAAACATCTACATTTATTCATACCATTTACGTTCCTTTCCTAGAAAGTGCACTCAGTAAACTTTTTTACTGCGAAGATATCTTTAAGGCCCAGCACCTGTGATGGATTAAGAAATGAAAAAAGGCCAGACAGTCTTTAAATAGACTTATTTCGAGGCCTCTTTAGCTTTTCACCCAATAAATCAATAGATATTAGTTGCATTAAGTCTTTCAGTGGCCAAAACTAATTTTCAGACATCAGTGATGCACATTTACTTTACTGTTAATGACCCTCTAATCATGACATGAACAAATATAAATGTTGTACAAAGAGAATTTTAGGAAGGCCATGGAGGCCTCAGGCTGTCCTCTAGGCGTCCCTCTGTGTACTCTGCTTGCCTTCCTGATGTCTGTTTCAGTCTCTATTTTCTACATCACCATGCGATGCCTGTTCCAATGACTACAGCACCGCTGTAATGCTCTTTGTATAAAATAACTCATAACTTCAGCTAAGGCCAGTTCCTATCTCCATGACCTCATTCAAAAAACTGCCATGTATCACCATTTTTTTCCCTTTCTTCCTCAATCAACCAAAATCACTCCAGTGAAGTATTACAGTTGTACAGTTCCATTAATTATACAGACTATTAATGTTGCTGGTCTATGGTTGCTCTGCTGTACCTTTTTATGACATTATTTTTTACATGTTAGACAATATATTGTGACTCTGTCCTATGCAAATATGAGAATTAACAAGAATTTGTCAAATAATGTATGTTGTCTTAACTTGTATGCATGAAATAGTGAAGTTTACATTTGAAAATAAATTCATAAATAAGCAGCTTTATGGTGGTAATGCGTGTTAGTCATTCTTTATGTTTCCTGTATATAATGGGTAACGCTTGAACCCTGCTGCCTAAAATGGACGAAACCATGCCATTAACATTGTAGATGTCATGCTGTCATGAATTGTCCATTAATTTGGACTTGCTGAATGGTTTAAAAGCAGAGGAAGTATTTCATGCTGTTCACACTGTGTGCTGTGGTTTGTTCACGTATGACAAATGCTCACTTTCACCTTTAGTTTAACAATTCCATGTTATCATTGTTGGTAATGACCATGACAGTAGCTGTAGTGTAATCAAAAGCTAATTTAAATTTGTGACACCAAACATGATCTACTAATCACGTATTGCATATCTATTGTTATTCCTAATGGTAACAAGACATTATTGTGTCACGGCAACTCATGACAGCATATGCAATCTCTGACAGGCTAATGGCATGGCAATGTCAATATTCTGCATCAGGATATGCACCCTATAAATGTCTTAGTCCTACAGTCCAGTACTGCCTTTACGTGTGTCTATGCTCTAGGAGGAACCATTAATTGGAACCAAACTTTTATGTTATGTTGTTTTAAAGATTCTTTACATTCACAGATGATTGTTTAAAGAACCAGTGTTCAGTGTTTTTTAAAGTATTTTTCCCCATTCAAGAGAACTCTATCATTTCTTTGTAAGACTGTAGATATCAGAGCTCTCAAATATGTTTAGCTTGCATTAAGCAATACACAAAAAATCATGGAACTTTTCAAACTAACTAGCGAGACTTAGTGATGGCAGAAAGCCAAATATTCCCCATGCCACTCATTTAACTAAGCTTTTCGACCATACTGTGACAGCCAGTGGCTTCAGTTGCAGCTGAGGAGGCTCTACTGAAAAAAGAAAACAAATGAAAGTGTTGTGTAAAAGACTACCCTTCTTGCTAGGGCAGCGTGTGTGCAGGAAGTACACCTTGTTCCTGAGTGACTGCACCCATGCAAATATTTACTGTAACTGATGCTGTTTTTGATTTCTCATTATGGAACTGTGACTGTCAAGAAGAAGGTTTCAGCAGCCCATGATAGTGCAGTAAATTGATTGCGGTGCATGTGTGTGTGTGGGTTGTAGACACTGGCCTTCCATGTGTGAAATGGCCTTTTGCCCGCTGTGCACACGTGTACATTTCTCCAGTCTAAAGCCAAGCACTGTACGCAAGTCCACATACAAAGCGTGAGATAAAAGAAAAAGAGGCTATCCCAGTAGTAGCCTACATCTGCAAGGTTGCCCTATTCATCTGTTATGTAAGTAAAATGGCATCAGAATACGCAACCACCCACCAGTCATTCTGTCCTTGTTCTGCTCGTCTCCATCACTTTGGAGCTGAACAGGAAGGAAGAAGGTGCTAAAAATATTCTGAGAGAAGGCTGGTGTGTTCCTTACTCAATCTGCCCACCTCCTGTCTTTCTGTCTGTCCACTCTGCCACCACTGCCAAAGAGCTGCACTGTGTGTGTGTGTGTGTGTGTGTGTGTGTTTGTGAGTATGTGTTTATGCCAGAGCATTTAATATATTCCCTAGATGACAATTTGTGAATTACTTTTACTGTCTTTTCCTATTCTGACACTGTTATTATGATGAGTGCACATTGAGCCTCAGACTGCTCGTCCCCTTCTCACTGACAAACTACATCCTGCCAGTCGGCAGCCGACAATTTCTCGGCAAATTCAAGAATAATTTGGGTAAGACAGGATCCTGCTGCCATAGAAAAGGTGGACAAAGTGAGACACGTCAGCAGGAAATCAAGCCGTGAAAAGGGAACAGCTATGATTTTTTAAAATTACTCAAAGGTAACAGAGCGTACAGCACAGGCTATTCAACGCAGGCATAATTAAACCCGGTTTCAAGATTTTCTTCCCAGTGAATTTGTACCCAGTTAAGTGCCCCTGTCACACGATGCTAAGCTGGGAGAATGAGGACTAGCACTAACTTCCTTCCGGTCAGGATGAATGTTATCTCATCTTTTCAAACAGTCGCTAATGCAACCTCATTTGACAACTCACCATGCTGGCAGGAGAAAGCTAACTGCCAATTCTGCCAGCTAACAGTGGGAGTTCATGGGGAAAATGAACTCCCACTGACATGGCTGAGGCTTCTTAACTTTCAGTTTACTATGTTCCATAAAACATTTCGTTTTATTCTGGACAACTGCTGACCATTCCTGTTCGATTATTGTTCCTGCAACAGAGTGTGGCTTTTTCAAATTATTTCCAACATTATGATGTTAATTTCCATCATTGTTACAGCAGGTCTTGCTTAATCCTCTTTTATGTTTGTATTTTATGTTTTTTATAAATAGCTGCTTCACATTGAATGACATTTTTTTATTCAGTGGGTACAATGCCCTATACACATTTTGTAAACTTTGATAGGCTTTGAGGTCAATTTGACCCTAGACTGTTTTAGCTTTATGTTTGGAGATTATATATATATATTAAATCTTCAAAAAACATCCCTCAGCTTTCGAACCATGACTGAACATAATCATACCTGTAATAGTGTGAGAATCACATGAAGGAATGGCACTCCGTGCATGTTTTATTTAAAGCACTATTTCGGTAGCCAACATAGACACTAGAAAGTACTTGACACATAAACTTAGGTAGCAATTTTAATTTCAAAAATTTCTGGTCAAATTGACCCCGAAGCTAAAGGGTGTTAATAAATTTGAACATAACGTGTGGCTTAAACATGGATTAATTTCAGTGATCCCTTCATATATCAAATGAAAGCTTATAGGGTAAAGCATTATTGCAATCTTGTTTTACAAGGATGTCAGAGAAACGAAGACAGTATATTCATTTCTTTATCAGCTATTTGGTTAAAACAGAGATGTAATTTCTGTTTAGTGCGTTCATTTCACACTATGAGCGGGAAGCACAGATAAGTTTTCTGCAGAGTGACAGAGTGGCCATGCCTCTCAAATATGTTAGCATAGCTAACAAAAATACTAGCAGCCAGTATTTAGTTGTTTAATTCACTTGCTATTCATTTAATTAATTTGATAATTGTTAGTGAAACATCCATTTACACTGTCTCTTTACTATCTTACTATCTTTAAATTTGTCCTTTGCACAATGTAGTGCTCAGAGTATGTGGAATTCAGGAACTGCTTCTTTTAATTGTTTCTATTCAGAGCTACATTCCAACATACGCTTGACCTTGCACTTCCTGGCCTGCAAATCACCGCCTGAAATCTGCAGACTGGAACTTTCTGAGGGATCGTATCAGAATCCAAGGCGTGAACACATGCCTTCTCTCCTCCATGGTGAGTGTGTGATGAGTGAGCAGGAGGGGCAATGTGAGAACAGCTATACAAACCCAGAGAACTCTGTGTTCCTCTCCTGAGCACGACTAAGTGGGTGGAGGTGTGTGTGTGTGTGTGTGTGCTATCAAGTGAAGGAAGAGAATTTTCCTGCTTTCTCCTTTTCTTTTATTTCAATTTCTGCACAGCTTTGGCAGATTGGACAGAGTGATAAGTGATGAGTACAGTTAATAAACGGATGGTGGGAAATAATCAGATATCAAACTATTTCACTTCACCTTCAAAGGTTTATTGTATATTTGTGGCGTTGAGGTTCTATGTCTGTGTCAGTACTGAAGAATTTATTGCACGAACAGCGTATGTAGGATGAAAGGAAAGAAACAAAGAAACGAGGTGTACTGTGAGTACTGTATTGTGTGCATAGGGATGTGTGAGTGTGTGTGTGTGTGAGAGAAAGAGAGAGAGAGGGAGAGGGAGAGGGGGAGAGAGAGTGAGTAGGTGGTGATAGGCTGGTAGTGTCCACTGCTTCGAGGCAGACAGACTGAAGCAGTTCAGACTGTGTGTGGGAGTCTCTCAGTGGGTGCTGCTATGGTGTGACCTCTCCAGGGTACCCCCCCCATACCAATCTCTCTCAATCTCTCTAACATTCCCACACACATATACCGTACAGTGCCCACTGTACTACTTGTTTCTTTGTCTCTTTTCTTTCATCCTTTCATCTGTGTCACTGATGCTTGGGTCAGTACTAGATGTAATCATGCTCTCTCTCTCTCTCTCTCTCTCTATCACTCTTGCTCTCTCCCTTTCGATGATCTGTGTGGGGGCGACACCGGCTGGCACTGGCACGCACACTGCTGCCTGTGCTGGAAATGACGAGAGGGAGAGAGAGAAAGAGAGAGAGGCAAAGTGTGGCCATTGGCTGAGGAAGGCAAAGGAAACCTTTATCAGCCTCCCTCCATTTTAATTCATTCATTATTTTTTTTTCTGTCTCAAATCATTGATTTTTGCTTTGTTCTTCCTTTTTTCTTTATTTCTTAATGAAAGTTCACATTGTTCATTCTTTCATCTTTCCTTCCTTCTTTCCTTTTTTTCGTTGTGCCCTTTCCGATGTGCTCTTTGTCCCTCAGTGTCCACTCTAAGCTGCGAGGTTGTGCTGAGCTGGATAGAGTCTTGAGCTTTGTGCCTTTGCAATGAGCTGAGACTGGCAGCTGCCTTTACAGCGCTGAGATCAGTGAGAGCACTCAGAGCCCCCAATGCCTTCGAGGGCCAGACACAGCCTAGCTGTGATATATGAGCTATCCAAACAGCCCTGTGGCTTCAGATCCCAACACACACCCAGCAGACCACACAGTGTCAGTACTACAGCACAGAAGCTCATTAATGCGAGCTCCACAGGGATTAAAGTGGCAGAGATGTAAGATTGAACTGGAATTTGGCTGTTCATCATAGTGTCACACTGTAACCTTCATGTTCTGACATAATGATAAATAATAAACTTGCCTCATTGCATTCATTAATGGATCTTCAAAAAATATCTTACACCATCTTGAGTCTTGTTCTCCGAACCTCAGAAATCTCTGAATATAATGGCATTGTATTTTCATGGTACATCCTTATGATTGACCTAAAACACGAGTGCTCCAAAGTCTCAAAAATGAAAGGGAAGAAGGACATGATTTTGAAACAGAGCTGGAAAAATGTAGTCAATTTGAAATGACCCTGAATCTGATTTAAAGAGCTTTAAAGAGGAGTTGGGCACCAAATAAATATCAATATTTATCAAGGGTATTACAAAGCTGTTTGTGAGAGGTATTTAATATTCATTTTTTAGGGGGTGGGTGGGTCTTGTTACGTGAGAGCAGAGACAGATGCGCCTGCTACTGACATAAAAGCAAATATGATAATTAGTGTTTTTGATAAGCGCTCTAGTAGGGAAATTACTCCTATACAAGTGGCAACAGGGGCTGTGTCTCATTGCCAGTCCTACTGAACGTCTGTAGTGTCTGCCAAAAACGACCTGAACAATGTGTTTGTGTGTGTGTGTGTGTGTGTGTGTGTGTTATGAGTCTGCCTGAGCTTTCTGCTAATGTCACCAGCTACCATAAATCCTGAAAAACACAAAGAGAGTGGATGCACACTCCCCCCTCTCTCTCACATTCTCCCACCAAAAGCTCTATAGCTGTTTCCACTCTCCTCTCCTCAGTCTTCCACGTGGCCTCTTCAGTGTCAGCCGGTTCACACACTGTTTTCACAGCCTTCTTTATTTGATCTCACATGACTCACTGACACTGATTTGAAAAGTGGTAACTCCTTTGAGTCTTCAGGTCTAATATATAATACAAATATTAAAGGATCCCCTCCTTAAATAAGGAATGGCTAAGAATCATTTTACACGCTCAGTTGTTTGTCAGCAAAAATATTTAGTGGATGTAGCGTTCGTGGCTAGAAGTTTGCTTTTCTAGCCTCTACACAGGGATCTGAAATACTGCACAAAATATGATCAGATCTTCATTTACATTTATCCAAAGCAACTTTAGTTCTCTAATTACAGTCTCCCTGGAGCGACTTGGGGTCTTGCTCAGGGACACAGTGGTGGTGTGCTGAAGGTAGGAATCGGACCCATGACCTGTTAGTCTGGAGGCAACTATCCTACCCACTGAGCTACCCCTACTGCAACCGTTGCCAGATAAGACTCTGCTAAAAGTGAGCCAAAAGTTCACTTGAGAAAGTTTCAAAAACCCCTGTCTTGACCAATCTAAAGAACACTTAGGGGGACAAACATGCAGTTAACAAAGTTCATTACTGGTAGGCAAACAGATAACTACTGACATCCTCAAATAAAATTCAGGAAAATGTCATAAAAGAGGATATAATATGTCAAATGCTATATGAATGTGCACATATGACTAGGCCTAGTGTACATTGTGCTCAAAAAGGCGCACTCGTGTGTGCTGAGGACAACAGTTTGCTAATAGCATATAGGTTGATAAATAATGCTTTGTTTCTCATCATATAAGTGTGGACAGCCTGATCCTCTTACTGATTCTCTGTAAGAGGTGGGAGTTCAAGAGCTATGGTATTTTTAGGATGCAGTGTACATCAGACAGTCTATGTACCTCTGAGGGCAAGATGCCTGAGGCTGAAACTTGTGAAATACAGCAAAACTGCAGCCCATTTCTAAACGGCACCTACTGCAAATAGCTTCTATTCACAAGTTCACTTGACAACTAGAACGCAAAGACAACTGCTTTTTGAAAGGCTAAATAGTCAGGCGCCCCCTAGCACAAAATACCTCAATCATCACACATTTGCTTATTGAGTTATGTAATGTGAAATTAGTGTGTAAATGTGTTTTCCTTATGACATACTATTATGTCATACAGAATAAAGTGTTCAAATGTGCGCATTCAGTTTCATTTCTTAATTGCTGCCATATAGCTTTAAACAGACTTGCCCATGTGGTTTCAAGCACTGTATGGCAGTTTTATGTATATAAATATACTTTTTACAATGTGTAATTTAATTTCAACTATTGCTTTAGTAGAAGTTCTTTGTAATTAAAAGTGTCATAAAAATGCTCTCAGCGAAAGAAAAAGGTTTT
The DNA here is from genome assembly GCA_037974565.1 of Clupeocharax schoutedeni. Classification (NCBI taxonomy): domain Eukaryota; kingdom Metazoa; phylum Chordata; class Actinopteri; order Characiformes; family Alestidae; genus Clupeocharax; species Clupeocharax schoutedeni. The sequence continues at coordinate 8,145,024 of JBBPDH010000124.1, forward strand.
TTTTTGCGTTTGTTGTGGAAGCCTTTTCTCTGTAGCATGACTTGACTGTCCCCTGACCCAGCTCACAAGTGAAGTCTGTGGTATGGAATGAGAACTGTACAATAGAGCTCAATCTACGCGGTCTGTACTCCAGCAGAGCCCATTAAAGCAACAGCCCTGTCACGAGACCCCTGCAGTAACGCTCAGCCCATCCCACACACGCAAGCATTCCACACACACACCCAACACACACGCACTCTCTCTCTCCACCAACCATCAACACAATAGAGATCTTCTGGCTCATATAGCTTACTGTACCCAAGGAAACACATACTTTCTCACAGTGTGCACATGATGACCTGATCCTTTCCCTGTTTTCTTCACTTATTCATTCTGCAGGCTAATGTCTAACCAAACTGTATTGTGAAGAGGAAACTGATTAAATCACACCGTAAGCTTATGTTAGAGAGTCTCTGTGCAAGGTCTGTCTTAGATGGACAATGTAGATCTGACTTAGATGGCTTATGTCTTTTCAGTACCATAAGACGTTTCAAGTTTACAATGCTCACTCCCACTCCCGCTCGACTTACACCATTAGCCTCGTACTTACAGACTAGATTAGATTAGATTAGATTCAACTTTATTGTCATTACACATGTACAGGTACAAGGCAACGAAATGCAGTTTAGGTCTAACCAGAAGTGCAATAATCAGCAAGTGCAGGATAAAGGTATAAGTATGAGTTATAAGTTATGATATGTGGCCGAACTAGTTTGGTAACACGGTGTATGAGTGAGGGAGTTTTCCTTTTCCTTTTCCTTTGGCTTAGTTGCGTTTTTGTGATTTTACAGCTGCGTTAGGATTGATTAGTGACATAGACTAAGGTGTGTTTCGACTTAAACAAACATTTGGGTTGCATCACTATTGAAGGAGTGGATCTGAGGCATAACATGGATCTGAGACCCCCTGTATTCTGTTTTCTTTGTGATGTATTAAAACTAGGGCTGGGAAAGTTAATGCGTTATTATCGCATTAACGCGATATTTACTTAACGCCGACAATTATTTTATCGCGCGTTAACGCCGGTTTTAAAATCCTTTTATTTTGAAAGTCGGCCCTTTCACCGCAGTAACGCACACAGCGGCGGACTGGGACTTTCTTTACCAGGTTGGGTTTTCACATCTCGGCCGCATCTTGGGCCTTTTTGCTGAACGCACAGATTGCCAGTCCGCCCCTGAACACCAGC
>JBBPDH010000124.1:8150123-8161037 GCA_037974565.1 Clupeocharax schoutedeni
AATGTTTTTACAGAAATATTTGAACTTCAGCTGTGTGACTGTGTTAAAGAGAACACTGCGGTTAAAATCCCCTTATTTGTTTACAGTCTTTTTTCACAGTGTCATTACACTATTATCATTAATAAAGATAAATCTGCACAAAGCAAACATATTTGTCTACACTTATGTTGATAAGAGTTTTAAAAATTCAGTACAGACTTTAAGGTGCGATTAATCGCGAGTTAACTGTGGCAAACATGAGATTAATCGCGATTACAAATTTTAAACTACTGACAGCCCTAATTAAAACCATATTGCAGTTTTCACAGGTTTATGTAGATCAAATCTGTACACTTTAACTTTCGTGAATCTTAAATAGACCTATTCATGGTTCTTTTATAACCAAACTTTGGTAAGTTTTACAGAATGTTGAAAAATCCAAGTAAATGAGAACATGGGCATTTTTGTTTTTGTCAAAATACCTGCATTTATCATATAACTTCTATGTGAAAGGTCACACTGTTAGACCAGGTGTAATTAAATGTATGTTTTTGTGCAATCAAATTGACATGAGCACAATGGCAAATGTGACACTGTTATTTCCAACTTGCCTAGTTTCAATATGACACAACATAGTGCAGCTCAGAAATGTAGAATTTAAACGGAAAACTCAACATTATGTGGTCATTGTCAGTTAACACTTTTCTGCCCAGAAGTGGGTATTATCACAAAAAAATTTGCGTTTCAAATTCTCTTCAGTTTTAATGAAATTGTGTCAGTTACTTTAAATCTTTTGCACATTTGTTTATTGGTTTTGAAAAACACTCAGTAGTACCTAACAGAGAAGTGAATCCTTTTTTAAATGTTAAAATCATTACAGTATTGTAACTATACTTAAATTTGCACAGGCTTATTTACACCCGTTCATTAATCGGTGTCCTTTAACTGTGAATCTTGAGCTGGACGATTACAAACACATCAGTCAGTGTCTTTGTTTAAATTTGTCCTGAAATGTGATGTCATTGTTACAGTCTGTCACGCACATCCTTATCAGTGTTGGTTTGTATTACTCATCTTTTGGCCGAAAGACGTCTACACTGATATATTTGTTGTTGTATGGAAAAGACTGTGTACTTAAAGCTCTTACAAAACCCTTAATGACTAAGCCATGATGGTCAGGTTGCTCAGTGTTAAGCTGATTATGATAATGATGAGTGAGTAATTTGCTATATCGTCTGAACCCTGGAGAAGAACACTGTTAAATCTCCAGAGGGCTCTTCCATGGACTGTAGCAGCAGACTATGAAACCACAGACCCATTCAGTAATGTTCGTGTATGAATTTATGTAATTCAGACATTTTAGGGAGAGCATCTCATTTCAAAACACTGAAATCTTGCAGAAATTATGCAAATTATATGTGTGAACATAAATCCATGGAGTACACTACAGTTCCTGCTGCTGTACATGAATACAAGCAGAGTGAAAATGTGCTTATTACACAGGTCAACAGCTCAAAATCACCAGAGAGGTTTGTGTTATGTTATGTGGTGTTTTTCATGCTGATTACAAATCTGTTTAGTTTTTCCTACATTTACAGTCTTTGTGATGAAGTTCTATATTGTTATGATAGTTGGTATAATTAGCATATAATAATCATATGGTAAGCGTTTTTGAAGAAACAGTGGTAGCTGACTGACACTGACCATTATATCTACGCCACAGTGTGTGTGTGCCTGTCTGACTTCACACTGAAAATTACTTCAGTTACTTCATTGGTGCCAGCAGTTTAAAAAAAAATGCATGCAAGTCTAATGCAAATCTAATATTACTCATAATTCAAAAAGTTGATGTGACTGAAATGAAAGCAGATCTGAAATTTGCATGAAAAACTGGTTTAGAAAATTGTGTTGTGGTTTCTGATGATTACAAAAACATTTTTCTAGACCTGTGTAATGAATGGAAGCTAGTAGCCACCAGTTCATGATGTTCCCTGTAAAATGTAGAATTGTGGGTTTTTTTAAACACTCCATTAAGAAAAAAGCCTGCATTGTGCAAAAGCAAGGGTGCTTTTTATACAGAATAAACATATATGACTGTACTGCCTGACTTTCAGCAATTCGTTGTAACTACCAGGCCATGTGCCATTTGGTCTTTAGCACGCCATGTACATACGCCACAAGGCGAATGTGGGACATGTGATGGTTAAGGCAGCTGTTTAGTTCTGCATATCTGCCTGTGTTTGTACGTCCTGAGTGGACTTGGAGTGACAGCTGAGAAGTTATGGTCTAAAATGCATAGACTTTAACAGTGCTATATATGCTGGAGTCTATATTCACTGCACAGGATCAATTATATGAGCAAGAAGGCTCTAATCAGACTCCTAAGCAGTCTAATTTTGGCTCTTATATGGACTGAAACCATAGCGCGAAGCATCTCTCAAATTACAGGACACTGAAGGTAAAAACACACATGAGAAAATATGCGAGCACACAATCCTACGTGATATTTGCCCGCTCATTCAAACACATTCACACGACCATACTCACATACATAAAAAGAATGCACAGACAACTATGTTAACAATAAACTAATCTTGTTTTGCTCTTTTCTCTTTTCCTCCTACAATTTACGTCGGTACCTAATGTGCAAATTAATAATTTAAAGTAGTGTAAAACTGTCAAATTAATACAAAATCATATTTTACAATTCTAAGACAGTGCGAGTCCATGATCTTGTTACATAGAAAGGAGGAAGAGGAAGGGGGCTGGGGGAAGGAGACATGGTGGGTGGCGCAGAAGAATCTTGGGAAGAAAATACAAGAAGCAGAGGACATCCTTGGCCAGGAGAGACACACACACTCAGCATGAAGCCGTGCCGGGTTATCCAGGCTTACGACACACACCCAGCAGCAGTGGCCATCGTCACTCCACTGGAGGATTGAAGTACTTGGAGAGGCCTTGCCCAGGCTTACACAGTGGCTAAAGCACTAATGACACTGTCAGGACCAAAAGGCCTGCGGTGCCTGGAGTGGCACAAGAATCTCAGCCCGCCGCCCACAGACCCACCTTCTAGTACACACCGACACACACTAAACTTCAGAGCTACAAAACACTGGCACATCTAGTGGTGTTAGTACATTTGCTGTTATATGCAGTGGGACAGTACATCTTTGACACGTTAGTCCTGTATTGTCAAGGTGAAAATGCTTTTATGATCTCTATTCCAAATTCCATTATCGATCCTTCTTTTGTATGCAAAAGTTTGAACACCTCAGGTCAAATGACAGGTTTAGTTAATTTTCTAAATGAAAAGAAGCACACTATTTTCTAAAAGAACATAAACAAATATGGCATTTTCTTCAAATTTCACTGCACAATTCCCATGAGAGGCTGTAGAGGTTGCGTACTTATTTTCTCTTAGAAAACCAACACATATTATTTGACCATGTCATCTGCATACTGTAAATGCATCACTTATAAATAGAGGTGTAAATATGCACCTAAACGCCAATTCAATTGCACTGATTTTGAAAATAAATAATCATATTCAATAAGGCGTGTGCTTATTTTTTGGACAAAAAATATTTTGGACTTTTTTCAAATGGAAAGATCAAAAAAGCTTTGGACCGTGTATTGTTGTTATTTGTCAATATTTACATTGTCATTTTTTTACTGTGTAAATCATTTCTCCAGGTAGATTTGTATATTTAGCATATTTCTAAAAATTACACTAACAATCACATTGAATCAGTTAAATCTGATAACCAATAGCGTTTCCAATAGAATTGTAATTAGACCAAATTCACTGTCAGAGCCTTATACCCCCACATTATTACATTATTAACAGTCAATTTTGAATTACAGTCAATTACAAAGAAAAAAAACAGGCCTTAAATACATTAATTTGAACTGTGAGCCATACATCAATATTTTTAACACAATACCTGAGGATACCAAACATGGCCTTTTCTTAGGGCAATCTTAGGTGGATCTGTTTATGAGACACTGTTATGGCAGTGCTTATGGGTTACAGAATGTTTGATGAGGAATCATAAACAACACACCACGGTGAAACCAATGTGTAACCAATAATGACAAAAGACGCAGACAGGGTTCCATTTGCTTTTCACTGTTCCAGTGTAGAAAGGTTTGTATTCCATTATCTTGTTATTGTATGACCATTGTATAAAGGAGCAGCATTATTTTACATAAGCTCACTGTATGCTAGCATGATTGTAATATTTTGCAGAATGCTGCTAGCAACAAATGGCACTGTGTCTTTCATCAGGTACAGTCTATAGAAGACAGGTGTAATGGAATGCAAACCCACGTACACAGAGGCCTTGTTAGCATGAGCTTTGCAATCAAAAAAGACAGTATTAATTCCACATTACCATTCAGCACACTTTGATTTGCCACAAATGAAATGTTTCAGACACAATCCTCTTACAGGGCAGACTGAATCACACTCCGGTCTGCACACAGGACAATGTAATATGGCTGACATTATGGATGCATAGTTAAAAAAGAGGGTGTAGTCAGGGTCTTTACCAAACTTATTGCTTTTAAAAAATTCCCATGCTTAGCAGTGCATGTCCCTCCTGTGTTTAATTATTTGCAATGCACAGCAGAAAGACGTTATTTGATATTGAGATTTCAAAGAGCTATGCTGTGAAGTATTGCATTCAAATGACCTCTGAACGGAGATTCCCTTCAGCTTTGGGTTAGCTGAGAAGAGTCTGACATATGCTTTCCCACCTCTTCCAGCTTGTACAAGGAGTTGTATATTACAGACTGAGCAAAATGCACAGACATGAGCTTTTACTCTAGAACAAGTAAAAGATTCAAATTCAACCAGACAAAATGCAAACTGACAAAGAACGACAGCACAATCTCTGGCCAAAGCTGTAAACTGATTCTGGTTGTACTTTTTTTTTCTCTTAAAGTAAGAGTCCCGGAGTCCTTTTGCTTTTGACAGAAAGGTTACAAGAATGCAGGGAGACCATTCTTTAAATAGAGTAGGAAACTGTTACACCAGTATTTTTTTACTACTCGCAGGGCGCAGAGGATGATGGTGTCACTGTTCTTTACTGAGGCCTTCTTTTGCACACGTGTATGTGTGGTTATGTGTATATGTGTGTATTTGTGGGTGGGGGCTATCCTGGCCGGTGCACTTTGCCCTCTCGTTCCCTGCGTTTCAGCTCCTCTCTGTAACAATAGGAGCAGTAGTTCTCGGTCTCGGGGCGTCCATAGAAGGAACAGTTCTCTCTTTTGCAGCGTTTCTGCTGAAAGCAGTACATGGGACAGGTCCCGCTCCGGCCCTTGACTCTGTCATGCCCAAGCCAGGCATGAGGCGCCGGTTCTTCATCAGCAAACTCCAAACAGTCTTGGATGTCACCAGCATCAAAGCCATTGGTGTAGGTGTGGGACTTGTGCTCGCCGGGCATATTGTATGGCAGGGTATCTCCAGTGTTGACAGCACGGACCCCAGACATGCGGGCTGGGCTATAGCTTTGGGAAGACAGCGAGCGATTCTGCTGGGGATAAGTGGCGCAGGTCTTCAGCATCCCTATTGCTGGCTTGTAGGGCTCATCCTGGTAGCTGGATGACTGTGTATTCACGTCCCGTAGATGGATGACGCTATGCCTTTGGATGGGTGGGGTATGGCTATAGTGGGCTGACACTGGGATAGGCCCAGATCTTTTAGCACCATTGCTGGGGGAGGAGAAGGGGACAGGTGACATAGAGGAGGCTGTTGGGACTGACGTGGGGGCAGGGCTTGGGATGGGGATGGGAGAGGCAGCGAGGGTTGGACTGTTTCTGCCCTGGCTCTTCAGTTGAGGGATATGTCTGGGATGCAAGACTGGTGAGCAACTCTCAGGGGGAGAGCTGTCTGAGCATTCTCTCTGGAAGACACTCTCTTGTTCGGGTTTCTTCAAGGCCACCCCATTAGTCTGGGGCTTCTTCTCCGCCTCAGCCTTCCTCTTCTGCTCTTGCTCAGCACTGAAGCGTTCTTGCGCGCTGCTTAGGTAGTAACTGATCATTTCCTCATGGAACTGGTGCCGGTGGCTGGTCAAGAGGAGGCCAGCAAAGATGAACTTGCGCTCACCCTGCATGGCTGCCCGCAAGATGTTCAGGCTCAGCTTGACATCCGTGCTGTACTTCCAGTTTTCCAGCATTCGGTCACCTGGGTTTTTGCCAGCGCTTGGCTGTCTCTCGCCAGGTGAGTTGCCCGGAGCTCTGTCCGTAGGGGAGGGACTGGTCGCTTTCTCTGAGGAGGACGTGCTGGCAGACTGGCCTGACTCCTCTTTACTTCCTTTACGTGTTTTGGAGTCCTTCTTTTTGGGCTTCTGCTCACCATTCTCCATGGTACGTCCATTCGTGGAGCCTGACTTGCTGATTTTGCCATGCACCAGGCCACCCAGGCCGCCCATGTTTTTCTTCAGCTTGATACCCAAAGTCTTGCTGAAGCTGCCTAGCTTGTTGGCCACAGAGTCAGCTCGAGCTTTGTCTTTGTCCTTGCGCTGCTTGTCCTTGTCTTTTTCTTTACTGGACTTGCCGTTGTTGACGTTGGAGTTACTGCAGACAGATTCACGGTCTGAGTCCATAGATTCAGCTAGAGACTGAACATCTTCACCTGCTGAAGCGGTGGGTGATTCGGGCTGAGCAAGAGGAGCCTATAGGGAGTAAAACAACAAACCACACACATTAATGTTCCTGCATCAGCATGTGCTCCACCCTCAAGCTGAGCAGGCCAAAAATGTGGAGTATGTTAGACCGAGGAGATTAAGTCACACTCACCCTGGTCTCCGATGGTATTCGAATCCATGTTACATTCATATAACTGTGCAGAAGGTTTAGTTTAGCCTCCAATGAGAGAATAAGACTAAAAAGATAAAAGACAGAAATAGTGAGACACTGAAAACATTCTCACAGTGTACATATAATATATAAATCTCTAAAGTTACGTTTGATGAATAATCTAAACACAAATAATTTCTAGGTCATATGGGCACTCGTTTCCTGTTTTTTGAGTCAGCAAGTAAACAGGGAAATTCTAACATAAGTGAAGCTTAATAACTACTTACCTAGTTATGGAACAGAAATTAAAGTTAATGTATAACCACATTTGACTTTTTACTGATTGGACAAAAAAACACATTAAAATGTCACATTATCCTTTAAACACATTGAGGGCAAATTCAGCAGTTGTTCACATGGTTATATAACTGGGAACCACTACTATGGTGGCGTGCGTGCTCTTCTCTCTGCACTGGGACACTGGCGCCCAGATTTAGTCCAGCTAAATCCCTCACATGGGATAACATGGACAGAAAGGCCCCCATTAGACCTTCCCCCTCCCTTCAACCTCCCTAAGTACCAAAGACTGAACAGGCTGACCAAGAGAGCCCATAAGCCCCTGTGAGGGGGGGGTGGGCTAGAGTGATGGGAGAGACTGAAGAGTCTTACTTGGCCAGCTTGGCGTTGTCGTTGTCATCCCTCCCCCACTCCCAGTCTCTACCCGGATCCACTGCAAAGTGCAGCGCCAGCAGCTTGTGCTCGGAATCTGTCAGAGGAATGACGGCTGGAATGGAAAAGTGAAAGAACAAAAGTTTAACAAAAGAGATGACAAGCAGTAATGCAACAAACACAGCCCCACCCTTTTCAGCAGCTATGGACACTCTTCAGTTCAGAACAGACACAAAAACTGAGTGACTGTTTTTAGCACCAATTCTAGCACTGAAGCCATGAGTATGAGAATATTTGCATTAATCTTAATATTTACAATCTCAGATTAACGACCACATTATCCCTATACATCCTTTAAAAACCCTTCAGCAAGCCCCTCATACTGGGACGCCCTGAACGCTCTTACTCTAGCAACACTGACTGAAGGGTTTTTCTTTTAGAAGGGATATGAAATGCATGGAAAGAGTTTTGAAAATGCTGTTGTGCAGAAATAAGTCTTTTCATGCCACCTCCACATCTTAGGCAGGATGAGCATTTTCAGCCAGTCTAAAGCAGTGTTTTCAAATTTAGTTTGGGCTGGGCACCATTTCCAACAGTTAAACGATGCGTTTAGCCTCGATTCCTCCACCCTGCTCACTCATTCCCTCATTTTCTCCCCAATTCCCTGCTGCTTTTCTGCACCACTTCCATGTAAACTGTAATACAGAGGGTGAAAAATATACAAGTGATAAAGAAAAGAGAAGAGAGGAGCCCTTCCACCCCTGCTGTCCTTTCATAAACACATACACACATATTGGTAGAACATACAGTCTCTTCTTCTCACAGTATCTCTGTCATTTGCCAAGTGAATGCTTGGCCAGTTTCATTTTGTACCAGTAATGACTGAACACACACACTGCTTCGCTCTGACTCATCTGAACACTAGGAGTGTAATCTCACATTTGGTGAAAGAAAGGTGAAAGACAGAGAGTAAACATTAAAAAGTATTTAAATGACCTTTTCCCATTAAAAGATTATGTGTGTAAAGTCATGCTGTATTTGATATCTTTCAATCACCTCAAGGCTTAGGATTTGTCCCACACCCTTTAATTCAGTACTGGTTATCAGAGGTGCACCATGTTACCTAAACATACATCCCAGTATTCTTACTTCTGGCAATCACTATAGTAGAGCAAAAAAGGCTGGCACAAAGGGAAGAAACATTTCAGGAGTTGCTTTCCCTTCAGAACGGAAATGTAACTTATGACATCAATATTAAAAATTAAATTCTAAAGCTACAAAGTAAGATATATACACTTAGTGTATAAGTTGAACCAACAGAACAAAAAAAAAAAAGAGAATTAGTAAATGAATGGCATTGTAGAGTGGTGTTGAGTAAAAAAGTTCCTCATAAACGTTTCTAGAAGAGTGTTCTAGAAACTGTGTTCTCTAAAACTGTGTTCTCTAAAATGGAGCACCATCTAATTTGTTTGGGAGTGGAGTTTCTAATCTAGAACTAATTCCACCATAAGAACAAAAGGGGTTGTGGAAATTGGAGGTGCTAAGGTGACTTCAGTTGCAAAATTTTAAAGCAATCATTAAAATTATTTTAGGGCAATATTGCATTTTAATTATATTTTTTTCATATTGTGTATTTTCATTAAAGACCGTTAAATAATTTCTCTTTCCATATTTGGCCCACTATGCCGCTAAAGCACAATTATGTGTCACAGAGTGTATTCAGGTCTGTAGGCTAATCTGTGCTACAACGTGACCTAATGTTCTTTTAAAAAATAATTTAGTGTAATAATGCAATAATAAATTAGAGTTTTTTGCCATTATGTCTCCTGTATGGTGTATATTTAAATATTTTAATTTCAGGATTGGACTAGGATTGTGACAATTTAGATTAGCATGCAACAATTTGATTAGATGCTGCTCAACCCTTGTGGTAGGATGCAATCAGATGATCAAGTAGAAAACCTTCCCAGAAAAGTAAGAGCTCTTACTGCAGTAAAAGGAGACCAAACCCTGTTTAATAATAATCAGTTGTGAATATAAACCCTCAGAAGAAATGCTGGGTGATGTCTACAAGTAGAAGTAAAAGTATTATTACTTGAGAACCGAAGAACAAAAATCCAGCAAAACTGAACTTGTGACCAAACACGTTCAACAAGTTGCTACCCACCATAAATAATGATCTCCAGATCGTGATGCTGATGTATATATACAGTTGAAACCAAAAGTTTACATACACTGTATAAAAAGACAAAGTTTTTAAAAAAAAAAAAAAGACTTTTTTTCTTACTGTCTGATATTAAATCATACAAAACCCTTTCAGTTTTAGGTCCTTTCGGATTCCCAAAATCATTTCTATTTGCTAAATGTCAAAATAATATGTGAGAGAATTTTTCTGAGATTTTATTATTGCTTTAAAGTATGTAAAGTCAAAACTTTACATACACTAAGGTTACTATGCCTTTAAACTATTTGGGAAAGCCCAGATGATGATGTCATGGCTTTGGAAGCTTCTGATCGGTTAACTGACACCACTTGAGCTGATTGGAGGCACACCTGTAGATGTATTTAAAGGCACACCTCAACACACTGCTTCCTTTTGTGACACCATGGGAAAGTCTAAAGAAATCAGCCAAGACATCAGGAACAGAACTGTGGACCTCCACAAGACTGGTTCATCCTTGGGAGCAACTTCCAGATGCCTGAAGGTGCCACGTTCATCTGTTCAAACAATTAAATGCAAGTATAAACAACACTGGAATGTCCAGCCATCATACCGCTTAGTTAGGAGACTGCTCCTGAGTTCAAGAGATGAACGTGTTTTGGTGCGGAATGTGCATATCAATCCCAGAACAAAAGCAAAAGACCTTGTGAAGATGCTGGCTGAGGCGAAGTGAAAGTGACCATTTGTCCTACGTGAACACACCACAGCACACAGTGTGAACAGCACGAAATTCTTCCTCTACATTTAATCCATTCACCAAGTGAAGCAGGGGGCAGCAGGAACACAGCGCCCGGGGAGCAGTGTGTGGGGACCGTACCTCAGCGGTGCCTAGCGGTCTTGGGAATCGAACCCGGACTTTCTGGTCACACGGCGAATGCCCTAACCACTAGACCATCACTATCCACAGTGAAATGAGTCCTGTACGGACATGCGCTGAAAGGCTACTCAGCGAGGAAAAAGCCATTACTCCAAATGCGACATAAAAAAAGCCAGATTACACTTTGCAAATACACACAGGGACAAAAACACTCATTTCTGGAGACATGTCCTGCGGACATGTCTGAACTTTGAATTGAACAGTTTGGCCATAATGACCATCGTTATATTTGAAGGAAAAAGGGGGAAGCCTTCAAGCCTGATATCACCATCCCAACTGTGAAGTATGGCGGTGGCAGCATCATGTTGTGGGGGTGTTTTGCTGCAGGAGGGACTGGTGCACTTCACAAAATAGATGGCATCATGAA
>JBBPDH010000124.1:8189515-8209656 GCA_037974565.1 Clupeocharax schoutedeni
AAATATAAGGAGTAGAAGTAAAAAGTAGTCTGAAAAATAATTACTCCAGCAAAGTATAGATAACCAAAATTTCTACTCAAGTAAGGTAACAAAGTATTTGCACTTTGTTACTTGACAGCTCTGGAGGCTAGTCTTCACTCAGCACTCCTGATTCCATCTCCATGGGGGATCTGGGATGCAGTCAGCTCTGAAAAAGCATACATCTGCAGCCAGCCACCCCTTGCACACCCACAGAGCCATCTTCAGCCCTCAGCATGAGCATACTGCTCTTGCACCACACCAGTTATCCACTCACCAGACCCAAATGTGTGTTACATAAATACCATGAGTTATGTGAATGCGTGTGTGTGTGTGTGTGTGTGTGTGTGTGTGTGTAGGATAAGATACTGAATATAGCTTGTGGGTCTGGCCCAGAGGTAAAGCTTTGTGCTTCCTGCCAGCCTTTGGTTAATAAGCTCAGTCTACGCACTCCCCACAGCTAACTCACTCTCATCCCCCCACCCCCCAACACCACCCCCACCTCTGATTCTGCTCTAAGTTCCCGTGTGCTTTGGTATCTCTCCGCTCTCTGACTCGTGCATATGCAATGGTAGAGAAGATGTCAAAATAATTTTATATGCCCCTTTTTGTGTTATTTATACTCCCTATCGGGCAGACTTCAGTTAGTCTAGTTGACAATAATACTTCTGCTTTCTGACTAGTTGGAGGCAGTTCAGCTCAGCATTCAATGGTCCTGTTGGGCACAACAGATTGCATAACGAAGCTATGGGAAATGAACATCATTTTATCTCACATATAATTGTGCAAGCCAATAAAATCCAAAGCAAAAACAAAATGAATTCATCTCTAGGTCTGGGCTGGTGGGCTGGCCCCAAACATTGTTAATAGTCTCAGATTTTTTAGCAGTATGAAAAAAATCATGTTCAGTATGTCTTATGTCTACATAAACACAGTATGAGATGTTGTTACATCCTCAAATTACATTCTCAGAGCTATTAATGGGTTCAGACCCTGATGATAGCAGGCTTTGCATGATCACTAAAACAAACAATGTTATGGCAAACTATCAGAAAAACTGCAAAATTCAACCATTCTCTGGTAATGGGTTTGCTTATCTTGGTCTACTTAATGTTAGATAAATAGAAAGAACTGTACGGTTCTGAAAATAAATTTGTAATCTGTAATGCGTTTGTCAGCAGACAGACACATTTTGTTTGCCTTTTTAAGCACAAAGACCCTCACACAAGCATTGAGGAAAGACTAGAGGCTGCACTGGCAAAGCAGGATAAATACTTTGATTTCACAGATCCAGATTATCACAAGTGATTGCTAGCTAGCTGTGTCAGACAACCAACAATCCGAAAAGCCATCAGGATGTTTCAGGGGGAAGAGCAGTTCTACTATGGATTTCTATAATTTTACTACCGGTATATAATGTTATTAACTGTAACTCAAGGGTCAAAACAGCATTCCTGTTGTAGAAAGTGTTGATGGTAGACTTCACTCGCAATCCTGGCGCTTTCTGTCGCTCAGTGTGTTGTTACTGTGGCTATTCATTTACAAACGTATGTGATTGCTGCAAATCTGCTCGTTCACCTCCTAGCGTGATGTTATAGCCTTATCATTCATGTGTTTGATTTGTTCAGAAGGAAAGCTTGTTGTATCCACTGTGAAATGTCGACAGTGAGGCTCATTAAAATCCCATTAAACAAATTGCTAATCCCGAATCATAAACAGTGGCAGGCACAGCCGAATGCCCCCTGTCTCTCGGCTTTAACGGCCTTCACACAGTAGGGTGTGGGAGGGGAACACTCTCAGTGCTGATCTCTGGTCAGCTCTCTGGTCATGGTTACGGTCAGGATTTCTCTTTCAGAGACTGGCCCTAGATCAGTGTAACGAGTGACCTCATCTTGATGAGTTTAATGGTACCATCCATTAACTTTCAGGCTCAAGAGAGGGCTTTTAAAGCACTCCACCCCAGAGATAGTTAAGAAGAAGTGTGCCACATGGAAAATAGCTGGCTAAGGAACTTCCCTCTGCTGTACATGCTGTACATGCTGCTCTGCCCTTATTCAGCACAATGTCTGAGATTCCTAGATAACACACCTTTCAGAATTGAATCTATAAGCAAATCTCAAATTGCAATGGCAGCAAGTGACCGAGCAGGTTTTGCCCCTGGATAGTTGTATGTAACCTGAATTGTCAATCAGCTACGCTATGCAAAATCATGACAAAAAATCAATACCACTGCAGGAATCTCATTATGTACACAATAGTATTATAAATATTATATATATATATATATATATATATATATATACATGGAAAAGCAATGGAATAAATAAAAGATCTGTTTGCAGTTACACTTTGCTCGCTTGCAATATGTATTAAAAAGCAGCACAACCCCAATAAGTCTCAGATTCAAAGTATTGATAATAGACAGAAAGTCCAATAAAGAGAGGCGCGTTGAAATCCTGGAGGTTGTTTTGGGTGCTGGGTTGTAAACTGGCCTGAACTGGCCTTGTCGTGGCAGGTAAGGACAGTGCTAGCAGCGAGCCAGCTGCACTTCCAGACAAGCAGCCCTGAGAGGGGATTCGGCTGAAGCAGGTGTTTATCCTCAAATTCACTCGCAAAAGATATTCAGACTATAAGATCACTGCTGGAACATTAAAAAAACATTGAGAAAAATAGGAGGTTATATTAAAATAGACAAGAGAGGACAGTCTTATAGTTCAGCACAGTGTCTTTGACAGACCTGAGGTTATTGTTTTAAATTTGACTACATATTTTCCATCAGTCCATTCAGAAACTAAGCTGCAAAAACAGGCCATTCCGATCGGATTGCTTCATGATGACACATATCTATGAAATGTTAAATTTGCTTGTTCAGCCAACAGCACTTTAGTTCCATCTATTCATGGAAGAGTAGTGTTTAGGTCTGGACAGCTTTTAATGAGGTAGAGGGCAGTCAATCCGACCAGAACTCATTTACATATTTTCAGTCACTAACACAGTCATGTTTAATGCTAAATTATAAAGAGAGCTTAAAACACAGCCGTGTAAACATTTCTAAAGAAAATGTGCTAGATATGGGCACTATAAAAATGCTGGCACTCGTAGTGGCAAACTTCGCTCATAAAAATGTAATGTCCAATAATTTGAAAGTGCCTAGCAAATACTTAAAAATGCACAGTTAGATATAACCAATAGCTAGGCTATTAAAGCCTATTAGTTAGGTATCAGAAAAGGTTGTGTCTGAGGTGGACACAAAGGTCTCCCAGGGGAGCGTTCTTGTAAAGTTGCCACGCACAGCCCTAAATCAGCTCCACTGGCCAGTAAGGTGGGCTCTTCCTGTTGCCAATTAGAACACAACCCCACCACATTCCTCCACTGGCCCTGGTTTAGGACCAAAAACAAAAAAATGCTCCTCCAGGCATCTGCCAATCAGACCAGCAGAGCCACTGGCCAACATACTCCAAACCATAAAGCTGCTCACATGTCAGAAATAATTCAGAAAAAACAAACAGTTCAGTAAAATCAGTTACAAGCACAATTTTTCAACTAAGCCTAAATGTAGCAGACGGTGCACTCTTGGTGTCTCGTGTTTGTTTTGTATTGCGTTTACAGCTACAAGACTAATGCTAACAATTAACCACTGTGCATTGTGTGAAACCTGAATTTTTGGGAGAGTTGGGAGAGTTTTAAATTTTGGGATACATAAAAATTCAATAAATATGATTTTCAACCATCTATACCTTTAAGCTATAAGCTTTAATTTCATTTGTTACAAATGGGGCAAACAGCTGAGGGCCAAACTTTCACAATGCTACCGGATATTTTCCGAAAAAAACACCACCCTGGCTCTCTGGTGCCTGTAACCATCCTAGCTCTTCAAAAGAGCTTAAAATCTGTGCCATCAGCTTTGATAAATACAGCCAAATTCTACAAACATACAAGCAGTTTATGTTACAAAATTCACACAGACACGCTTGAACGCACAGACACGAGGATGATTGAACAGATCAGCATTGGATGATGATGCAAGTTGAAATAATCAATTTGAAAACCTCTGGCTTGTCCTGTCCACAAAGACGGGAAACCCGTCACACAGAGGCCTGAATAGCGTGGAGTCACAGCACACTACTGCATCCTAGTCCACTGAAGCTGAGCACAGCACTGAGAGCAAAGCAATCCATCACTCCACTGCACCACATCGCATGGCTCATTACTGCTAACTTAGCCAACGGAGGCTATCACGTACACGGGCATAGCCCAGGCCTGATACCACACATATTTATGGAACATATAACACTACACTTATCACTGCTTTGATTACATTCAGAGACCGCATAGAAAGTGCACTGACAATATTATAAGGAGACTGTAAAGCAATAAGCTTGCATCTCAGACAAGGTTACCTTATGACTGTATAGTGATGCCAGTGTAATGGTTGTTTTATTGGTGTAATAGCAGTATGGCCTACTCAGCCAGATAAGTGAACTGGTTTAGAATGAGTGCTTAGATTTAATTACCCTCCAGCAGGTCTCGTGCCAGACCCGGTTCCGCCCCCGTGGACCGAACAAAGTCTGACAGGACCGCGTCCATGTCCAGAGTCATGTGATCATGTGGCTGCGCTGCCCAGCCCACAGCAGTGGCCTTTGTGGTAGCCAGAGCGTCACGCTCTCATCTAGAAGAAAACAAAAAGAGAAAAGAGGCAGAGAGAGAGGGAGAGAGAGATAAGAAAAAAGGGAAAAGGACAAAAGACAAATTCCTGTTAGCTCAAGCTTTTGTCTTCATGTCAAGCCTGAATCCTTTCTCACATACATTGGAGACTGGTTAATTATGGCCCTGGAGTCTCTGATGCATGTAAGAAGAATGCTTGGGGAGCGATATCAGAGCAGCTGACAGTAACTCTGAAGAAGATAAACTGAAAAACAAAAGATTCTTGTTTACAAAGTAATGATTGCTATAATTCAGTTATTTCAGGCAACGACGTATAGCCAAATTGCTCTGCCCTGTTTGGTCCTGATAAGAATACTGTAGATAGGATGAACACATGCACGCACGCAAGCACACACACGTTTCTGTTTATACCTTGTCAAGATGTGGAGTGATATTAGAATAACATTTAACTAAATTCACAGATCAGTTGAAATGATAGTGTTGAAATGGATGCAGTAAAATTCAGCCTGCCTGATAATGCACCTTAAAAAATTATCTTTGTCCGTTACTGAGTTTTAAGTCATTTTATTTCCTCGTATTTTTAAAGGGATTGAGGGACCGTCCTGAACTTTAAAAGATGGTGCTGTAAACACACTCTGGGACAGACAAGAAATATGTGAATATGTTCTAAACGGATGAATAAGCAATAAATCAATTATCTATTTGACAGGATTTCTTAGTTTTTAAATTAACAGCTCTGTATGATTTGATGGTGTAAAAAGCAAAACATTACATCAAGTGAAAGTAAAACATTATATCTTGTAAAAATACAGATGATATGTTTACCCATTTGAAATTCCAGCCCATTAAAGAGCCAATACTGTTATTCATTGCGGCTTTGGTTAATAAAGAGTTCTGGTAATGTGTAAGTGTGTTTTATGTGTTGACTCAGTTGAACTTCAGGTTTAAAAAAGCTGATAAAAATTGGCCACATACATTTGGAACTGGCCATAAAAATGAATAATTGATGCATTCCTAGTTATTTTCTGTTCAGAGCAAGTAGACTATGCTATTAAACATAGACAATCAATTAGAAATGTGAAAAAATTGAAAAAAGACCACCATAAGTGATCAGCTGGTGGCTTACAGGTTAGGGAGTTACCCCAGCAATCAGAAGATCATGGGTTTGACTCCCAAGACAGCTAGTGTCATCACTGAGCAAGGTACCGACCCCACACACTGCTTCCTGGGCAGCCCACTGCTTCACTTGGTGAATGGGTAAAATGTACAGAAAGAATTTAAATTTTCTCCAAACCACCACTGTAAAATGCTAATAACAGCGTTGTATTGGTATCAGCAGTCTCCAGTTTACACAGGAGATTTATTTCACAATATTACCGACATTTTATTACTTTTTTGCATAGCTGAGCCCTATTTAGCAAGACCCTGCATGACACAATTCCAATCCCAATGTAAATGTCTGCTGCTTACTGTTCCTGAAGAGGTGTTTCTGTTCTCTATGTATGGTCATCAAACCTGCCCTATTTATACACACTTTAAACTATACCTGACGTTTACAATGTCAGGATCAAAACATACAAAAACACACGCCTGGCAGTACAGACAGAGTGTGCATGAGTCAGAAAGCTGGACAGTAGGCAGGATGATGTGATGTTCCAGTATGCACACACTGCAGATGGGACCAACTCTTTCTCTCACCACCCCCTCCACCAACAATCCTCACTCTGTGCAAGTGCCCACTCTGCCTGGACACTTACTCTGGAGCCCTGTATTTGTCTCTGGTCAAATGCCACACAGATGAGGTCAGCACAGCCCAGATCAAGCTGTCCTGGGCACAGTGGCAACACCTACGGGTACACTACAATAACAGAGACCTTTGTGCATGGCCGTGTGCGTGTGTGAGTGTGTTTGTGTCAGCCGGGTGGCCGCTTCCGCATCGCTTATGGAGCATGACATAAGAATGAGAAGAATGTGAGACACACTGCCCACAGAAAAGAAACAGTTCCACAGACAAATGCACACACAAGGTTGTTTTAATACAACATCAGGGTGCTTTAATATGTCCCATATAAACATATACATATATATATATATATATCACATATATGTAAGAAGGTATAGAATTTTTTCTAACCCTCATGCATTAACTTCACATAAATTGCTTTTGACCTTTCAGTTTAAATAATGAAACATGGCATTTTGTTTTTGTCCTGAAAACATTCTTGGTACGTGTAACCATGGTAACCATTACTCAAAAGTAATGAATCGCCTAAGAGAAACCATAGGACATAAACTGTGACCCCTGTGACACCAGCCTTGACAGAGTATGACGTTACAGATGTTCTCTTGTTGGGGCACATCACATAACCTGAGAGATAATCGGGGCCAAAGAAGAAAATGAACCAAGGATAAAATGTAGCTACACTTCTTTGTTTCAGCCAGACTTGTTCTTACAGCACAAGCGTAACACAGCTTATTAAATTTAGCAACAATCTAAAAGGCACTATAAAGGGGTGCAATAATGTTCTGATATTTCCTTATAAGGGCATATGTTAAGCATGTGCCATCCTCCCTCTGACAGGTCTTGCTTTCCTTGCCACAGTTAATGAAATAACACGTCTGTTTATAGATCAACAGACAGTAGGAAATGAGTAGGGAAGGATCAGTGAGGATGTGTGTGCATATGCACGTGCGTGTGCCTTGGCACAGTAATCAAGTATCTTTGCTCAAGATGAAGAAACTTTTCCCTCTCATCCAATGCATTATTAATCAGTAAGCTCTGCACTTTAATAGGAGTTTAGCTGACCCACTTATTGCATTGTGTTGCGTGTACAGAGTCGAGAAGGCCTTGCCATATGAGAAAGAATTCAGAAAGCACCCGAACTATTAATCGAAGGGCCCTAGCAATTCCATGCTCAAACCTCCAGGATAAACTCTGGGATTACTGCTGCCTCGAGTTCATCACAAATTCATGTTTTTAAGTAAGGAGGACGGCAACGTGCACATAAATATGTCAAAAGTCATGACCAGAAAAACACTTGCAATTGCACTATTTGAGCCAACTTTCCCCACTGAGATGCAGTTCGAATAACTCACAGAACCTATTGTGCTTTATTGGAAGCTTTCAGAGCGAACATGTCACCAGACCAGAGCAACAGCTTGGAACATGTGCGATTCTTTTTTCATTTAAATAATAAAAACATACTCATGGTTGTGAAAACACACTTGAATTTGAACCTAATGAACCACATATGAGCTCAACAGGCCCGTAGGCTGAGGAGTCATCTTTGACCTATGAAACAGCTCTTGAGTACAAAATGACCCACAGGGAGTATATATACCTTTATACAGTACTGTATGTCTTACTTCTGCTTACATTACAGCGTTAAAGTTTTTCACATTCCACTGATATTTACACATGTTTCCTGAACCATTCCATGCACATCCTATTTGCACACACAAGCCACTCACTGCATTAAGTAAACTTTCCTTGTGTCTACACTCACTGTAGATTACTGCAGACTATAGTCCGTCTGTTGCTCGCCATCATTTGTTAGCCTCTTCATGGTCAAGACCCCCACAGGACCACAAGAGAGCAGGCTGATTTTATTTGGGTGGTGGATCGTTCTCAACACAGCAGTGACACTGACATGGCAGTGGCACATTGTGTGTGTATGTGTGTATATGTGTGTGTGAGTGCGTGTGTGTGTGTGTGTAGCACTACTACATGTGGATTACACACAGCAGTACTACAGGAGTTTTGAACATCGCGTCCACTTATTGCCCAGCTTATTGGACACGTCTAACTGTGCGGAGTGCGGAGAATGATCCACCACCCTAATAATACTTGCTCAAAGATCACCCCGTTGGGGTCCTGACCACTGATGAATGGGGTTAACAATTGCAGAGAAACAGAGAGACTATAGGCTGCAACTGTAAACTACAAAGTGCACATTGGACAATGCCGAAAGAAAGGATAATTAGGGCAGATACAAAGCAGGTGCATATACAACGGTACATAATATCCATACTCATATACAATACCAATAAGGTGATTTCAAAGGAATTACTGATGTTGGTGTAACATAATGTACCTTCTATGTGATAGATATACCCAACTGTACAACTGTACACAATATATCCAAAAGAATGTAGACACTTGTTCATTCTATGCTTCTTCTGAAACCGAAGGAATTAAAGGGTTATAGGGAGTTGGTCCGTCTTCTACTGCAGTTACAAGCTTCCTGTAAAGTTTTTATTCTCAACATTGCAACATTGCAGCAAGAAGCTGAGTGTATTTAGCCGCAGGAGCATTAGTGAAGTCTAGTACTGATGTTGGATGATTAGTTCTGAATCACAAACTCCAACTCATGAGAAAGGTATTGTGTGGAGTTCCATCACAGTACTACACACTTCACAGCCTGTTGCTGGGGACTTTACACCCCTCTCGCTGACACTTGGCATTGGGCGTAATGAACAGTCTGTTCCGGACTGTCCCGTTCTTTTTTATACAATTATACAAGCTGTGTGAGTGCAGCAGAACAACTGTGTCAACAATGGGTGCAGTTCAAAGTGGCTGAACTCTTAAACTAGAAGACATGTCTGAATATTTTTGGACATAAAGTGAACGTTATCTACTGTATTTCATTTTAGAGACATTACCTATAAGATATTTGGCATTTCTACTGATACCAACATTAAGAATGAATCCTTGGACAATAATGGTTACATATTTTTCTAAAAATGCTCTCCATAATGAGAAAGTAGTTAAGGAAAATCACACATTTTGGACTTACTTTCTGTATTCTTACTGGGAGTTCTTCAGCAGCCATCTCACCAGTATGGTTACGTCCAAGGGTCTCACACACATATATTTATGTGTGCACACACTCACACACACACGCGCACGCTCACACCCACACACACACACACACACACACACACACACACACACACACACACACACACACAGACACACTCCTCTTCTTTAATCCATGACTTTTATGAGAAGGAGGAGAGATGAGGAAGACTTGGGGTCACGGGCAGACCTAAGAGAGAGGGAGAGAGAGAGGGAAAGCAGGAGTGAGAGTTGGCTAAACAGATGGATGAAAGGACAGATCACACTTGAACCTTGTTGCCACATCAATCACAGTAATGGAGTCCGAAACGTCAGTGCGTCTACACCCGTTATGCAACCATGACCCAATATCCCACTGACCCTTTGAGGATGCCGAGCTTCAGTTGAAATGTGCCCATATAAAGACAGTAAAAGCATAAACCCCAGACCATCTGCAGTCCGATTACTTTTCCAGTAACCCTGACGTTGGTACTCCAAGAGGGGGAAAAAGCCTCTCAGGATGTTGTTTACTGTAGCATTAGTGCTAAAGCTAAATATTACCTTTTCAGGGTCACTAATTTCTCCAAACAGAGCGAGTGTTTTTGACACCACGCTCCAACATGAGGCTGTATTTAGGCTTATATCGGGGCTAAGAAGGAGGATAATGCAGGTAGATAGAGACAGATGATAAATGGCAGGAGCTCAGCTCCAGATTTGCCATTCTTGCGTCCAAAATAGATTTAAAGTGCTGGATTTCACATCTGATGTAAAAGAAACAGTCACTTTCCTTAGTGATCTTGAAAACAAATTAATTCAGATGACTAAATGTTACAGCCCACAACTAAACAGCTAAATTACAGTTGATTTTTTTACTTTAATAAAAAAAAACTAGTATAATTTGTCTGCTCAGTTGATCCTGAGCCAGCTGCGTGTTGTGTTGTATCATAATTTCAGGCTCAAGAGAGTCTGGATGGCATTTATGCCTGGAGCCTGTTGCTGTTTTCTCTCAATATGAGAAGTACCAGAATGCAGTGAAGCAGGCCTTCGTGAGTCTGAGAAATCAGCACAACACGTAAAAGCATTAAGCAGGTTCAAATCAACTGCTTGGTACGTGCTTCAGAAGCAAGAGCAAAAACACACACTGGTCTAGCATAGCAAACAACCTGGCAGACCATGGATTTCCACAACAGTGAATAAGTTCTATTAGCAAACACGGTAATTAATGTGTACCCGAGTAATGAAATGATGTGAGGACAATGTGGAGAAAGGATCTAATGATGCTAATGATCCAAACTACAAACTATCAAAAATAGTAAAAATGTCTCTGTCCTTTTATGGACTGCACTATATGTGAACTGAACTGGTAACAAATATCATGAATGCTTTCAGCTGATTAATATTCAGTCAGTTTATGAAGATTTTTTATTTAGGGCTACAACAATGACTGTCCACTCTTATTTAATAACAATGAGAAATACATTCATTTTAGTAAAAAATAGTAAATTTATCTTCATCGTATCATCATGTGCAAAGACCGTCAGAAAATATAATTCTATATTACGCTTTAAATCATATGTAAATGTGTGAAAAAGCTCGGAGCTAGATTACAAATGTTACCTAGATGAGAAATGTTCTCTGTTCCTTGTTGTACATTGTACCTTGCTAGAAATGAGGAATATGTGCTAGATCAATCTTATCCAACTCCAGTCCTAGAGACCCCATTGGCTCCATAATTAGATTTTAAACAAGTCTTTAAATTATTTAAAATTTGCAATAGACTTTGCTGTCCAATAACTCCTAATATTAATCTTATCTAACATCAATAGGCCCTTGTTCCTGTACAGATCAAAACAGAATGCAGTCTGTCCAGGGCCCTCCATAATTACTGGCACCCTTGCTAAAGATGATTGAAAAGGCTTTAAAAATCACATTATCAGTTATCCTAATATTATAATAGAAAATACAAAAAATGATCCTTTATATAGCGTAAGTTTAGCATGAGAATCAAGAGCTACCACTGGTGAACAATGTAAAACAATTCACAGAGTTCCTGTTTCACTGGGGTATAAAATGAGGTGACACAGACCCAAAATCTTTCAGTCATCCGTCATCATGGTAGAGATTCAAGAACTCCAGTGCAATGAGGCAAAAGTGTACTGACTTGCACAAATCAGCTAGTGAAACTGAAAATAGCTATCAACAGTAATCAAGGCTATTTTGTCAGCAGTCACAGTGAGGAGGATGATCAGAGAAGTAAAAATACAACCTTGGGCTCTCCATGTCTCCAAATCCACCATAAAACCTTCAAGCCAACAAACGGTTTAGAAGGCATGCCTGAGAAAAGTACCTAATTCCAAGTGTTACATTTGGTGAAGGATCTGTGATGCTGTTTCTCCTCTAAAGGTCCTGGCAGTTACATACATGGCTTTATGGATTCCAGGAAGCACCACCAGATTATAAATGAAAATCTAGCTGCCATTGCCAAGAAGCTAAAACTTGGTCATGGTTGGATCTTCCAGCAGGACAAAATCACAGCACAAAATCCACTCAAATACGGCTACATGAACGCAAAATCAAGCTCTTGCCATGGCCATCCCAGTCCACTGATCTAAATCCATCTCAAAATGTGTGGTTTGAATTTAAGAAGACGGAGTGCAAGAGAAAACTCAGGACTCTGAAAGATCTGGAGACATTTCTGCAATCATTTTAATGTGTTCACATGTCTTAGCAAACATTACAAGAGAAGACAGAATGGTCTGTGCAAAATGTTAAATGAGAATGTGCCAATAATTATGACATATTTTACAGGCTTTTTTCTTGCAGTAATAAGCTCATGTGGAAAAAAGGCAACATTTGATCAACATTAAGGGAAAATCTCTTCAGTCATAAATAAATTCCAGAGCTCCCTGTAAGAATAAGAGTAGACGTGTTAAAGAAATGCTTTTAGGAATAAACCAGCATGACCACAGAGGGGTTTACCACAAGTAAACAGGAAAGACTCAAATAACAGAGAGGCAGTTACTTTCTGTTTTAAAGTTTGTTGAATACTGGAATAAAATCTTGTGCACAGAGTGATGAAAAGAGGCGAGGACTATGTCGGGAAAGAAGGGACTACTAATAATCCAAAGCATGCAGTGTATCTATGAAACAAGATAGCATGAGCATGTACGGCTGATGTTCACAGAAGGGTCTCATCTGCTCACACTGAACCAACCGATGCGCCTCACTTGCAATTCAAACACAGTGTATGCACACAGCAACATTTTCTAGCTGCCTGAGAGCCAATGTCATAGCCTTGCGAAGAGTCGACCAAAATATCCCTCACTGCCATGCATAATTCACAGCTAAACTATACAGAGCGCTCACATGCATGCCATGCATTTCAGCCAGTAATTCCATCGCAGGCTCTGAAAAGTCATGTAAGAAGGGATCTGTGTGTTTCGTGCAGCTGATACAACCATGATGTAGACGGACAAGACTTCATTTAATTTTTAAGTGTATTTACAACTGAAATCATTTTGTATACACATAGGTGTATCTACACATCCTCTGCAAAGAACACAACTCTGCATGTTTTAATGAAAAATGAACTGCACTGCTTATTTGACGAATTTAACATACTGAAAAAAAGATGAAAAAACGGAGACTGTGCAAAACTTCCCGTACCCTATGATGCCCCTTCATCCTACTCTGGGCTCCCCCTAGGTTTTTTGTCATCATGGCCAGAGTAAGGGACAGAGCAGCCAGAGGAACTAACTCACATCTCCAACTCAGTCTTCAACCCTACGCTCCCCTCTCCCTTCCCTAAACCACACTTCTCAGAACTCCGTATCTACACACTGTCATATCCTCAGTACAGTACCAACACTCAGAACATTTCATACAATTGAACATATACACATCCATCATTCACACACACACACACACACACACACACACACACACACACACACTGGGTGAAACACCTCCCGTGAAAAGTGATTCACATGTTTTATAACAAGCAGGGACTGCTATTTTTATGGCATATTAGCTTAGATGGGCATGAGACAATTACAAAGTACAATCCTGAAGGGGTTCTGTGGAGAAAATATAAAATGCAGAATGAGATAATAATTTGACAATCTGTTTTTTTTTTCTTCCATTTTATCATTATTTATAAGAAGAGAAGAACTACATATATGTAGTACTGACCTCTGAATTAATACAGATCTCAAGCGTCAAGCATTTTCATTTTAATGTTTGACTCCCTGTTTGGATTACCTACTGTCTACTGGTTCAACACGTAGTAACAACTTTGCTTTTTGATTTGATTTCTCAGGGCATTCACTACTGTTTCTTCATTCCATATCAGCACAATGCATTTACTGGCCCACAGATCAATTTCCGGTTCATTCTCTGATGTGCTTGCTGATATGCCACAGTTTAAGGGTTTTGTACAAGATCCAGAAATGTTTACTTTTAATGCTTGTTGAAATTTAACATTCAGGAGAAATGTGAAAGTGCATTTAACTTAATTTTAATTTTAATTAAAATTAAAAAGAGAGAGCGGAAGGCTCTACTGCTGTAGGCTGGACAAACAGAAAGATAGAGAGAGAAAGAGAGAGAGACAGTAATGCCTCACCTCGCAGGAACTCGCTGCCCACTTTTCACAGGATATAAAACGCCACAGAGTGTCAACAAAAAACGAACATCATCCTCTACATGAGGGCAGAAGACTTGTCAAGCACTGATTCATCATATTTGCCTATTTTCTAGCTGATGACCAACATTTCCACAGCTAAAATTAAAACTGAGCGACCTTCGTATTTCCATTCTGAAGTGAAGAGGTTTATTTTGAGAATGTGAGATGTCTGGCAGTGGTGGAAAAATGTGCTATCACACTAAAGCAGAATGGAAAGCATGAGAGCCATGACAACCAATAGCTCGTAACGCTCAACAATATATACATTAGGAATTTAAGAATAACTAAAAGAAAAACGGGGGAAAACCATAAGAAAAAAGTAGCAGTAGTAGTATTTTAAACGCAGGTATCAAATTATTTTTCAGAAGTAAAGCAAAATATTCTGACAGTCATTCAATAGAGTTCACTATTTAATCTGATCAGATTAACCCATTCGTGTCAATGTCTTACATTTGATTTGGTCAAAATGTTTTCTAAGCTTGTGCACAAATCTGAAGAAATACTTAAAATCAAAGTTTTTTTTCTCCACATAATTAATTGTTATAAAAAGTTGTAAATAAAAGGTTGAAGAAGAAATCTAATGTTTAAAACATCCAATGGTAATCATTATTCCTGTTACATTTTCTTATCAAAACATTATTCCTTTTGAATAATCATAACATACTGTGATATGTTTCACTTGTCATACCAGTTGTTTGGCATAAAGGGGGTAAGATATAAATAAATAAAATTACTGGGCAATGTGCTGTTTTATGTACGGATTAGACTAATATTTAATATTAAAAGACAAACTAACCCTTCACTGAAAAGCAGCTTAATGCGCCTTCATGATATCAATATAAACCTTTCATGGCAACTGACATCAAATTTAATAGAGGCTTATTCCAGTAACACACACATTTGTGCTTACATGCTCAGGTTTGTGTACTTGCCTTCATAATTCATCTCTTCCTTGTTCCACAGGTACACTTGTGTAACATATGCCAACACACACACATCCCTGCACTGAGAGCCCCTCTAACATGTGTGTGACAATTCTCAGTGATTACCTCATAGCACTGTGCAGATCCTGGGAGCTGCGGCAGCAGAACTACAAGCCCCAGAGATGTGTGGGATTCCAGCCCAATGGAAATGTGTGTGGTACGGAAAACAGCATGCAAAGTCACCCATGCATGCTTTACAATACACATCAGTATGCTGTTAACATAGAGCCAAGATGAGGTTCCTCTAACACAGTGGTCTGTGGAGTTTGGCTGGGCTGATGGTCAAAATGTTATTCTCTATTCTCAGGCCCATGAGGCAGAAAGACAGCAAGCAGGAACATAGTTTGCTTTTGAAACACAGTCTAGAAGTTTGGAAGCTCTATAAATCTGCATGCATTGTTTGTACTCAGATGCTGTGATAAAGGGCCTGGAACTGTCTTTTTGCCAAAGTAAGGTTTCTAGTTACGGGTGGAACAAATAATATTTAATTCCGTGTAATAATACCAGACTCAAAGTATAAGGAAACAGCCGTCTGTGACTGCTCTAATGCATTATAAAGCATGTAATGTGGCTAACAGCTAGGTTTTTGCTGACTTAACCATAATGTATGTGGCGAAGAGGTAAAAGCGTGGGAGGGCTGAATTGGGTGTGCAACATGCATGCACAGCATCATCTCCTTTACACACATTCCTCATGTGCACACACTCCTCATTTACCCCCTAGCACTCACTCCTGCGCCCACAAGCCTATGCCCAATATAATCAATATTCATGAGCGAAAAGGCCAGGCAGGTAAGAAGTGAAGTCTACAGCTGAATATTGGGGGTTGGGTGATAGAGGATCAGTGTTAAAACGACTGGACAGGTCAGAGAAAGGACTGAAGCTGCCTATCTGATGAGACTCACCACTAGAACATTTTAATCATGTTATGCTCAAAAAGACATGGCCTGGTTTGTATTCAGCAGTGCACCTTAAGAGGAAGTGGATCTGTGTCACCACACACACACACACACACACACATACACACACACACACACACACACACACACACACACACACACCTGTCTGTAGTGACTTAGTAGGCGCTGTGTTGTTAGTTATTGTCCTACATAAGGGCACTCCCAGTGGAGGCACTGCTGCAGTCTTAAACCACTGAGCACTCAGAAAACATACTAAAATCAAATGACCATTTAAAATGTTATAGCACTCTGGGCAAGGGGTAGGTCTAGAAGCATAGATGGAAGGCAGGGGTGTTTGATGACTTGTTTGAGGATTTGTTTCTACCCAAGTTGTTCTGGTGGCTTCACAATTACTTACACTTCGCATTTGTATTTTATTCTGTCAGTTGAACAGATGCAGAGAAACTTCAAGCTAGCAGAATACAGTAACCCTTCAGTTTCACACAGATTTTTTTCTGAGAACCGATCTGTACCACCAGTTGCTGCTCCATGTTTTGAACTCGTATTTTAGTATTTTAAATGTTTCCTCCCAAATCGTCAACAGTTATCTCCGTTTATTTAGTATTAGTAAGTTGTGCCCTGTTTAAACATGTGGGTAGAGAGAGTTATTTCAATGTTTTGAGTCTTTGCACGCTGCTAATGCTAACTGCTAATGCAAATTTTTTTTAAGCAACAGAAGTTATTATAGTATAAAAGTATTTTATATTCATTTCATATTAAAGTTGCTGCTCTTGGGGTTCCAATCGAAGTCTGGAGGCCCCAGTCAAGGTCATCTGATTTTTATGTAATTACACAGTATTTACTCAGTGCAGTCAGAGGTGACACATCCTGGATTTGCCTCAGAGAAAGTCTTGATTATGTCCTAAATGTTGGTCAGGCAATGTTTTTAGCTAAAGCAAAGCTTACTGCTGTGACTATGAACCTCAGGACAAACAGTCCCAGCTTCAGTCACAGGTGCTAGTGGGTGGAGGTAGCTCAGTGGGTAGGATACTTGCCTCTAGAAGAGGTCATGTGTTCGAATCCTACCTTCAGCACCACCACTGGGTCCTTGAGCAAGACCCTTAACCCCAAGTTGCTCCAGGGAGTCTGCCCCCTGTAGTTAAGGAACGGAAGTCGCTTTGGATAAAAGCGTCTGATAAATGCCATAAATGCTAGTAACTGTCCAGCACCTCCTTCTTATTAGACTTTTTCATGAGTTTTCTTACTTTTGGATGGTGTCACTAGATAACCATTTCAGGTTTTTCAATAAATAAATTTAAAAATCTGCCAAATGATCACATCCCCATGTATTTGGTTTGTGTGGTGGTAAAGTCCACCACAGTACTATAATGAAATCAGCCATGAAGATGTCAAAGTGTAGTTACTGATAGAAATTGGCAACCCGTAGCTGTTCATTAGAACTTAATTCAGGCATACACTAATCAGCCCGAGGTATACTCCAATTACAAGTCGTATAGAATGAGGAAAGATGTGAGAGGAGAGGTTCTCGTGTGTTCGGAAACAGGTCAAACAAGCTAGTTAAACAGAACTCTCTTTGTCAAGTGGGTGTGTTCATGTGCAGTGTATGATAAGAGAGACAGAGTCAAAGATAGAGGGAAAGTGTGAGTAACCAGGACATAATACTGGTCACCTTTAATTCGGCGAGATTAAACAGGGACCATCTCCATGCAAATATGTTGCTCTTAAGAAGCAGCCCAGGGTTCCTTAAAAGCACATAACAGTCTCATAAAATAGTGAGCACTGAAGATGGCTGCTGTTGTCACTCCTGCAGTCCTGTGACATCAATCCCCATTTAGACTGACAGCATGGTAAACAGTCTCGCAGCTCGGCACCAGGGAGATGAATGGCTGCTTTTTAAGTGCGTGATTTCACATCATGTGAGGAAACTGAGGAAAGTGTTGCTGACGAACCATCTGCTATCAACCTCACTCCCAGAAAAACTGAATCTGTAGCTACGGAACTGTACGGAGCTGCAGTATAGACACTTCTTTGGAATGTAACTTCTTTCTTTTCCAACAGACCTCATGCCTTGAGCACAGT
Source organism: Clupeocharax schoutedeni (assembly GCA_037974565.1). Lineage (NCBI taxonomy): Eukaryota > Metazoa > Chordata > Actinopteri > Characiformes > Alestidae > Clupeocharax > Clupeocharax schoutedeni. The sequence continues at coordinate 8,207,698 of JBBPDH010000124.1, forward strand.
GATTAAAGAATTTCTCTTGCAAATGCTCTGTTTATTTGAGAGGGAGACTGCAGACCTGTAACAGATCTCTTTTTTTGGAGGTGTTTTTGTGATTTTTATATTAAAAGAGTAAACCATACATGTTTAACCAGTGCTTCTTTTTTTCCTAGAAGATAAAAAAATTCATAGTTGTTGCAGACTTGTATACTGTTGTCACGGTCTGGTCAGTGGCTGGTTAGAGCCACTGCGTTTTTGTTAATGTTTCTGGTTTCTTCTGTTCATGTTTTGGGTACTTTTATTTTGATGTTCGTTCATGGTTACTGCTTTTGTCACGTGCTGTGTTTTCACCTGTTCTGTGTTCAGTTCTCATTATCCTTGAGTGCCATAAGTCCATCACTTTAGAGTTGTAGCAGTCCTGTCTGCCTGTTTTTGTTGCCTTTAACCTAGTGGCCAGAGTGCCTGTTTTTCTTTTGCCTTTATAAATAAAGACGGCTCTAAATGGATCCCTGGCGTTCTGTCCGTGCCTGCATGCTTCCAGGGAGCTCCGAATCTGGGCCTTTCGGCCGGCTCGTGACAACTGTAGCTTGCATCAAAACACAATAGACTTATTTGGTTTCTATAACACTGGCAGAATTGAAGGCCCACCAGTACATAGATTGGGGATAATGCACCTAAATGGATAGAGCAATCTCACAGAAATTAGAGGAATGATGTTGATTTGAACCTTTTCCTTAGAATTAGGTCATTAAAATATTATCAAATATATGCATAGTGTTCTGATGTTAACTGCTACACTATAGAAAAAAATACTTAGACAGATTTGCTCCTTTCCCTTTTCATTTTGCAGGTGTGCTCATACACAAATAGAACAATAAGAGATATTAGAGTAAAACTGGAGGATGTCATCAGCAAACTGGTCACCAGGGCATTTAGTCTGCTAAATTGGTACTAAATTTACATTAAGGGGAATAAAGGCTTTTGCTGATGGACATCTAAACAGCTGAGGTCTCAAAGGAAGCCTTTTTAATGTTCCATCTTCCAAAGGAAATAATCTAATAACAATGAAAACTCACAGCTGTAATGAGTTCTGGATTCGATACAATTTCACTGCAAAAGGGCAAGTCAACCTGACTGGCTGTGTGCACCAAGTATGAAAGCAGAGAGCAGAAATCCCCATCCATGTTTTTTCAGGGTTTGTCCTGGAACTGGTGAATAATTGTGAAGGATATTAACTTTCTTCCTACAATGCATGCATTTTCTTCATCATTGTTGAGAAAAACTACACCAACATGAAGCTGTAAAAACAGTGAGTATACATACAGCTACAGGGTTAATTAATGATCCAGCCATATTGAAAATAATAATGCACAATGCATCTTGAAAAAAGAAACATCAGTAGAGTGTGACGAACACCTCTGAAATGCTATGGGTCAAAACTAGCTTGTAAATGTTATTAAAATGTCATTTGGATTCAATATATCTCATAACTGTTCATCTTAACTAAAAGAAAAAAAATGCAAAGATACAATATAAAACATAAAAAGGACTAAAAACAAGAAGGACAACAAGAATTAACAGTGCTATTCTTCTGTGTCTGTTTGATCATAAGATCCCAGCTTCTGGTATATAAAAGTGAAAAGCTACTTGTTCAGGTTTAAGAGACTCTAGTGGTTTTACCAATTTAGTGCTGAAACAAAAAAGGGTACAAATCTACTCTCCAGTAAAGAATACAATGGAATACAATATCGTAGAGGATGCCAATGTGCTAATTTGGCAATAATTTGGCTTCCAGAGAACCACTCCAGTGCAGAGAATAGCAACCCTTAGATTCAAGATTCAAGATTCTTTATTTGTCACATGCAGTCATACAAGTACAACACATAGTGAAATGTATCCTGAACCACTCCTTTACTGACTGTGCAAACATTAAAAACAATAAGTAAATTCTAAATTAAAATTAAAATTAAAATCTAAAATTAA
>JBBPDH010000124.1:8216875-8232702 GCA_037974565.1 Clupeocharax schoutedeni
AGATGACGACTTCGACATTCCTGAAGTGTTTCCAGTTAAGTGTACCATATGCATCAGACGTTTAGCCAACGTTCTGTTGGTGTGACGTCTGAGGCTGAGACTATCCTTAATCCTTAACAAGTCAAATTCGAAAAACAAAATCCTGAAAAGGGCACTAAAGCTAACCAGCTTTTAATTTAGATAACCAATAGGCAATGTGTTACGGCAGCACTGGTCAGCCAGCCTATAAGTGAATAATGATTCAGCTCACAATATTCCAATTAGGCCAAGGTTTTGTTCTGATGTACATCAGCATTAAATTTTCCTGTGTATGTTCAATGGAGGCTGGGCTGAGGTGTTTTTATGAACATATTGTGGACATTGTCAGTAGCACCAGCATGTTTCATTACAAAGAGAGCAGAATAAGCATTGTTATATTGGATGTGAAGCCATTTATAAAACTAGTTCTTCTTTTTGTCCTTTTAAAATAAATACTGTGATCATTTCTACTGTCACCTTCTACTTGACATTTCTCATGTCCTGGTGCATTGATAGACACCTCAACAGAGCTAGCCTGGAGCCCCAGAATGCCCACATAGCTATGGTCCTCAGCGAATACGCCCAAATATCATCTACACAGCAGCAGTTGACCAGGCTTAATATAAAGTACAAGAGACAAGATAAGAGGTCCACTGTCACAAAAAATTACTGTCCTGGAAAGTTTAAGTCACCCAGGGTACAAAAAATAAATCTACCCTACCTTGAGGTCCAAACATGCACCTTAAATGAGATTTAAATGTACATTCACATTTGTGCTCACTGCTTCACTTGGTGAATGGGTTAAATGTAGAGGAAGAATTTCATGCTGTTCACATTTGACAGAATGGTCGCTTTCACTTTGGGTGTGATATTTTCTGTCAGCTTTATGCCATTTAATGCCAGAAGATTATAATAATTCTGGAAGGTGGTGTGTCTGTCCGTTGGTGCCAGCAGACACCAGTCAAATGCACCTCAGTGTTTTTGTGTTTGCTGGGCTAGCTGATCCCTGGGCTTTCTGACAGCTCTCGTTCCATCTGTCTGCTGCTGCAGAGCTGCACGCAGCACCAGACACGTTCACCAGCTCAGTCTCAGCATGGCATAGCCGACAGACTCGCACACCATCGTTTCCCAGTCAAAGCCAAAATGTAACGTTTTGGATGCAATATGCCTCAGGATCATAGCAGTCTCCAGCTCTTCTGGCTTCACTAGCTTACATTTTGATCTCTTACAACTAGGGATGCACCGATCGATCGGCCAGCGATCAGAAACGGCCGATTTTTGGCCTGATCGGCCTGATCGATGATCGGCCGGTCACTCACAGGTATTGCTAATTTCAAACTGATCTTGCGCATGCGCTTTACTTGCAGCGCTTCAGGCTGCGTTCACGTGTACTCTCAACCGAAGCGTTTCTCCGTGAGCGCTGCCATTCAAATCTGCTTAACATCGATTGGTTGCCGCTGCTGCGCTCACGGCGTGGAAGAAACGCTCGCTGCCAAGCATCAACAAGACGCGTCTCGTAAATGCAGCCTCAGACGCGCTGAAATGTCCGCCGTTTGGAATTTCTTTACCTTGAACGAAAAGGATGAAAACGTTGTACCTCTCAGAGATGCCAAGCAGCAGAAGTGAAAAAGCATTGATTTACTGGAAAATCAACAAAGATCGTTTCCCTGCACTTGCTTTACTTGCCTGAGCCTCTACCTCTCTGCTCCATGTACAAGCGTTGAGAGTGAGCACAGGTTTAGCTTGGCTGGAAATGTGTTAGATGAAAAAAAATATATAATTTCTGGTGAAAAGGCAGAAATGCTTTTGTTTACCAAAATAAACCCGCCATTAATGTTCAATTAGTGGCACTTTGTCAATATATGTTGCTAAGACAAAAAGGTGCCTTGTTATTTTTTGTTCATTTTTTGAGTCAATGTCGTCGACTCTAATTTTCTGTTATCTGGGGGGGTAAATCACTATCGGTAAAATCGGAATCGGCCAAGAAAATCGCAATCGGTGCATCCCTATCTACAACCTTTATACACACAACAAAATCAACAGAAGCCAAACTACTGCTAACACAGATTTCACCCCATACTTCATAAAGGACGGAGATAGTATGCTGCATGAAATGTATACACATATACACATTCTTAATTTACTCCCAAAACTGCTAGTGGCACCTCTGAGGTACCCTTGAGCAAGTTACCATCCCCACACACTGCTTCCTTGGCGCTGTGTTCCTGGTTGCCCGCTACTTCACTTGCTGAATGGGTTAAATGCAGAGGAAGAATTTCACACTGTGTGCTGTGGTGTGTTCACACATGATAGAATTGTCACTTTACTCTTATTACTAAATAACCCGATGGGTCTACAGTAAATGAGTACACAGTGATTTACTTTTTAGGGTCCACAAAAGTGCATGGTTATTTACAAATATGATGCAAGCTGGCATTTATTCATCGTCATATGGCCAAAATATTTGTGAACATTTTGGAATTGCCCATGAGCTTACTGTAAATGTGTTGAGACTTTGTGACAAAGAAAAGAAAACTATTCATTTTTTAAAGATCAACGCCTGTCCACTGTAGTGAGTGGACTTGCTAGCAGTGATTCATTTCCATTACATTAGCAAGCATACAGTATGTGAACAACAGAGGATGCTAACAGCCATGTTTTTCACTATTTGAAGTGATTAGGCGAACCTCAGACTTCATCAGACTTTACACTTAAGAGTCATAGTCTGTAGCAGTTAGGCTGGCTGATAAAATGGGAGTGCAAAAGTGGCTCCCCGCCCCCCCACTGGATCACTACTCTGACTGGACAAATGCAAAGGCTGAGACAGCATGGATCAACTCGGCTGTATTGTCACAGCTCCCTCTTGACACCTTTGCTGTGTTACTTTAACCAGTGAAAGGCCCTGACACCCTGGCCACTAAAGAGCTAAATAAAAGAGCTTTCCTAAAGCATAGATGCCAGGGTCTTCGCTACTAGGGGCCTCTGTGAAGAGGCGACAAGAGCTACACTACCTAAGAGATAAAGGGAATAAACAGTGAGGAATATTCACTGCCGGCCATGGAGTCATTGAACAAAGCTCTGATCAAATCTGTCCCAGTAAAGAGGCCCAAGCTCTCTGCTGATTAGTAGAGGAACAGACTGAGAAGACTAGCCTTTGAACTCAGCAGTGGGCCAAAGCAACAGTGCCAGAACCTAGGACTCTTTCTCTCCATCTCCCACTGTCTCTCTCTCTCTCGCTCCTGCCCTACTTCCCAGCAGCTCTCCTCTTCAAAAGGAAACCAGTCCGCACAAGCCCCTCCCTCGGTGCCACAACTATACTGAATGCCTATGATTAGCACCTCTCCAATTACTATATAATGTTGGAATATTCCATATATTGTACTGTAATAATAAGCTGTGTTACAGTATGGCATCATGTATTATGTATAATAGTATATTAGTACATTTTCCTGCCTAGAACAAGCAGTACACATGCAACAATTCAAAAACAATGAACATTTAGCCACGTTGAAAAATCCTATAGCAAATGATAAGCTTCAGTAATTACAACTAAGCATCCTTCTTTATCTTAAACCCCAACCAGGAACAAACAAAACACCACCATGGCCACAGGGCTCTTTGTAGGTTTGCTGAGGTACATATTCCAGTTTAAGCCAGGATTCCATAAGCTTGTTACCAAAACACATAGATACATTCTTCCCCTCACCTCCCTCACTCCCCTGAGCTGTTTCAGCATTTGCTGTCAAGAGATTAGGTCTAAATGGAAAATAGAACATGCACTGATAACGTTTAGCGGTCTGCCGTAAACCTTCAACAGGCCATCTAATTAAATATTGTTTTATTTAAAACACATCGAATGAAATTTGAGTCTCACTTGCTCTCTAAAAGACAGGACTGAACCTAGTTTCAGGAAAGTAGACTGTTGGTAATTTGTCTTGTAGACAGAAATGCTCACCTTCCTTCTCCGTCCTTGTGTCTCATCTGGTGACACAAGCTTGAAAGGATGTTTCATGTGGGAAAGGTCATTTCTAGAAGTAGCTTATCACTGACAAAAATCAAAATAAGGGCTCTGTGTTTGAAGGCAGAGGTTGTGTGCTTGTCTGATAAAGCCTGGGCTTTTTCCCTCAAACCGATAGAACCACCCGACCTTTCTTTCGGCCAGCACGGCAATCCATGTCCAAAAACGATGGCATGCATATTGTTGACCTGAATATTGCAGATTCAGGTTATTTGACAGATCAGTACTGGCCTGTACAAAAGCTGCACAGAAAATGACAGTTTATGTGCTTTGCTGGTTAAAAAAGCACAGAGAAACTGCAATGCAGGTGGTCTTACAAATAAGAACCCTGCTCTCAGCTAATATGATTTTGCACATACAGCACTGAGACTAAACCAATATATCCAAAGTATTTCCACCTCAGGGGTCCCCTAATCCAGTCCTGGAGGGCCGATATCCAGCATTTGACAAACTGGTTCACAGTTGGTCGCCAGGTTTAGTGAGTGTGTTTGAAGAGGTTAACATCAAAATCCTCAAGGACCAGAGCTGGATGCCCCATTTCCACTGAAAACGAATACAGTTACAAAAGAGAGGCATAATCCCACCGTCTATACCTTACAGTGAACACAGACCTAGATGTGAAACCATGCAGGAGATCCATGCTGACTGACATCCTGAGGACATCATCTCTCAACATTAGGCATGACACAGCTCTTCTCACATAATCTTCTTCTATAAACTCACAGAGGTTGTAATTGTTACTGGTAATAGTAAAATCATGTCACCCCGCCCACACATGCTGCAGTTTTAGGGAGTGTTTAAACCCTGTGATGACTTTTGAATGAGCCACAATATGTCATATATCAGTAATAAAGTCCGTTTTATTTAAGGGGGTAAACAGACATTGGTCTGGTTGTAATCATTATTACATTACTGTAAAAATGAAATAGAGGGAAAATGTAGAATACGGGCCTTTTAAAAACACCTAGGAGACACATCTCCTAAGACTAGCCAAAATAATGTGACTTTTGTTAAATTACATGATTACTGCATTTCATCAAAACACCCAGTCACTCTCACCTGGAGCTGTGATTGCTCACTCTGTCAAAAACACTGTGGTTGGTTAGATCCTATTTGCATATTGCAGCCTTCTGTGATTTTACTACAGTAGAGGACAACACAACAATAACAATGAACAGATATCCTGTGAAACACTAGAAGAGGACATATATAAAAGTGAGTTTAATTAGATAACATTTTATTTTGCAAAAAAGTCTCATCCCTGTCAATAGAGAATACCCAGAATATAAAAGAAAGACAAAGGCAATTTATTTTATAACTGCGTAATTAATAAGACGAGATAAACCCTTATTAGTCCCACAGGTGGGAAATTTGCTTGGCCACAGCAGAAAGTGGACAGTACAAAGTGCAGCAAAATTAAGAAAAACTATAGAATAGAATCATATTTAATAGAATAAAATACCATGTCACAGTACGGTATTAAATAAAATGTTCAAATGTGTAAAAATGTACAGTATAGAATCTAGGAATATGTCTGCACATCTGTATTGTAAATATATACATATATATGAATGTAAACTGTAAGAAAGACTAAATTGCACATTTAAAAGTAAGACTAGATGTAGGCTTGGGCAAGTGGTATGCATGTACACAGTGAGTATATGTTTCCAATTATACAGAGTGGAAGTAGAAATGAGAACACTGTAGATACACACAGTCACATAATGGAGTGACAGGCCTTGACAATTAGTGTTAGAGATGCACCAGAAAATTGCACATTCTGCCCAGCAGTAATATTTTCATCCAAATATTGCACATGCTGTATCAGAAAAATTGCACTCTGATACAGTTTATTTCAGTAATATGGTACATAAGAGAATTTAGCGAAAGCTACCCTGGAATATTGGATGTAATATTGTGTTATAACAATATTGTAGTAAGGGCTCTAAACTACGGATTGAATGGCCAAAATCAAAGACATGCAACTGAATTAGCTTACTTCAGCCTTGTAATTAAAGGACCTAATGCGTTTGCAAGGTTGTTAACCAACAGATGCAATACATGGTCATTCAAAGCTACAGATGATTCCAGTTCAGCTTTGTTTACAATCGCCCAGACAATAGGAGAGACTCTGGGTCTGTACTGACCTCAGAAATGCACAAGGAGTCGTCTAGATTCTCCACTCTGTCAGGACCCCCCGTTCTCTCTCATGCAGAGTGTTCTCATCAGACCTTGCAGAGATGAGAAATGTAGCAGGAGTGTGTGGAGAGAATGAATGAATGACCTCCACATTGTTGCATGAATAACTTTAATTTAACACTTGATGAGCACTGTACAGAGGACAGCATTAGAAGAAACAGGGGACTGGGGATCTATCAGAGGAAGGCAATGAATCACCTGGATCACTGAGGAGCAACATAATTTGTTGACATGGAAAATTTCCTCTTCCTCTTCAAAATGTTTATTGCATTGCCATTGCATTCTATTTCTACTAATACCTCCATATCTAATTATCAAAGCTATTGTTGTACTTCCTGAGTACATGGGAAAAGGGCCTCTGCATACTTACCTAAGACCAGTTTTGCTATTTTTGATTTGTGTGTCCAGTTTGTAGATTGGTCTTTGATACATTCTTTGACCTTTGTGGCTGCCACTTTGGAAGTCGGCACGACAAATGGAGGCTTTTCCATTTTGAATGACAGGTGCTGCATGTTTCTGTTGCTGTCAGGCTGCAATCAGACCAGCTTAGCCATGTGATTTCACAGTCTCCTACACTGAAAAGTATTCAGCTGGAAACAGCCCTTGCTGAGTTTGGTCTAAAAGTAGCAGTTGTTATTAATACAGATAATTACCCAGCCTTAGCTCACAGTTGTGTCTACTCCAGACAGCATAATAGTTCTTTGCCAAAAAGCAAGACAAAAGTACATCTTATAGTTTGGCCAGAAGACACAAAATAGAGCTTTGGTTATATGGAAAAGAACCTCAACCTTACTGTTAAGTATGGTCAAGGATCTGTCATGTTTTGGATTGTTTTTCCTGAAAAAGCCCTGTTGTGATAAATGATATCATGGAGATGTTAAATGAAAATGTAGCAGCCTCTGGCAAAGAGGCTAAAACCGGGTTGCAAATGGATCTTCCAGGAAGACAGTACTCCAAAACAGCCATGTCTAAAGCCGTGTAAAAATGGCTCAGTGATTACAGAATCAAGCTCCTGACATGGACATCCCAGCGTGTGACAAGCTCAAAAGAAAAGTTCAAGACCTTGAACTCTGAAGGACAGAGGAGTGCTGTAATTTTACTAGTTCTGTATTCTCCAAACTCATTTGTGGAGTTTTATTACCGGACTATTTTAACTGCTGTATTAGTCAAGGCCTTCTGAGCACACAGACAATAAGAAATGAAACAAACTAGGGCATCCCACTGAACGTGAAAGATCTCAGATTAAACATTGTGGTTAAAAATAGCATGTGATTAGACCTTCGGGTGGAGGAAATCGAAAAAGAGAAGGTAGGAGGGAGTGAATGAGGGGAAGGAGAAGGCCAGACGTATCCTCCCTCACAGGAAGAGCAGGGCAATGTCACATGTCTCATCCAGACACCAGAGCAGAAGTGACATAGTGCAAATTCAATCCGGTGAGGGTGGGGTGTATTGGCACGAACACACCCACACAGAACACGTTTGCACACACACAAACACACACACACACACACACACACACACACAGCTGGTGTGACTGTGGGCAAAAGTGACATCGGTGCAGTGTCACAGCTCCAGGATGGGGGGTGGGAAAAGAAAAATGACGGCTCAGACAGCTTAAAACGAGAGTTAACTCAGCAGACACCTCACCTCCCAACCAGAGTCTGTTTGTTTGCCCATCAACATGCTCTGGAGCTGTTGTGGTCAGTGTTATGGCTACAAATGCAACACACCTGAATGAAAACAGAGCATGAAGAACTTAATAACCCACAATGCCACTGACGAGGTAAATTGCAACACTGAAAACAGAGATTTATTTAATGACCTTAATTCAAATATGTTTACCAATTCTGCATGATTTTTTTAAGTAAGTACCTGGTTATGGCTTATGCTTGTGAAAATTATTTTTTCCCCTGTATATTTTATGTGGCCAAGTAATCTACAACATTTTTAGGAAAAAACAATGTCAGAAATTGTGTGATAAATAGATGGAGATGAGCCCTGTTGCTGGAACTCTAGTTCTTGGACAGGAGTCCAAGAGAGCACAAATATTGTTGCTCTCATTAGTCCCTCTTTCTGAGTCAATTCTGTTTGATGTCAGCCAGTTCTAAGCATCCGTCAAGGCACTTGTACAACACTGGGCTGTCAATGTTGTCTTTCGAGTGCATTCAACTGCCTTACAACGCCATTTTTTTTACATAAAATGTTCCCCAGGGAAGTTGCGGTCTAGAGTTTGCGACCTCATTCATTTGCAGATTTCTTAGAATCAAACTAATAACTGTTCGCAGAAACCCCCACAAATTTGCAGAAACCGCTAATATCCTTTTTCCATAGTGATATATAATTCTTCATGCATTTTATGGAAATTGAGCTAAATTTCCATAAAATTGATTTTTTAGTACTGTCAAGAGAAAAACAAAGCAAATGTATATTGGCTGCTTCCTTGTGACGCATCTCAGGCAGATGCAGCATACGTTTCCTCAAGTCTTTTGCTGAGTGTTCTTGTGTTTTTTGTTTTGTTCTTCTCAAAGCCCTGTGATTGTATTACTGTAAATTAAAATGTAATTATTAGTCATTATTAGTTTAAAATGAACTTAAAGTGTTTTGGGAGCATATTTGTGGGCATATTTAGTATCATATATGCCGGACATCTAAAACACCTACACTACAGTTGAATGACAATAATTCAACATGATACTAATTCTGCAACATGAGCTTACTGTCAACTCACTCTAATGCTTTGAACTTTAATTATCTTCATACCGGTGACCACATCTAAGACACTGTGAAACCCAATCCTTTATCCAAAACAAAAGAGACAAAACCGGTTTCAGGTCAGTAATAGTATGCAACATACACCACCACAGCGGACAATTTCACTCAGCAATGTGTCTTGCTCAAGTCCCAGAAAAACCTGGGTCTATGCTTGCAAAACTTCAGCGCAGGCCTCTGGAGCTTCCGTTTTCCAAACCCTCACAACAGGGACGGCCCTTTCCGCCTGTCAGCTGTTCTATCCTCAAGAAGCTGCTGTCTGTGTGGAGCTTTGTGCATGTCCCCAGAACCACAGAGACTCAAACATCTTTACCAATTGTGTCAAGACTGACCTGACATCTATCACATCCTGTACCTGTCTTGGAGTAGGAACCCCGCCAGGCCATGGCCAAAAGCTCCTGTTTGCAGATCAGTCTCAGAGCTGTCTCTTAGATTCTACAGTCCACAATGAGGGTCTCTTCAGACCATCAGCCATCACCGACTAGTTCCCTGATATCTGTGACTCAGTCCAGTGGGAACAAATTCACCTTTCAAGGACATCTGCTGTAGCAACCTGACCAGACAAGTTTAATCTTTACAGACAGGGCAGCATACTCCAAGGATGTGGGGCCTACAATGCCTTCTTAGCCTGTCATTACTGCTATAAGATAAAGTCCAAGTTACAGGTTATTCTGTTTGTTTTTTGGGTGTTTCTCACCCTGGCTGATTAAGAAAGAGGTTTTCAAGTGAATACTTTTTAGTTTAAAGGGAAGTTGCTATGACACATATCCCTTCACAATTCTAACATCACATCACTTCACATCAGCCCATTAATAAAGGAACTACACAAGTTTACCAGGTCTGTGTAACACAGTGATGTCTACATACACACATGAAATCTGAGAAATCTCATAAGCCCAGAGCAGTCTAGGGAGGCTTCTTTCCAGTTCATATATAATATGACCTGATTGTGGAGAATCTTCTTCTGCAGTCCTCCCTGAAATGAGTATTAGCCACTCAGTCTCCGACTTTAGAATGACCTAGAACAGCAGAGATAAGGTGAGTGGGTAGGTGAGTGGGTGGGTGTGATGCAGAGTGGGTAGTGCTCGTAGTCAACAGGTTTTTATGCTGAAATCATGTAGTTCACATTCTTCTCAAAGCACAATGAAGGGTTTCATATTGTGATTGAACATGGTCTCTCTTATTTAAATGTGTTGTCCCATTTATATTTTTTCCCTCTCTTTATAGTAATTCATCCATATACAGATCTTAATGTTGTTTCATATGGTCCAGCATGCATAAACAATCCAGTGGAGACATCTCATGTGCTGCTTTCATACTGTTGACACAATAAACATGATAAAAATAAGCATTGCTGGTGCTCCTTAACCTCCTTCCTTATGATAGACTGACATGATGGTGCATGTTAAACATACTGTGTCATCTAGATATCCATGTTGGGAAAAGTAAGTGACTGTAAAGAAAGATTTAAAAGCAGAAAATTATGGAGTTCTTCAAATTAAAGTCAAAGAAGCCACTCTGATAGCAGGGAGGGACAAGTGATTTTTTATATTATATAAGAATATCAAATATCTTATCAAACACACACGCAGCCATTGTGTGAGGCCTACATCTACAGAAATGAGCAAAAATCACAGGAAACCAGAAGAAACAGGCGATATCTACAAATGAATCTGTTTACTTTCTTAACCATTGACCATATATTCTCATTGGCAGGTGACAAGTGTATGTGTGCACAGTGTTATCACAAGTGAGCGTGTACACTGTCCAGTATCTAGATCATTTAAAATCTGTGCTACATATTTTTATTTATAACCCAAAGTAATATGAAATGCCACTAAAAAAGGGTCAGAAGGTGGAGGCTGGGTCTTGTGACACTTGTGTGAATGATTTGTCCGAGATATGTCAACCGTTTATTTCAAATGTTGCTTTACTGTGACATATTTTAAGTACTACTATAAGTAGAGAGAATCTCAGCCTGACTTGTCACTTCCTGCCCTGTCACCATGTTGCATGTTGCTAGATTGTACCTACAAACTGCCTTATCCAATAGGAAATGACTAGTTGTCTGTCGCTCTGTTGCTTGCTAATTTAAATGTAAGATAAGACACACAAATTAAAACCGAATGTAATTTAAAGCTATGTATTAATTAATTAATTCATTAATTATGGCATGTATTGGGACTATGAGGAGCCACTGATTAAATTTGCCATGTCTCTGACAAATCCTCAACCTTACAATTTTCAGCTACACCACTGCAGGCTCAGATGGCGTCTGGTCTGAGCTGTTTAACATTTTAAAAGAGCACATCGCCTCAGTGAGGAATGCATCTGACTTTTAAAGAACATGATATTATAATGCCAGGCATCCTTGCTTGATCTTTTATTATCTGACAGCAAACTACAAATGTAGCAGTCTATTATATGTTTACATTTGCTTTCATCCATGGAAGCCAAATGTCGAAAGGACAAAATGTCGAAAGGACAGCCAAAAGACTGTCGTAAACTGTTTAAATTCATCTAAACATGTTCTCAGGACTCTGACTTAACATGAAATGTCTCTGAAAATGTAATGAAATTCGCATTTCTGTCGAACAAAAGGTATGAATATTTCTTAAATTCAGAAGGCTGAGAATATTGCTCCTCTAGAAGAAGTGATTTTAGATGTGTCGAGATATCTCTAAATGGACCCATCCCTTGTAAGCTAAAGGATAAATAAATAAGATATGGGCATACTTAGCTTTATCACTCCCTTGTGGTTCTGCTGGGGGAAACGCGTGAGACTGCTGTCCTTCAATTGATTTAGCTTTCACTGGATTCCGTGGGAATGAGACAGGAGATTAAAAGCACTCACAGATCGCCTTGTTACTGACCTCGGGGAGTTCATCGTCTAAATTTGAGGGATCTCACCATGACGGTGCAAATCCCATAGATCCTCAGCTTCCTCTCGTCGTCTCTTAAGCTTGATTCTATTGTCTGTGAGGAAGAGGAATGCATTTGCACACTGATCTCTTTCATGGAAGACCTCGCAAATTTCACGAGGAAAAATCAAAATGCCATTCTTTAGACTCGTTCAGATACAAAATGGGGCCGAATTATGTTTATTTCACACTTCTAATGAGTGCCATTCCAGCTACGGAGGTAAGGCTTATTATGGGCAGTAAAGTGCAAAGTGTGATTTTCAGCTTCAAGTCTGTTCTTTATGTTTGTGCAACCACCAAGTATCAAGCTAGACTCTCAGGCCTTGCTTGTCTTTTAGACTGAGTGAGGTGTGCAACTAAAGCTGAAGGGTAATGGTTTGCATGCCTCTTGTATTACCATCAGTTGCAATTCTGTCAAGTATATCTTGCGTGAGCACAGATTACGTCCCCATTTCTATGAATAATCTATAAGCCAGGGAAACGGGTTTGAAATCAAAGTACACAGAGAAGTACTGCTGAAACACTTTACATATGCAGCAAAGGAAAACATGAATATCTTACTAAATCATTACAAATACATTAGTAATAAACATTACTAAATCATTGTTCACATCGATCAGTCAGGCTAGCCATTAGCAGGCTTGTGAAAAGCAGAAGACTATATAGTAATGGGTGTATGTGCATATCAATCAATCAATCAATCAATCAATCAAATAATGCATTTTTACTTATCATCAGGAGATCATGTGTTCAGTTCCCAGCAAAGCCACAGCCAGATCTCCAAAACAGCAAAAGTGAATGTCAATGATATAAGTTCTCAAAAGTAACTCTTAGGCAGTTACCCATATCCAGAGTTGTTCTAAAACAGCCTGGAGGAGCCCTTCCACACACATTCAGGAGGATGGTTGGGGAGGTGAGAGAATCAGTGTTGGAAGGTTAAAGAATACTATAATGGTTCGGGGTCAGAGGGTCTACAAAAATCTACAATTTTATGCACCTATGTTAACGAACTATTTGAAAGGTATACCAGAAAAAATGCAGTTTTTATCCAGTTTTATGGCAACAGACAATAAGGTGGATTTGTTGTGGGTTATTCCTTCAAAGACCCTTGTTTGGATGCATGGCATAAATGACTCCATGAAGGACGAGGAGCTTTTAAATGAAAATCTGGGTGCCTCTGCCAAAAAGCTAGAACTGGACTGCAGTTGGGTATTCCAGCAGAAAAATCAGTGAAAACATACATCTAAAAATGGCTCAGAACCAAGCTTTGAACATGACCACCCCATTTTTCTTACATAAACCCCAATGAGATGTGAAGATGACCATTATGTCACACACACAACACACAGTGTATACAGCACAAAATTCAACCTCTGCATTTAACCCATTCACCAAGTGAAGCAGGGGGCAGCCAGGAACACGGCGCCTGGGGAGCAGTGTGTGGGGATAGTACATTGCTCAGGGTACCTCAGAAGTTCCTCTCAGTCTTGGGAATCAAACCTACGACTTCCTTATTGCAGGGCGAAAGGCCCAACCACTAGGCCACCAGCTGCCTAAAATCTCTTTACAGATGAATCAGAATGTCCTAAAGAGAACACTGAGGAAACTGGAGGATGGTGGTGGCCTAGTGAGAAGGACACTTTCCTCTGGACCAAGAGGTCATGGGTTCCTGAGCAACACCCTTAACCCCATGTTGCTCCTCTGTAGGATAAAAGCGTTAGCTAAATGCCGTAAAGAGATTCTGTGTTGCGGTGTTGTCTCAGAATGCTTGCTCTGTAGTCTTCTCATAAAAGTGCACTAAATAATAATAATGAAACATTTAATTTCGTTAACAAAGAATGTATAGACCTACAATCTGCCGTAACAATAATTATCCAGTGAATATTGATGGAGGTGACTGCAGGGGCTTTATTAAATATATGGATCAACTCACCACATTTATTTTTCATTCTGTGACCCAAATGACCCTTCCTCATTTTCTCCCTCCATCTCCTTTCTCATCCTTTTATCCCCTCCTCCCATCATGACAACCCCCCATCCCACCTGGCCTCTGAGTGACCTCTCCCTGCCTAAAGCCAGAGCACTTAACATTGCTTCCCCACCTGTGAAGACGTGGACCACTTCAAAGCACCATGCAGTGATTGAGCGCTGATTGCTGTGGGCCACTTGACTCATTTCATCTCATCTCAAGGACTAAACTTCTTGGGAATGAGGTGGGAGGGAGCTGGAATTTTCAGATAAAAGAGGAGACAGTTTCTCCCTTTGATGGCTAGAGCCTTTTCGCCACTGTTCCTTTCAAGCCCATTTGATCATCACTGTGATAGACTTGGCATATTATTATGCAGCTACAGAAATAGAGTATTTCTCTAGCAGTATATATTCATGAACGTTGCCCTCTGCCATATGTGAAGATCCTTGATATGACAATACATAAAGAACACATTCAGCAACTCTTAAGACAAAACCTACACACTTAAGTACCACTATTCAAAATACAAATGCTCTGACTCGGCACAGCATGAGGGAACACACAGTGCACTTGCATCGAAATCAAGCAAATGCATGCACAATTTAGTGTTTAATATAAACAGCACAGTGACTCAAAAAATAATATAGAAACACGTATTCAGCAGATTCAAATGCATTTTTATAATGTTAGTTTATCCTCATTTAGGCTGTAATTTGAGCATAATTTTTTGTATGAAAGCAAGATAAAAAGACATTTTACACAGCTTTAAAACAGCAAGGCTACATCTATCTGTCATCTATGTTAAACAATGCCAAGCATAGTTAAAAGCAGTTGTGGCCATAGTCTATCCCCAGATGTATGTCACTAGCTCTTTTTACTCATGCAGAAGTAAGTATACTACAATTCCTGCAGTATGGGTAACCCAACCAAAATCTAAGTAAGGAGAGTCATGTGTGTTCTACTTTGTAGAATATAATGAAAAATAAAGAACAGAATGTAGAATCAACACATTTCTCAAACAGTGGATGGATGCAACTCATTGCTGTAGAAATAAAACCTCCAAAATAGTCACCCTGCATGACAATGGTTAATATAAAGGAAGTTAATGTAAAAAATGTGTTCATTCAAAATAATTCTGGACCTTTTCTGTTAGTGTGATCACCTAGAAATTTTGACACAATGTAAAGAGCAGCTGGAGTTTTGAATAAAGTCAAAATGTAAAAAAAAAACAACAATAAAAGAGAGACAAGGCTTTGTCCTGACACATTGATTACAGTTGACTGTTACTTAACAGGGGGCTGGACTGTGTACTGTGATATGCTCTCACCAACATGGAGGATTTGTCTTAAAAGGTCTTAAATCTAAATGTTAAATATGGAAAATATACTTCACAGTTAGATAGGGCGCGGTGAGGCTAGGGATGGGAACCGAAATTAGGTTCCAAGTAAGAACCGATGCGAAAATACCCGGTACCAGGTACCCACTCGTTTTTTTTTATTTCGGTTCTGTAAATCGGTTCTTAAACACTGCATCTGCTATGACGTGTGTGGTTATCTGCTAGGACCTGTTTTGGTTGTAGAGCCGAGCGATTCACGACTCATCCAGGTGAATCACCCGGATCAATTAAATAACTCACGAATCACAAATCCGAGGTCTCCATTGAACCGAATCCGTCGAGTCTTAACGTCATCATGTCAAAGTTGTAAAGCCCGCCACATTATACATCTTATAACTAGAGATGTCCCGATATTCTGTATCGGTATCGGTCCGATCCTGACCTAAATGACGGGATCGGAAATCGGAAAGGATTTAGAAACGTAATCCAATCCGTAGAAAATGCGGAAATTTACAGCACACCTAACGTGATCTGGCCCCCTATGAGGAGTTGACAAGGGAGGTAAGCTCCTTATTGTCATCTGCATCTGATCTTATC
>JBBPDH010000124.1:8283775-8316645 GCA_037974565.1 Clupeocharax schoutedeni
CCCCGACAACATAGCTCCTGGGATCATAAGAACACGCAAACCCCTCCACCACAATAAGGTGCCGGCTCCAGGAGGGGAACTCATGGCATGTATCCTTAAATTTTAAATGTAAATTTAGGAGTGAATTTAATTTGCTTTAAGTGACCATTGCACTAAGCCACAAAATTCCAAATGGAATGCATGTCAAGTTATGATCACTTATAGTTAGATCTCTGCTCATTTAAGTCACTATGGCCCGGCAATCAAAACACAGGTACTGTGTGTGTATGTCTGAGTGAAACATAGTGTTAGACATAGGGAGAATCTATGTACATAAAGATGGTCAATTTTAATGTTAGGATGTCTTTAAAATCACACAGAAGTCAATTATGGTGAACTGTGTGTTCCCAGACCTTCTGCTTGTGTTTTATTACACTGTTTACATGTGACTTTAGAGCAATTTATATTTTTATGATTATTCTTTAGGATGTCTTATTGGGATGTGATGCTCTGGTGGGGAGTCTGCATTAAAAATGAACACCTCTCCAACATCTTCTGAACTTTTCTGTCCGCTCCAAATATTTGTTTTGACCTTTGGCAAAAGTTTTAGATAATTTACTTTATTAAATATAGATAAAAGTTAAACTACTCAATTATATGGAAATGTTTTGGTCAGGGGAAATAGCTTAAACCATACATTACACAGATTTAGAGAAAAGATGAGAAGGAGTTTAGAAGTGAAAAATTATTAGCTATTGTACAAATAATTATCTTTTCATTTTTAAAAATACATTTCTGTTCATGGCTTGTATATTAGAATTAATTAGTTTACAGTTTCACCTTTATTGACCTGGTTGTGACCCGCTGGACTGTAGGTTTGTGTCAGCTGGGCTTGTAGTTAACTGTGCTTCTATGCTGCCATCAGTCAACATAGAATGATAAACAGAAAAGGTCTGTTTAAACAGTGAAACTGGTCACTGGGTGGCAGTGTAGTCCATGAAAAACGTATATTATTTTACAAGGATTTCTTTACAATTTGTAAAAAAGAAATGTCTGTGAGGTCACAGTCGCCACTAGATGGCAGCATCTTCCTGATTAAACCAGACTCTTCTTTCCTGGCGTGTTCCAAACACAGTTTAAACTTAATTTTATAAAGTTTATTTTCTCTCTCTCGACATATCACAATATAGATTACATATGTGTATAATGTAAACCCAACAAGCAGTTCACTGTTCAAGCTGTTGGAACCTCCAAAATGATCACTTTACATGAGAAGGGAAAACACTCTTAATATAAATAGTAAATAGTAAGTTAATGTAAACAGTTTTTCTTATCAAATAATTTTGCTCCACTTGTATTAATACGTACATTATTAAATTCACAATTGCTTTTAAAAATTATATTTAAAACATATATAGTTATAAAAAAATTAATTTTTTTGTTCCAGTTATAAGAAATTGCATAGTTAGATTGGGAAGTGATTATTAGATAGCTATACTAATTTACACAGAACTCTTGTTTTATTGTTATTTTAAATATATACATAAGACAATAGTTTGATCAACCTTAATTATATCACCTCTACAGTGAGGCTTCTATCACTGTCAAGATTTTTGCACCTTTCTGTCACACAACACTCCAGTGGCCTCCAACAGTGAGATAATTAGGTGAAGGACAACAACCTTCTAGGCATAAACCGAGCGTGCTGTTGTGGTCCAAATATAACAAAGCATTCCTTTAAAATGGCTGCAGAAGGAGAAAAGACTACATTGTACATTGTAAGCTTTTTTTTTTTTTTTTTTTAGAATTTGTTACAGTTTATTGTAATGTAAAATATAACACGTAATTTGGAATATTACTTTTGGAAACAATTCTGTAAAATGAATATTTGAGGTGTGAGTGTGGGTATTAGCAGCTCACATTTAAAATATGGATTTTAAATGTAAAAAACAAAAGTGCAAGATGGAAAAACAGGTGCACATTACTTTGCAAATGTTCTATCATACTTTAGTGTGTGTATTTTTTAGAGGATGAAATCTATGATTTATTATTCTTGTCTTATGATCAAATGAGGTTCGTTCAGGCTGCATGATGAGAACTAGCAATTAGCGTATGCAAATGAGGAAGGGCTACAGCAAGCTTTTTTCTAATATCTTGACAGATGAACAAAGAAAAGTGCACAGAGCAGCGTCTGTAGTTTTTTTGTTTTTTTTTTGGGGATGGGTTTGTGTCTGTAGTTTTTAAGTGCCCTGGTGGTACTTTGGTTAATTCATAGTTCAAATGCAGTTCAGACAAAGTATGTCACGATGTTAAAGGACTTTGTTGATCTGGAGATGGATGTGTTAATGTCTTGATGGCTCTTTGACAGTAGCTTTTTGCGAAACCAGAACGCTGTTCCATAACGCCCCGGTACCTCAACTGTGTGCATAGGATCATGCAGTATAATCTCTAATTAACACACTGCTATTTGCACTGTCTGATCGAGCGGCGTCACTAACTAAGAGATAATCCAATAAAATTGAAAGTTTACAATACCTTTTCATCTCCCACTACGCTAATGTTTGCCTTGGCTTCTTTTTGGTATTATTCACAAATAAAGGCTGCTATTGACTTTGAAGTTTCACGGATCTGTGTTCCAGTTCTGATACAGTCATTTTGAGCGTTTGATTGTTGGCCCTGCTTTTTTCGTTAACCAAAGCAAATTTGCTTATTGAAACACTGATATGCTTTGAAGATGGAGCAAACAGTGATCTAGGCCTTTTCTCAAACTCTGTGTTATTTGTAGATCAATAGGGAAATCACTGGGACCCCTCCTGCACTGGCCAGCTACTGCCGTTTAATGGAGTGACCCTAAATGAACATAACAACTTGCACGGGCCGCAAATGCAATTATTGTATTTCGAAACTACCGCACAGTAAAATATGTGTTTTCTTTACAGATGCTACCTTGCACCGAGCTGCGTATTCTCAAACATTTGGAGCACTGGAGTGTGTGTATGTGCGGTGGAGAGACTGAAGGATCGAAGGAAAACAGATGTTCCGTGGGATTTGATTCACTTGACAATGGGAGTAAGTATCAGATCATTCTCTCTCTCTATCTTTTTCCCTCTCTGTCTTTCTCTCTCTCTCTTACACACACACACACACACACACACACACACACACACACACACACACACACACACACACACACACACAGACAGTGTTCTAATTTTTTTCAAAAGCAAACTTTCTTTCCCAGAGTCGGGGCATGAGTTCTGCACCAAAATGTTTGATGTTATTCTCATCTGGAGCAGAGCGAGATGAAGTGAGTGCTTAATTTATGAGGACATAACAAGGAAGCTATTAAGCAAACATATTTCCCAGCTTCAACTGGCATGAAAGAAGCACTCAGGGCGAGAAAGCCAGTAGTTTGGATTTCAAAAGAAAATTGCCTAAATGTTTACAAGAAACTGATACTAAGGGTTGAAATTGCAATAACAGTTTTATGAATGCATCATTCATCTTTCAAACGAGCTACGAAACACACAAATGTACTAATGTACCGCGCATAAAGGTGACAGTGGAGATTCACAGGAAGCTCAATTTTCACCTTTCTGTCTCACTCTTTTTCTATTTCTTGTCTTTTTCTTTTTTTTCATATCAAGAGGCTATAACCCATTTGTGCACCAGTATGGCAGAAGAGAATATCCAATTTCCACAAGTGGAGCAGTGGGAAGTATTTAGGCTACTTGAAGTATATCTCTTAATGAGAAAAGACAAAAAGGAATCCATGTGCATGTTTTATGCAATCTGTTTCTGGGGTGCACATGAATAATTATTTATGATTGTGAAGCCTAAAAGGAAGGCATGGGGAAGGAGAAAGAGAAAAAGAACCTGGTAAAAAATTTAAAAGGAGACGTTAAATGAATATTTAAGGCAAGATGAAATATTTAATGGAAACAAATGAGCAAAACATTTAAAGCAGCATGATAAATAATAGTGGGATTAGTAAAGAAAGTTCCCTCCTTCTCCTTGCTGGGTGCAGTCGCGAGCGTTAGGCGCAGTTCGCCACAAGGCCCTCAGAATTCATGCCACGCTTAGACTGGTGTCTGATCCCGGCCACGGCAATTTGTTTTCCATATGGCAGTCGTTAGAGGGGTTCGATGGGTCTGCAGCTTAGCCTGCGTGGCCTGGCACATTGCAGAGGAATATTAGCTTTTGTCCAGAGCAGTTTGGATGGATGCCACAGGCCAGTCAGGATTTAATGCCTCTGTTGGTCTGGTACAAGTTTAGGGCAGGAGATGGGCATAGAAAAGTGGGGGATATTATATTTTTCATGCCAGAGGAGAGGACATCACAAATGAACTCTCAGAGCTAAAACATAGGGTGGTGTTCAGTGAAGTGCACTCTTTTAGCTAAGAAAAACATACACAGGCAGCTAGTCAGTATATCGTGTGATTTATAAATATATATTTGGAGTGACTCATATTATAAATAACGTTTAGCTAGACAATTCCTATTTGTGTTGTTTTAAAGTGTGGAAAGAAGTATTATTTCCTTACCAGCATGTTTTGTATATGTACTGCCATTAGCAGCATTAGAGCCTTTGCCAGCAACTATGTATTAGTGCCAGACTTGTTTTCGTTTTGAGTCTGGCTTCTGCACCCTAAAGGCTGCCGATGCATTTCTGATTAGTACTCGTATTCAAGTCATCAGAGCTTTAAGGAGCCACAGGGTGACTGCAGATGTTTCCATGACAGACCCGCTGTACTCACCATCTCTAGCATCATCTGGGGTATGCCTGAGTTAAGGCTCAACGCAGCGCGCACATTCAGTGGAACAAGGCTGGAGTATCCCACCCTCAGCACTTAATGTGCTGTGTTTCTTTTTGGTGTTCCACATTGAATGCTTTAATGCTACTTGGGAACGCAATTCTAACTACTTTAATTGTGTACCTGCTATATTCATAGGCTAGAAAATATGTCTAGTCTAGTTCTAACTGCTTCCATCTTTTTGAAATAGGCCAAACCAAGCATACAGAAGTATGTCCTGCTGATTTGTGAAAGAGTACATCCTCTTTTAATGCACAGTTGCTCTTTGTTTGCTGAATATAATATATTTGAAATAAATGAACATAAAATGTTTTATGTTTCATTTTAAACTGTTAAAATCAAATAAAAAGAAATGTTTTCTCTCATTTGGTTATGTTCTCTAGGTTTCAGCAAAACATGTCATTTACTGAGGGTGTCTAAACTTTTGCCTACAATTGCCTTTGCAATTCTGCTTTTCTTTCCTGACGGTAACTGCAGTTGCTTGAGTGTAATATGGACATTTTATTTGGTTTGCTAAATAAAAGTGCCCCTAACACACTCTGTTGCTTGTGAAAAGGTGTTGCAGATGCACAAAAGCGATAACTCATCACACCCCTTATTTAAGATTGTAATTTTTTGGCAGCAGTCACTGGCCTCTTGTTTAATTTCCATTTTTCCAGATCTGAAAATAATTAAATAAGCAAACAAATAATTAATTGAGTCAATGAGAACAATTAGTTCAAAGACGCCTTTGAGAATTGGCTGTGCATAGTGAATTGGTTAATTATCATACTAGAAAATAATTGAGTGGAGCAAGTGCTCTAGCTGCTTCCCCTTTATGTGCATGTGTGTGTGCATGCGTGTGTGTGTGTGTGCATAGTGTGTGTGCATGCATGTTTTTTGCCGGTTGGTGTGTTTACGTGTGTTTTGTGTGTATGTGCTTATAATATGTGCATGAGTGAACGACTGATATTTCTGAATGGAATCAGAAACGTCTGTTATATGTTATATAAAGAAGTTTTCAAAAGCTCTTAAAGAAAAAAACTGCATTAATCAATTAAGATGTTTACATCTTGACAAACGTGACACTGTAAAGAAATCTGATAACATCTTAACATCCTAACCGATTTTGTTTGCATGCGAATGATTGAATTATGCAGAATTTAAAACAAAATTCCTAATAAATTATAAGGTTCTTTTGTCTCTTTATAGCACCTGTTTTGATTTCTGTTTACTTCCATTATAGCATGTAACTTAGATGTCTCGCACTAAATCATGACAAAAGTGATGTGCTGACACCTGTGTTTAACTCTATTGTAATGCGGGCTGAAGGTTGTGGCACTAATGTCAGTGACCTGTGTGGCCCATTCATCAGGACATGCGTGTGTGGTGACAGCATGAAGTGTCTGGGGGCCCAGTGGAGCCTGCATGGGCTGCAGCATGGCGCAATAAGAGGCATCACTCTAACCCTGCCTGCGGTCCAACATCATTACCCATGTGACTTATGGCAGAGCGGCCCTGACTGAACACTTTTATTTCCCCTCACGGCTAGCTCAGCGGACACAGCCCTTCACGTTCTGTTAGCGCGCTCATGGCTCTAGCATAAGGATGAGGCTCTCTTTCTTTGCTCCATCTTCATCGGCACAGCGAGCTCATCACTCTTACCTGCCTGGCTGTTTTGGCAGGCCTTTTATGAGTTGGGCTTTGCTCAGTAAGAACTACAATATTCCATCCCTCCCCCACTGGTTTGGCACATTTACTATATGCATTTTTTAAATAAATAAATTATATATATACATATATACTGCTCAAAAAATACATGATCTGTGGTCTTGCATGATTACTGCTTTTATATTCTATTCTATTTAATAATAATGCATCCCTTTACATACCTGAGGGTTTTGTATGACTGAATGCATAATTGGTAATTGAAAGACTTCTTTGAGCGCAGTAGTGGTGCTTCCTGTTGAATTCTAGGAGCTGCATGAAGCTCCTCAATCTGTATTGGATTCTTCGTAAGACAGCTCCCAAAAGATTTGGCCTTCTTTTAGCTTTCTGCCTAATTAATGCATCACCACAGTTTTCTTTTAAATGCCCCTCTCTATCTAACCTTGTAGCGGAGAAATAGAGTTTTTCTGCTCACATTAGCAGTCCTATGTGACATTTCGCATGCTCCTACTAATCATATTACAGTGGGCAGCAAAGCAAAGCTTTTCCTGTTTTTTTCCACAGAGTTTTTAAAATCTTTGTTTCTGTTAAGTTGATTCTAAGGCCACTGTGTTATTATTTAAGCAAATTATCCTTTTCTTATTCATTATTGGACTTTAGAATATGATATAATATGACAAGTTTGTCAAGAGAGGTTCAGGTTTCACAGTTATATTGTATTTAATTGCAAACCAAAGGGATGAGTTTTATTTCAAAATGAATTTACATTTCACATATTTGGTATGCGATATATTTCTTTTGCACCAAACTGTGCATTTTTCTGGTCGTCTAATTTTAAACTCAAAATTAGCCCCTTGAACTGCAACGGATTAGCACCTAATAGTGCTAACAGGACAAAAAGGGCAAAAGCTCTACTGAAGCGGCTCAGTTGTTAATTAACATTAGCTAGTAAACATGGCAAGTTGCAGGAAAACAGTGGCCAGAAGCGTATGCCAAGTCGATGCCTGATTTTTCCTAATTATGTCCAGTGCCCAGAGGGCGGCTGGCCGGATCACTGATCTGCAGATGCCTCAGAGGAGAGAGTGACTCGTAGCCCCTGCTCATTTCTCCTAGCCTGACACCAAATGTAAGTGAAGGTGAATCTCACTTTAATTTACAGGCCAGTCTGGGGTATAAACCTTAAGTCAGATTTTACTACTAAGATGAAGCACATACTCCACCAGACTGAGAGACATACACTAGTTGTTAAACCGTAAGTGCCATGTAGTATTTTAACCCGAGCTCGTAAAGCAGAATAATGGCAGTGTTTGCCTCTAAAAGACAACTGTCACAGCGCACAGTTCAGATAGATGTCCTGACTCCATTCTTATGAACCTGATGTGCAGATTAGGAGGCTGCAGCTTTTCCCCTTTGGCTCTGCCATCCAAAAAACTTCTTTACACCGATTCAGCATTTTTGAAATGTGCTGCTTAATTTTTCCATTTATGGCTCACGTAATTAAAATTTCCGGCCCTGCGAC
Source organism: Clupeocharax schoutedeni (assembly GCA_037974565.1). Lineage (NCBI taxonomy): Eukaryota > Metazoa > Chordata > Actinopteri > Characiformes > Alestidae > Clupeocharax > Clupeocharax schoutedeni. Next base: position 8,291,735 of record JBBPDH010000124.1, read on the forward strand.
CTGGGATCATTCTGTAGGATAATGAATGGGCTGAGGGCATGCGCGGAGTAGACTCCTGCCTGCCCTCTAGAAGCAGACAGCTCCCCACACTGTCAAGGTTAACCAGACAGTAACAGAAAGAACGGTAAGAAAATGAAGAACAATGAGCTGTGTCTTATACTTTGTAAAACCCAAAAGTTATGTTAAGTGCTTTTTTTTAATGATCTACAATGAGAAAATGTATTTTTAACTGCTATATCTAGGTAGATTTAGACACTTTTAAACAACCTAAAGTGTAATGCTAATGATTTAAATTGTGTAACGACTAAGAAAGCTGTGTAACATTGAGAATGAAATTTAAATAAAATGTTTGTTTTATTGTAATCAGACTTAACTATCAATGTTAAAAAGCAATCTTAGTTATTATAGAATATAAATGTGACTTGTCTGATTTGGATCTGTATTATAAATGAAGAGTTGATTAAATATCCGGCACAAGATGACTGACCATGTGTTTTTGCTCTTCCAATTGAAATTATAAATGAAATATTTTAAAATGCCTTATAGTGACTAGCTTACAGTATTTCAATCCACATGAATGATTGTTATTAAATAAAATAACAGCAAATATTAATATAACGAGTGGTTTCTAATTGTTTTCAAAATGGAGTATATATATAGAATGACTGTATCTTTGTTCTAAAAGTATACCTATGATATCATAATTTCAGTACAGCATTTATAAAACTAGTTCATCAATAAACCAAAGGTGTGTTGGGACTGAAACGCCAAATGTAATGCAAAATTGAATATGAATATGTATTCAGTAAACAAACTCCTTCCAAAGTTTATAAAGAGGTTTGTTGATCTCACTTTGTTTTGTGCAAGAATCTTCTCTTTGTTTGAAACAATAATATGGCGTCGACTATCAGTATCTCATGTTTCATGTTTCTCAGCTTTGATTTGAACTTCTCTTGCTATAAGCATAAACCAGCTGTCTGAACTGCTCTGTTTGAGGAGGATCTATTGACAGGCGTCTCTCTATTGATGTGAAGTGACGACGAGGCAGCTAAACTCGCAGTTGAGCTTACTGCTGCCTCAGTCATAAATGTTTTACTAATTGCTGAGGCATAATGCCAAATAAACAGCATAGGTGATTTCTCCATATTTCAGTGCCTATCCTTGATTTTGTGCTCCCATGAAGAATTCATCATATCCTTCACAACCAAACAGTGCTCGACCACAGAAATACTTATTCCTTTCTTTGTGGAGAGAAAGACAATCTTTTCTCTCTGGTTTTCCGAGACCTCTCTCTGTATTTCAAGTCATACTGACCTAAAAAGGTTGATCAAAGACTGTTGGAACTTCGCAGCCTGCAGCAAGCAATAAATTGGACCATTCGATGTTTTTGCACTGACAAATTATCCTCCTGAGCCCTAACATTCTTGGTAGCAACTCAATTAGCTGGAGACAGATGTAGCGAGTATTCAAAATTTAATGTTTAATAGATTTTTCAATATTTTATCATCCCTAGTCCTAGTTAGAATGGAAATGCTCAATTTTGCGAAAATAATAACTATTTGCTTATAATTCCCACATAAACTGCAAGTTTGTGCTGTGAGCGTGACAGCATCAGTTCTGCCCAAGCCTGTGCTCTCTGTTTAAATCCCTGCAGGCTATTCCACCGTGTTGAAGTGGCTCACAGCATCTTCCCTTTTATGTGGCTGTTAAAAGACAATATTTCTCCTTTTTTCAGAGAGGATAGACTTTCTCCAGACACTATTCCCCCGGCTTCAGACAGAGATAATCAGGAAAAAAAGAAAAGAAATCGGGAAAAGTAAGAAACCTAACAAGTTCTGACAAGTCACATATTAACTCGCCTTTATTTCAGGAGGATAAAGCAGGTGCACTGTATATATCATTTTCTGTCATCAAGATTAGTTTGAGTACACACGTTTCAAATAAAGTGCTTGTTATACAGTGTGCGTGCCTGACCCGTTAGCTCAATATGTACTGATAAAAATGAATGTCTTTAAAGCTCAGTGGCACGCATCCAAATTAAGGTGGAAAAATAGACCAAGAATAAACGAGACAGCATTACTGTTTGATTTAATGCCATTTGTTTTGTGCAGACTAATAGCACGACTCTGTCATGCCTGTCAGTTTCTGCTGTCTCAGTTTCAGCTGTTTGAATGGCATTATATCCATAGTTTGAGAAGACTTAAACAGATGACGTGCTCCGGGTGAACAATGGGGCAGAAAGACTAATCACATCAAGATGTATATGTCAGTGTAACATACATGCATCATCCTCACTCATCGATCACCCCACCAAAGAGCCAAGGTTTCTGAATGACAGACAGATATGCTTAAACTCCTGTTATTTTGAAAAGGGCATGTCATATTAACCCTTGGAAATGAAGTTGTCCCACTGTGCTTGAAGCCAGGTTCTTAACAGTGACTGATCTGGATGCTTTTCAAGCATCATTTGTCACAGCTGGCTCTCCAGCACTGCTCCAGCAGTGCCATGGAGTTGTAACTGATCTTAATTCGAAAGAATGACAATCATTGTGATCCTATTAGGACTGTACAGCTGGGCGGATCTTGTTATGGACAATTGCTTTTGTATCTTGAAGGACCAGCCCCTTAAATAAATAAAGCATTTTTTTATGTTGATATCTAATAATATGTAACAGAAAACTGTAATTTGAATTGCAGACTTTATTTATGCCCTATGATTATTTAAGAATTTGAAAATGTTCTGTATTAAAGTAAAATGTCACAAAAAAGCAGAATGAAGTATTTTATTCCAAAAAATATTTTTTTAAAAATAAAACACGATGGTGGGCACCTTTGATAAATAATATTAAAACTATGTATATGTTTTCGAATATTATAAGTATGCAGAATATAAGACTCTGTATAAGCACTATTCTGTTATTTTTGTATGTTACGTTAATGATGGCTGTCTGGCTTATATGATGTTTTACTGCATTTATCACACTTGAAAATAAAAATAATCCTCATGGTTTATTTTTATGCAGATTTACATTGCATACACAGGGTAATTAATTCCTCCTGATATGCATGTGTAATATGAGATGTAATCCAGTGTTGTGTTTGCACTGTCTAGTTCTCTTTTAGCAAATTCCATAGAAAAAAAAACAAACAGTAAAAGTCCATAAAAATGTGTCACTCTATCGAAAAAGCAATAAATTATATACATAACACGGATGTCTTGTGAAGAAAATCGGCGTGCAAACAACCAATTTACTGCCCTACTGCAACAAAATGATCCCTCTGTCTCCGAGGTTAAGTGGAAAGCCAATATAGTATTGACAAAATGTCAGTTTCCCAGTAGAGGCCCTTACTCACAGTTCAGCATGTTTCTCTTTATGAGCACACACACACACACACTCTGATCACTCAGGGTCAAGCCATTCACTACAGTGTAACGGTGATCTTTAACATCACACAACTTCACATATAAACGAGCAAATCCCCCGTGTAGCGTACAGTTAGTCAACAGCAGAAACATCATTTTCTTTGTATTTATCTGCTCTTTTTATTGGTTGAACATAATGAAGTCCTGAACTGTGTGAGGGAGTGTCAATACAGGCATCTCCACAATGTAGCAGTGACCTAAGAATGACCCTTTCGTACCGAAAGTCTTTTGTAAGAGTGTCATTTTATTCTTCCATTGTTCATATAGCTGTCTCAGAAACAGACTCTCAAAAGTAGCTGTAGAATTGCAGAGTGCACTAGTTCTCTTCACAGTTTGTCTCTCCGGTCTTAGCAATATGCAAAGGCATTGCATTTTTGCTGTGTGCATGACCATGAGTGGGAATTGGCAGGACTATAACGCTTTTATGGCTACACATTTGCTCAGTGGATCTGGGACTACCACTGCACATAATTAACTACCGATGAAGTGTTCCCCAGAGTCACTCTGTCTGCTTTATTAACAAAGTAATGCAGTTATGCTTTAATTGGCCTTTTTATTGTTAGGCAAATTAGATGAAATGATAGAGCACATAGTTAAGGAAAAGAGACTGTTAATGGCCGCTGTGACCATTAGAATATGTTATAATGGATGTAATGCTGTATGTTTCTTTATATGTCTTGTTTGTTTCAGCTGCGAAGCATTGTTGTTGTAGCTTTTAATATTGTTGAAACATTTTTCTTTGACGTAAAGCTGAGTATTTGTTTCTTCCTTAGCACAGTGTTCTTTCATGTAGAGCCTAAGTAGCATATAATCCACACTGATGCATTCTGGGGATTTTATCTGGTTGTGTGTGTATGTTTTTGTATATATGTATGTTTATTGCACGGTCTGTGATCCCAAGGTGGTAAAAAATGGCACTTTGCTTGGCCTGTTCATCACCACTGCTTATGAAAGGTAATATCTTGTCATTTATGAAGAATTGCATGAGTTTAACACACTTCAAGGTCTTTTGTAAACTAATTGAATTGAAATGCAAACATATTACATCTCCGCTGCAAAAATTTAACACAAGCAAGATTCAAAACTGACATTTACTGTAGTTGAAGGTTCTACCTGAGGCAGAACCAGTTCTTTCAGCTATGAAATAATGTCTGTGCTATCATTGGGCTGTCAGTGCTTTGACCGATTAACCACGTTCATGGTGAAAGCGGTAGCGTCCTGTCACTTTCAGTTATTATGAGCATCTATGGAGGATATTTTTAGTCTTTAACACGCCTATAAATCACAATGTTATGACCGTCTACCTACAATTTAAGGGTAAAAAGATACTGCACCACGTTACTAATGCTGCATTTTTCTTGAATTGTTGTTAGGAGGCTTTGGTTGGAGGCAAGTAATCATATTTGTGCTGAAACGGCTGCTTTTCTGTTACATGTCCTGAGGCCTGCCTCTTCTTCCAGTTTAGTGCATGAGCGGCAGAGTCAGTCTTTTTGAAGTAATAAATGCACTTAATAATTAATTAAATGTACTGTATGTTTGATGTGGCACCAAGAAAGTGATGCTCATTTCATTTACACATGCTCTGTTTTTAATAAACACATAATATTAGTAAATATAAAAGTTCAATCACTTTCCACGCATTTTTCCTTGTACATTTTTTCCACTTTCCCTTCATTAGTTAATTGCTATCGTCTGTATCATCCTGAAATTTCTGCCAAATTTGTAGGAACACCCAGTGGAAAAGAAAACCTGTTGTGAGTGGGTAATTATTGACATCTTTCTCATGGACAACATGTGCAGCTCCTCCTGAAAACATGTTTCTTTGGAAAGGGTCACTGAGGTCTCCTGGATTTCGTCACCATATTTTCTAGCAAGCATCTCCCACCTGCCCAAAAGTGATGTTTGCTCATGGAAAATAGCCAGATGAAATCAGCAGTTGGCAAATATCTTCAAAAAGTGTTTTAAAGGGGCCTCGACAGAGAGTTCGCTTTGAAATAGTTGCATTATTCAAAATTTGGATTGAGAAAGTTCCAAAAGAGAAAGGAAGGTAAAAAGGCAGTCTCCACTGTTACCACCAGAGACATTTTCTCCAGAGCGTAGCTCTGAGAAGACAACCACAGGCTTGAACTGGGGCTGTAAGGACATCAAACACATCTTCTATGTCTTGAAGGGATACTAGAGGCCTTCTTTTTTTCCTGTGGTCTTGTATTTTGCTGGCATAGAACTTCAGAGCTAAACAGCGGGGAGGCAACAACAGAGAATTACCTGCAAACTGGGTTAGTGCTGGATGATATATTGTCTTTTCTGGGAAAATAATGTTGGTGTCACACAGCCATCTGGATTTTAGATTTAACAGCACGGATGAGAATGAAAAGCTGAAATTGATGAAAATTGCTAGTTGTTTCAAAGTTCTAAATACACAAAGACGAAAATACATATAGACATATTTTATACCTACATCGGAATGCTATAACCCATGCATAAGCACTGAATAATGTATTTAAAGCCCATGCTTTACTCTCCATGCCAGTGATCACAAAATAAATGGTATTGTATTGACATCATGGCTCTTCTGTATTTGAAGTAAAATAGAAAAATATACTTCAGTATTTTTAAAATCCAAATCATACTTTGAACCTAATTAACAAAAGGATTGTGAATCAGCATAACTATAATATTATTTTGATGGAAAGTTTGTATTGGCATATATCTGTGACAGGAAATATCTGTCAATATCTGTGACAGAAAATATTCTTTTTCAGACAGGAAAATGGAATAAACTATTCATATTTGTGACAACACAGATCTAAAGTACATATGTTTCTATACTTTAACTCAAGTAGAAATATTTTACCTGATAAAAGATAGGATGGGATTCCACTGAAGGTCTTTTATTACTTAGGAATAATGTTTAACAGATATAAATGGAACCAATATTTCTCTCTTTCTCAACACAATCAAATTTACCTCATAAAACACCTTATGTGTGATTACTGGCATAATTGTTTTATAAATATTTTGTATTACTTCATAAGGATAATATGTATTCAGTATTTATGTACATGTATCTTAGCCTGGCATGTAGTACAAAGTTCCTTTGTAAACAGGCTTCATGTCACTTTTCTCTTCAGGAAGGGGATTTTTGTCTGATTTAAGTTGTTAACAATTCATAAGCTTTTCTCAAATGCAGTTTTAAAAGAGAGAAACAGAACAAAATAAACAATGGCTGGGTTTTTGTAGCACTGAGTAACAGTTTATCTGTAAGCATGCATTCTTTATATTAATGCAAACCTGAAATACCATCTGAAAAGAAAAATATATTGATTAAGAGTTTTAACGACACCACCCAGCTTTAAACTAGGTCTTCGCAAGAAGCTAGGCCTGTTTCAAAGTGCATCGTTAGGGCTGTGCCAGAGATGGATGGTGACTTTCTGCACCAGTTGTTGGCCGCCAGAGAGAGAGCAGAGGGCATGTTCTCCTCTGGTCCCACAGCCTGCCTGCTGACCTGCCCTTGGTTCTTATTTAACAGTCAGGAGGCCCTGGCCCAAAGTGGAAAAAGAACAAAGGAGAAAAGGAGAGAGAGGAGGAAAAAAAAGCTTGGCAGCAATGGGGTCCCATTCTCCCCAAAGAAATTAGAGGTGGTAATCTTTCAGCAGCGTCTCCGTTATCCTCTGTGACCGGTTAAACGTTATGGATGCATACGGCTCAGTCCTCCATCCTGATTCTGCATACTCGCCTGCCTGCATCAGGCCAGAGGGCCATGGTTGGACGTGTCCAATTTTGCCACGCAGCCCTCATGCTTGACACTTTAGAATTGACAAATAGCAGCCACTTCTGAAAGAAGGTTACATTTAAAGACAGCACAAGGCAATGCATTGGTGTACTGACTGCTAAATCATTGTCAGGGAAACTAATGATAAGACATCATATGACGACAGCATACCATGAAAGATAGAGTGTGCTCTTTTGCACCTTAATCAGCCGCTGTCTGTTCCTCCCCACATTCATCTTGATTTTGCATAGACATGCACATGCTCTGCCCGCTGCTGAATGGATACATCAGATTGTCACGGAAAGTGTCACACAAAAGCCTTATTTAAATTGTAAGTAGCAGGGCTCTTTGTCGTGTTGTTAGTGATGAATGGAAAGGAATAATCATGACAAAGAATTCCGAGGCTGCCTCATCCTTCCACACATGCGATTCCCTGGTTCCCTGGGCAGTCCTGTCTACAGAGGAAATGTAACATCACATCTCTTGTGGAAAATTTCAATTGGAAGCAGATATGTCTTTAGTCTAAAACAGACACTTTTATGTATAGAATTTGTACTTGTATTTGATTTATAATAGTATAATATTTAGGCCTAAGATTGATCACAAAATTTGGTTTAACATATAGAAATAAAGTAGTGAAATATCTATGATCTCATCACAAGGATCGCTGACTTGTGAAAATGCAATCACTCCTTAATATTTGGATGAATACAAAGCACTGCTCTGTCTTCAGAAATGTTACACCTGCTGCAGTAATTCTAAAAACACACACTAAGTCAGAATAACAAACAATGAAAGAGCCGAGGAACCCAAGGAGTGATGGTGGCATCTTGACAAGTCTTTAAGTAATTCCTTCAAGAACAAACACCCTGGGGCTCCCTAGCTTCACTGCTTATGTTGCAAACACCGAAGAGCTCAATGAGGATGGTCCAACCATTTCATTTGAGAAAAATAATTTATAAAAATATTTATACATTGATCATTGGCCTCCTAAAGCCTCTATTTCTGATAAACATGTTCTGAGCAGTTTATGATACATTATTAAAAAGATATTTTAGTTAATAATCCCAAATATGCTGTACTAAAATAAACACTTTTTAAAAAGGGCATAACATACAGTGCAACTTTATTATTTGTGTTTGTTCTCTAACTTCCCTGCCCTTAATGTACTCACACGTGGTTTAGTGTTCTCCTCTTTAGTGTGGTGAATACACAGCACTTCTCTTCATTAGCGACAGGCCAGTCCATGTTAGAGGGGAAAGGGAAACGCAACATTCAAGTGGCTGGAGGTTATGTGGACACAGAATGTCCAAGAATCTCAAGGACACATTCGCTTCCCCCAGATTAAACAAGATTCACACTCTGTCAAGCATGCGGCTCCCTGAACTGCCAAGCCAGAATCGAAATGAGCCCTCTGCTCGGCCCTGCTCCGTGCCTGAGAGGCGAAAGAAGGAGATGGCTTTAGCCTGAAGGAGAACGCCAGCTAGTGAAATAATCTTTAATCTCTGTCCCTCCTAGGCACAGGCAACACCTGTTATCCTTGATGGCGCTGTGCAAGAGGGCAGCACACTGCCTCGTTTTAAGGCTGGTAATTATTGTGCTAATTATTCACATAGGTGCTGGGTGATTACAGACGCCCATTCAGGTGAATACCCGTCCTGTTCTGCAGCAGATGAGACCGAGGCAGCTCGGCGGAACAGTTGCTCCTCTCCCACTTTTCCCTTGCAGATATTTGACCTCTTGTGTTGTTTGCAATCTGCACTTGGGGAGAGAAATAACAGGCAGAAACTTTTAATTGCTGCAGAGAAACACTGCTTAAAGACATAGGCTTTAGCCATCTGTTAACTGTTCAGATAGGCTCACCACCCCCCCCCCTTACAGAGGAGAGAATGTGTTGTTTTTGTGCAAAACAAAAGGAGAGCAGAGGGTTGCTTCTGTTTTTCCTGCCTTAACTGCCTCTCCTGATAACAGCCCTTACTTACATCATTATTTGCATTACAGTTTTTTGTTGATTGTTGTTTATAATAAATCTCGTTTTGTTTTTTGTGCATTTCTGCAAAGCAAATGTAAAAGTAGCTGAATGTTGCATTCAGAAAGTGCAAGTCTTCCACTATCATATTAATATTTTATGTGTCAAATTATTATTTTTGTGTTTTAAAGATTGTATTTTTAATGGGGCCTGGAGGGTTTAAATCAGATTTATCTGTCCTCAGACTGCATTTAATTCATGGTAATAGAGTTTTTTTTGTAAGGGGAAAGAGCGACATTAATTTTTCATTTTCAGCCACCAGTTTCAATGCAATTATTGTCTCTCTGGCAAAAAAAACTTTAATTTTCATGTAATGTTCATGTAAAGGCTAATGTGTATGTATGGTAGTGACCTTATCCTATTTTCATTTTTGTTCTTTAATTTTTGTTCTTTTGTGTTCTTTGTAGGGGTGACTGTATTAAGTCATTCGTATGTTTGTTTGAATAAATTATAATGAAATTGTGAACATTATTTAGAATCTCTGTTATTTCTGGGCCCTATGTGATCCAGTTATTTTAAATCTGCATATAATAAATGTAACTATATTGTCAAAATGTAGAAATAGCTGTCAGTCAACAATTTCAACAATTAGACCAAATCAAGTCTATGTAATAACTGCTTAGACTGGTGCAGTGTTAGAGGAACGCACCCTAGATCAAAGGGTAAATGTGAATGAAAGCAGCACATTTATCCCTTTAAGACTGTTTGGTGTAAATGGCTTCAATTGATGGCATTAATATGCTCCCTCCTACATCACTAGGACTGCCTGACTTATTAATATGAATGGCTGCTCGGTTTAGCTCCCACTCAAATCCCTTGTGGTCAGTTTTGTCTCATAGCTCAGCTATGATAAAGCATTCAGAGAGGATTGGGGTAAGTGACAGTGTCACTTCAAAGAGGAAAAATTATGCTGGACAGGAGCTCATTATACCGAAGTTTTTAATGAAGAACAGCAGGTTGATTTGCCAGGCTTGGACAAACTGTTGTCATGAAGTAAATGCTAAGTACAGTAATGGAAATAAGTGTATACGAACATTTTACTTTTGATAGGTGTTGTTATGTAGATAGGTGTCTTTTTAACTGCATGAGGTTTGATAGTGATGAAGGAGGGTTTGATTGTCCATTTATATTAGTAGATTTTAGTGTTTGCTCTCGAAGTAGAGAATGGTGATAGTATAATAGTGGAAGCTGGTTTTTGGTGTCTATATTCATCACTTTGGTAACCGTGTTCTCTACCACCTTTCGTGCTAGACGTCCGAGAGAGCTCAGCCCCAAATACCTAAATGACTCAGAAGCGTCAGAGCTGTCCAGAGATGAATGTCTCTCCTGCCATCTTTCAAGTGCAGGAAAACCTCCTCCTCTCTAGTGTTTTTGTCCTTTTTCCTCACTTTCTTTTTTGTCCCCCAAATCCACAGAGGTATTAGGAGAAACAGATTGCTTGGCGTGAATTTAAACCCACAGCTAACCTTGAGGAAAGCAAAGTCTGCTGACAAACATAATTCTTCAAGGGAAGTTTGGAAAGAAGCTGGCAGGAAGAATATAATACGGTAGCGGGGCTTCCTTGCAAAGGTCAAGATTTGTCTGCCTGGAAGACCAGCTCAAATATAAATGCTCTGTAATACCAGTTTGCTGATTGCTTTACTCTCTAGACAATGTCAATTTTGTGGAAGGAGTAGCAGATTAAGTCGCTGGCATGTCAAGGGCTCTTGTATGTGTGGTGTCTTGTCAGAGAAACAGGTCCTAAAGCCCATGCCTATTACTGCAGAGACCCACAGGACAGATGTTGAAAGCTTAGGGGGGCAATGGAGAATAATAGCACATTAAATTCCTAATGTCTCTGAGATGCTGCATTCAGACGGGAAAGAATCCTCTGGTGAGGCAAACACCTTGTTTTTTACCCCCCCCCCCCACCTCATACACACACACACACACACACACACACACATCCGTTCTTATTTTTCTTACCACCATCCCCACACTTGGTCCCTCTATCTCTTTCATTCTCTCTATCCCCCTCTGCCTCTTGAAATCCTACCCCCAAGCTACGTACCACACACACCATTCATCACAAGCTTGACCTGCTCAGATGAGGGAGAGGATACAATGGGCTAATGAACTCATTAAAATATGTGTGCATCCATGTGCGCGTGTCTGTGAGCGTTCGCGTGTATGTGGGTGTGCATATTCGCCCATGTGTGTGTTTTATGCATAATGTTTGTGTGTACAAAGGGGAAGGAGGGACCGTTTTACTCAGGATTCATCTGGAGGAAAAATGGGCCTGCAATGCAGAACCATTACCCCCTCCTCAAAGTTCAGATTGTACACATCAATCTTAGCCGATATGATAGCTGTTTATAGCGGTGATATATATCCAGGATGCTGCATAAGCTTATGCCAACTGGACAAATGACAGCAACAAAGATATTCACAATGTGCCAGAGGAGGCCAGGGTTCATTCATCATTTTATTATCATTCTGCTCTCCACACACACTTATTGCTGTTGCATTAAAAATAAACAGGCAAAACATCTTCATTTCTAATGTCAGTCTATGTAAAGATATGCAATATTGGAGCATTCTGTTGGTTCATTCATGATAAACATTTTAAACCATATAAAGAATTTTAGGATGTTTGGGTTTGTGGACAGCAACCATACATTTCTGTAACCTTTTGTTCTATATTTGTTTTGAAAAAAACTATTAAAAATCATAACAGGGTGTTTGGAGAGATGCTATAGTTTAAAAACCTTTACATTACTATTGCTTTTCTGGATTCTATTTGCAAACTTCTAAAGGTTCTATGCCAATTAAAGAGTTTACCTGGAAGTGGTCCAAGCAAAAAAGCATTTTGGAACCTTTAGAACGTGCAGCTGATATAATAATTGTTAATGAAGGTAAATGATGAGATGTTTCTGGTTGTTGTGCATTACAGTCTTATTATATATTAATACAGTTTTAGGATATTAACATTATCATTCCCCTGGAACTGTATGTAATTCTTTAGCTAATGCTGTATGCTACCCCCTACCTTTAGAGACCCCCAGTCCACCTCACCTGAGGCTGGATGTACACCTTGATGAAAGGGGACTGGGGGTAAATCTCACTTCAGGCTTAATTAATCTTCTGTCTGCTTTGATGAATGGCTCTCAAATAGTCTTCTGCTTTGGTGGTGGTGTGTCTGTACTCCCTGGCTCTTGTGTGGACAGAAGCACTGTGTGAAAGTCAAAGCAGGGACATACGGGGGCCTCACTTACACTATGGCTTTTTTCCCCCCCAAAGTTCCCGGACGCCGCTGTAGACAACAGAGCAGCTGCCATCGTGCCCACTCCTTCCGCTCTCTCAGCCCAGGGTGTGTTTGTCAGTTTTGACAAAAATGATTTGTTGTCAGTAAAAACCAGAGCGCCTCAGGGAGTAAACACATTAGCCAGAGTAATCTAATGTTGATATTTCTAATGAGAGGTGCTTAAATGATCTTAAACATACCAACTCTAGTTACACATTGGGGATGCATAGAAGTTGACTTTACTTTGTATCTTTCTGTAGGGCAAGGTCATGATAATGGATGATCTTTCTAGGGTTAATTACCTGCAACTCACAGTAAATCACCAAACAACTAAATAAATCTGCGAGTGTTCGTGTTAATTGCCTCATTGCCTCTGCGCTTAGCTTCTTTAATCAAAGCTTTGGATTCCTCACATTCTCTTTGGCAAATGATGCAGTCTTAAGTAAAGAAATTGTACAGAGAGACAACTCTGACGTAGTTTGATTGTAACGTTTAAAAAACATAAGTAGTTCTTTTATTTGATGTTACTTCAAACTGCCTCTGGGGAATAGAGATTTAAAATCAGTCGCAAACAATAACAATTATGTGATTTAAACATGAAATGCATGCATACATTATTTATCACCCCATAAAACACTTCTCTGCCCAAACTATTGACAATCTGCTCAGTTGAATGAGAGATGGGAATATCCATGGCACTGACAGTTGTTGGTTTGGGATAATAAACTAAACCCACCTCTTAAATCTTTAATGGGCCCTCACTAATCCCCTAGTTTAACAGGCAGACCCTGAGGGAGCTTCTGTGCTATGTGCAGTGCCATGGTGCAATCGAGAGGCAACACTCTCCTTTGATTCTCTTCTTTGATCCGTCCAAATTGATGCTAATTTCAGTCAAATTTCAGCATATGGAAACTTATACGCCTTTTTGTACAGAGTTTTGTACGCTTTGGCATTACCATATTGACTAAGTATGCATTATATATTTGGTAACTTTCTAGCTTGGTCTGAGAGGGCCAGAACTAACTTAAAGGTTAAACTCCTGCTAGTACAAAAATCATGTACTTATCTGCCCGTATTTAATTAATGGAGAATCAAAGTGTGATGGATCATGCAGAAAACCTTAAAGGTCTCAGCTTAGGTGGACATAATGGAGGTGATGTATTTAGATATGGCCATAAATGAGCGAAACTGTATGTGTGTCCTGTCTTAGTGTGGCTATTGTGTGAAACTAACGCGCCAGTGAATAGAGCGAGTGGTGGCAGATGGACAGGAGGTGTGGAGCTGATTGAAGGGGCCGGATGATTAGATTCAGGGGCTTCGCCCAGCCCATGGACTTGATTAAGCTAATCTCATCTCTATCAAAGCATCGCGGGGCTAGTGGGAACACTATTATTCATGGTGTAGGGGTAATTACAGGCAGGCACTCAGACTAGCCAGCCAGCCACATAGTGACTGGGGTTCTAGCCCTGCAGGCCTACACATCTTCAGGCTACTCAGTGGTCATTATTGTGGGCCTTGTCTTCATTGAAAAAGATTGTTAATTGTATGGAATATAGCAATATTCACTACATATGTAAATGTTAAGGGATTTATGCATGTGCCAAAACAATGTTCAGAGAGACATTCATTTTTACAGTAAAGAGGACATTTCATTTTCTCCCCTATTTCCTGTTTAATGCTACGTCGTTTTCTGGTGCTGCTTTTTCATTTCATCCCAATGTTCATTATGTACTTTAGAATATGATAGGTGCCTAAAACTGCTTTTAGAAAAAACAAAGCACAGAACTGCTTTTAGTTAACCATAGGGCCTTTAATGACAACTATGACTATGAAGAACTCCACATAATAGAAAAGGTTCTGCAGTAGTTTAAGGTTTGTAGAATTAACAAATGTCTTTGGAATGAGCTTTTTATCTGGACAGGGCACAACACATTTAAATGCCCATCAAATGTCCACCCATCATTATACCCCTCTCTGTCTGTCTTTCTCTCTCTCTCTCTCTCTCTCTCTCTCTCACACACACACGCATCTCTTTCATGATCCGTGTCACACTCACAAACAAAGTACCCATTCACTCTCACTGTGATGGATTTAATCAAGATTAAGTGCACTTGTCCTCATCAATTCACTTTGCCAATGCTTTTATTGAGCAAAATAGGAGAACATATCAGGATTTAGAGATTAATTTTATTAGATAATGTATAAAACAAATATATTAAAACAGGCTATACAGATTTAGTGTGTGGGTGGATCTGGATGATTTACTGTGCAGAAATCTCAGAGGACCTTGCACAGATAATTTATCTAATAAGACAGCATGCATATTCATATGCTGCAATTCTTTTTAGGACACACAATCTGGCATGTTTATTAGATTTTTTTTATACTGAAAGAAAAAAACTTTGTATTAATTTCAGTTTAATTATTGAACAGTGTGCAACAGTGTGCAGTGTTTATTTAAAAAATGTTAATACACATAGTGTTCATGATGCTGCAACAACCAATCAGACAACACATCTGTGAACTTGTTTGGACTGGAAATACAGTGTATGGTAGCAAAAATCTCTGGGCACTTGTATTTGCTTATTTCGTAGTGTTATTTACTCTTTATGCAAATCGCAATCACAGTAAACAAGATGTTCCTCGATTGTGTGTTTCGAATAAACATACCCTTGAGCTGCTTAATTAGTTCATTTGTCTAATGCGCAAAATTACATTTTGGGTGCATTTTATTTCACTTTTAATCTTAAAATTAAAGTGACTTCATAAATGAAAATTTCTCGGTTCCCCAAAGAACCATTCAGAGCATGGTTAATTAAAGAACCGTGTTTTTGTAAATAAAATGTTTGCAGAAGAACCTGTAATGAAAAATCCTGTAAGAGGGGTGACACTATTTACCATTATCATGATAAATTGTCAGTCTGGAACACTGAACACTGAACGCTGCATGTTTATTTGTCCTATTAACTGGTATTAGTAAGGTGTGGTGTGTGAAATGTTGATGAAAATGCTTTTATTAGTATTTCTCAATGTGGCACTACTTTTTTTGTCTGCTACAAATTATGAAAACGAACTCTAATGATGCATGTATTATGAAAACATCTGGAATTGTTGTAATATTTTTGCTACATGTCTTGGTTCTAATGTAAAGGTTACTCTATACACGTCAATAATGTTTTAACTCTTTTTTTTGTGCTATCTGAGATGAGATGACACAGAAAGAGTCTACCATCAGAAGGTGTGAGATGATTCTTCTAGGTTCGCTGCTTGTTGGGGGTGGAAGGCCTTGGTTTCTCCCAGTGTCAGTGCACTGTGTGTGGGTTTGGAGAGTGCAGACCCATGGGGTTTTTCTCCTGGAGGAAAGAGAGAGGATATGAGTGATGGGAGTAAATAATTAGATCCTGGGGTGGGAGCGCGTCTCTTGTCCATGGCCGGCGCTGTGTTACTGGCAGTGTGGATCCACTTCAGGCTGTGTTCTCAGCAGCGGGGTCTTTGAGCTCGACTAGCCCACAGTCCTGAGGATGTTTTCCAGTTCCGCGGCCCCCCTGAGCCAGCCCATCCCCAGAGACCGGCATCCAGTCATTAACAACTGGCCACGCGGTGAAGATCTGAAGAGATAAGTTCATCTGGGAGCGATGTAGCCATGAAAACAGAGCGGGGCATCTCCTTTTAATGTCTGTTTTAGGAGTGTCGATGTATAGTACAGGCAAATTCTGGTGGAAGATCATATTTCTTTGTTTGAAATTTGTTTGAGGGTAGCATGAAAGTTCTGTTGGTGGGTGTTTTCTTTAGATGTGGCATTCATCAACCCAATGAAGCCCCTAAGCCAAAAAGACAAGTTGTTAATCCAGTCGAAGGCTGTCACACCGGCTCAACCTTCCATCCCAACTTTCTGCTGTTGTTTGCTTCCCAAGGGATGTTTGTACAGACAGGGAAATGAACGAGACATGTTGGAATGAAAAAGCATATATATGTACCTTAACTGTTTGGCAAGTACAGTTTTTATTAGACTTTCCACAAGGTATCTAATATTTAGTTTTTTGGATGTTCTGGGTGGTTTGGTGTTCGGTAATTCCATGTTTTTTTTCCTTCTCATTTTTGGATTATTGTAAGTATAGTTTAAGATTATTCTACTTATTTCTAACCGTTTTAACCATGTCTTATTTAATTGAGAAGTTGTTTTACTTGTTTTAAGACATAAAGCAAATGATGAAATTAATTATCTGTCCATGGATTTAGAAACTTTCCCCAGAAAAAAATATTTCTAAATGGGTTAAAAAACACTCCTAGGGACAGTTTAGAAACAGGGATTAAATCTAGATAAACTACATTTTACTTTTAATATAAAATTTCCATGCAGAATCCTGCACAGTCCATTTATTTAACATGATTTAACATGATTTCATCTGTCAAGACATCGCGTTTTGTTTATCAACTATGTGAATGCCCTACATCTTTACCTTATCCACATATTTTGGTTGTTAAATGACATCAATCCTCCATGTCTTCATTCTTTTCTGGTGTCAGTTAGGTTGTCACAGCTAGCTTCCACATACATATCACCTACTTAAAGGAAGCCAAAACAACCTCCACACACTTCTCTGTTATTGTGAGGAGGACTTAAGTGAGGCTCTCTATATGTGCATCTTAAGTAAATCAAATATGTCTCTCAAGCCTCAGTCATTAAAACAGTGTCCTTTTACCCCCCCACCCCACCCCCCCTTCTCCATCAGAGCACAATAATTCTGATTTACACAGTTTAAAAACCTTAGCCATATCCCGCTACCTTCCCAAGGAGATCGAGTAATTAAATTGGTACTTTTTACAAGTCGTACTCAATAAATCTGAATAAATTAACAAGGCATTACTAAGACTGCTACATTAAATTTGCATAGTGTGTTTAATGAATATGCAACTGCAAGTGAAAAGGTCTGCTACTGTGAACCCTCTAAATTAGCATAACTACTTCCAGCATGTTTCTTAAATAATGCTCTCATTTGCACATCACTGAGTTGGCTAATTCTAACTTCAGTCAGGGTAGCCTTGTAATTAAGACTCTCGCTTTAATTTTTAATGAAGTTTATGTTACATCAATCCTGACAGTAATGAGGGGGACATGGAAACAAAAAGGCTGCTAATAATTAAATTCACAAACCAGTTCTAGGGATAATAATTCCTGAGGAGGAATTACATGACTAATTATTAATTAAATATTCATACTGTTGCATGGGCTGGCTCACTTAACTGCTTGTCTTGTTGCCAGCACTGCTGAGATGCAAAATGCTTTTTTTCCCCCTATCGCTACCTTGACTAGAAGGTCTCAGATTCTTTTTAGTGCTCGATTAATCATGTTGACACCTTAAATTAAGTGCTTTTTATTGAGCTCGTTTATTGAGCTATATTATCGGAGTTGGTTTAGCTCCTGTTGAGATTCATTAAGGAGGTTTAAATACATAAACACAGTCGTGCCCAACTGACTTGTTTATGATTCATATGTATATTAGAGTTAAGTGATATCATACTTGCCTTTTAGAATGTTTATCTCATCCCACCCTGTTGCTTCTTTCGATTTCTCTTGAGAGAAATAGTTGGCTAATGTTATTTTCTGATCTTGCCTAGTCTTATATAAGAGTTAAGCCCCCTTTCCATTGGTGAATGAGGATGGTTAGTCTCTTTTAAGACTAAGTACAAATATTGCTTGGTATTCAAGGCCAAATTATTCACTCATTATTCATGCCGTTTAGTTTTTCAGGTTTGTTTCCTGTTAAAGATTGCTGATTTAACAATGTGTGTTTTGACATTTTTTAATTGATGCAATATGCTGTGCTGTCTGTCTCAAGTCCTGCATTTTCATGTTATTAAGAGCCACTTTATCACCCAATAGTTAGTCCTTCTTAAAGGCACATTTTGATTTCTGTAATTCAGAAAGTCTGTAATTAAGCTTGGCTAATCAAAGGCCTCCAAAAGTATTTAACTACTTGGATAACTGGTTTTGTCTTGTTTTTGTTTTCACCCCACAATAATTATGTTGATCACTTGAAAAACACCAGCAATTAAGTTATTTACCAGTTATTTACAATAGTTTCTTTATTGCTAAGTATAATGAAGCTTTAGTGTCCTTCTGTGTTTCCCCTACCATAAAATAGGCTGAGTGGCACTCCTGGTCAAACTAACCATGTAAGTTGTAAGCAAATGTTTGCCTCTTAGCATTTAGTTTCTATGTGATATGACCTATTTTTTGGCCAATATATAAAATCTCGGTCTAGTTTCAAATGTAAAAAAAAGCAAAAGTTAAGATTCCAAAGCCTGTTGTGGACTTAAACATTCATATAACTATGCTATATAGCAATGTGTTGCATAGCTGAGTTGTGCCAGAAATATCAAGTCCTCTGGTGTCTTGTCACAGTAGGCTGTAATCACAGAGGTACTTGGTCTTTAAAGAAATAGTTACTTATTACCTAAGTATTAGTTTTGATCAGTCTTACTGAAATATCCTTGAACAGGGAGTAATAAGTTTTCGACAGCCTTAGTGAACAGTCAAAAAAGCATTTCTGGCAGCTATAGATCCATATGTATGTTCAGCAAATCTCATATGTATTACATTACAGTGTTCTGAAACAGCCTGCATTATGATATGGAATCAAATTACATGTTGTGACAATGTTTATACTGTGACATTCCATGCATTATATTGTTATATTGAGCGCAAGGACTCTGAAATACCTCTGAACAAGCAGCCCAAACCAAATCAAATTGCACCAAAATTATTTGAAATAAAATTCCTAAATACATTAAAGTACCGAATGTTTTTGCCTTTTGGATGGTGTTATAAGTTCAGCTCAGTACTTTCTAGGAAAATCTTTATTTCATAGATAGAGTGGAAATGTGCTTCATTATGTCATGACATGTCCAGTCTCTGTTAATGCACCATATTTCAGGCAGTTAAGCAAGAGCCTATGAAGTCCATTACTATAAAAATGAGACCACAGGTCTTGTGGAGTCATATTTTTTGTGAAGTGGCAGCTGTGGGGTGGGCTTTTAGCCTATATTAGCTCTCTTGGTAGTTAAACACTAGGAGTTTCTGTCTGCAGTATAGCGTACACCTACCACTCACAGGGCTCACCTCTCGCAGCACGTACACTTTGATGCCTTCACATGTGATTGAGGTACAGCTTAACATCTGTCAAATATCGAAAAGCCTTTTCAGCCTCATTTCATTACTAATAGATCAGTCAGCGATTCATAATGTTAAGCTGAATCAACATTTATCTGTGCTCACGCTTGAATTAGCATGCTGTTACACATCAATCTCCACTCAGCATCCACAGACCCCTGACACAGTAATGAAGCTGAGCCTAAGTGCCCTGGTGACTCAATTTAGCATTGCTAGGCTCCTTCATATTGCAGTAATCACTTCAGTAACTGGCTAATTTCCAGCTTTTCAAAAAACGCCCCTCTGCTTTTTGTAATCAGCTTTAATTTGCTTAATAACCAGTTTAATTGCTTTAATTAGACCAATTTGCTAAACGATTAAAGCGTAGTTAAGCGTTAGTTTGTGAACCCATTGGCTGCTGTTGTGAGTTCTTGTTGCAATCTGACTGTCAAAGCGATACGGACTGTTTGGTCTGCTGTCTACACCTAGTGTCTCCACTGGTTTTGTTTCATCAAGCTTTTTACACAGTCTTACATATTTCATCACTCTGTGAAGTTCAGTAACAGTGAAAGTTAAGTTCACCCTTATCACTTAATGTATGCCTTATTAGGAATTTTTGAGTGGTGCCATAGAAGAACTGTGCCATAGAACTATTCATATAATACACATTTTCTTCTACCGTAAAATGTTTACATTTGGTAACATTTCTTTAACTTTGAGAGAGAAAAATAACTTGTACCATCCATTTTATTTAGATTTCAAAAATTAGTTCTTCTAAAATGTGGCATCACATAAAGAACGCCCGGGATAACTTTCTGCTTTCTTCTCCTATGCAAAATATCCCAAAACACATCACAAGTCATTTAGCACAAAACAACATATTACTACTATTAGTCGTGTTACATGTAGGTGTTTTTTTTTCAGCAAAACAGTAGGTTAACTATTTATGTCTATGTAAAGAACTTGCGATAAAAGTTAAAAGAACCTTAATATAAAGTAAAGAATCCTTTTTTCCAGAGCCATGTGCATTGTTTTCAAATATGAAGTTCTTCACACATCATGTCTCAGTTTTACAAAATGGTTCTTTTAAGAACTACCAATTGAAAGGTTCTTCTGTGGCATCCTTTAATCAACACGCTGTAACTTTTGCCCACCTCAAAAACATTTTCTGAGCTTTGGTTCCATCTCTGTGCACCAACGGGTAGGGAGATTAATATTGACTACAAATGTTATGTTGCTGCAGTGGCACGTTTATTTATAGGAGCATATAAAAGCAAAGCCAATTTGCCTAAATTAAACAGTGTTTTAATTAAATGTATGTGTATTTTCCTTCATAAATGCTTTTCAAAGGCCATTTCGCCTCAATAACATCAGCTAGAACATCAACATGAGCTAATTTTACCAAGATTAGCCCAGGCCTGTCTTCTCCTCTACTTCTCTCATACTGCGCCCACCATACTTTCTTCTCTCTTTTGCATGACTTGGTCTGTTGCTAAGGAAACATGTTTTTGAAAGTCAATTATTTGGGCTCATAATGGTTTTTATTCAGACAGGGGAATTGGACATTTCCCTAACTATGGGAGTTAGGCCCTTAAAGGTGCCGCAGGGCAGAAGTCAGGCAGAGACGCGGGTGTTTTGTACCATCCAGTGGTACTTGACATTTGTCAGATCTGCATGCTGTGGTTTTTCGCTCATAACCCCAGCAGCACGTTTCGCCCGTTGTATGGGGGTTCCGCCATCTCTGCGGATATCGTAGTGCAAATGCTATTAACGTCTTCCATCCTTTGCATAACTACCTCACATATAAATTTAGAACTTTATTACAAGCAGATTAGGCCCTGGATTGAAAAGGTGTGCTGTTGTGCTCCGACAAAAGATTATGATCTGAGAATAATGTGCTGTTCTGATGTTAAATGAACAGCATGCAAAATTGAAGGCACACTGTTCTAAAGGTTCATATAAGACTAGATATTTTCAGAGGATATACTAGAGCCGAATGAAAAGAGCTGTAAGGGGTTTGGCACATTTATTATAGGACATATGGTAGAACTCTATAGCCGTATGCAAATGTTTAGGCATGCTTGGTAGAATGTGCAGTTGATTTTTTAGGTGAAAAATAAGTACACGTCCTCTTTAGAGAACACATATTTACATATGCAGTATTTACAGAATTATTGTTCATTTCCTGAATGTATAGCACTATTTATGTTTTATTTCTTCCAATATGCTCTAAACTTTCATTCTTTCATTCATTTTCTATAACAACTCAATCCTTACTAGGGTTGCACGTACCCGGAGCCTATCCTGGGGCCAATGAGCATTAGACAGGGACTCACCCTGGGCAGGGCACCAGTCCACCAAAGCTTTCTAAACATATGTTTCTAAATTAATAGAAAACTAAAAACAGAAAAAAATACACATTTAAGTTTGTTCACCAAGGGATGTGCACTTATTTCAGACCAATTATTTTTTAACAGTATTTCATCATAAACATCCCTGTCATTTTGTATATGACTGTATGTGTGTGTTTGTGTGACTGCATGCATATGGTACTTAAGGTGGAAAAAACTCTATTTAATGACCATCATAACACTCCAGTGTGTATGGTATCCAGTATTTATTGTTGGTGAGTTCATGAACTTGCATACATATTTTCTCTTGAACACTCCCTGTGATGCATTTAATGCAAATAGTATTGTAATGTTAATTTCCAGTCATTGAAGCAGAGAGATCTGCACCTCTCGTTACTGTAACACCAAGCAATTTGGACAGTCCCACTAGACCATTTCATTACGTATGTAGCAATTAGAGGAAGAGACCATGTGTCATGATTATATTTAAAGGAGAGTAAATCCATTGAACCATAACCTGTTATTATATTACACATAAACCGTAAATAGATGAGATGTTGACCTTTAAGATTGCTGGTTCTAAAGTGGTTGTTGGGTGCTATTTTCTTTCTCTGCTCTTGTTATTGCAGCCCTGACATGCAGCAGTAAATAGGCTAAAGAAGATGACGTACGATGCATGCGGAGATATTTATATGCACTTTTGCTGCTTCAGCACCTTATAGTTTGGTTTTCTAACTGCAAAATTGGTTTCTGTCCATTGCTTTACACTAGCCTGTGAAGAGCCATGTATAGATGTCCTATATCTTTACCTAACAGTGATTTGAAATGTAGTTGGATAATAAATTACGCCTCGCCTTTGGACTACTTCCAGCCCTTTCCCTGTGGAGCCTTTTGCATACGACTGCTCTTCTCTTGGACTACAGTACTCTGAAAGAAAAGTGCTGTGTAATTAGTCACAGATACACAAAGTGATTTACTTGATAGGTTAAATACATCTTGCACTTTGTTTGATGTCAGATTGACTTCTGAGGCCAGGTTGACTTAAGTCTCACTGCTTTCAGCTTGCAGAAGAAATTAATGCATGATGTTCTCTGATGTTCAGGTCTGATTTCTGTTTTCGCTTATACACAGAGGAAGTTAACCCTCGGCTCTTCCTTATTTGACAAAGTTTGCGCATTTTGAATGAGTGTAACTTTTTGGAATTTTATTTATTTATTTGTCTATTCGGCTCATGTGGTGTAGAAGCAGCCTCACCTCTGTGTCACCACTGTCCCTCACTCTACCTCTGCTCTTGATTAGTTTTTCCCAGCAATAGTAATTGTTGGAGAGCACTTGTTGAAAAACAACTCAATTTTGCCTGTAAGTATTAGGTATGCATTAGAGGGCTTCCTCTGTGTCAGTCCAAGAGAGGCTTCTCATTGCCAGACGACGGCTACCATGCGCCTTAGTCAGAATAATTAAACAAGATGAGGATGCCTCTGCTGTACTGCATTCACTATTAGCATTCTTTAGCACAAAGCCAAATATTCCAGTGTGACAAATTCCTGTTTGAGGCTGCTCCCCCCCCGGCCTTTGATTAGTTATGGATTAATAAGACCTTTCTGCCTTCCTCATAGCACACCCTATTACAAGCTCAGGTTAGCTTGTCTCCTTATTACACAAATGAATTAGTGCTTGCAAATGTGTCATGGATATTACCTTGCAGCAGGAGGCACACAGGGTTGGTCCACTCCCAAGGAGCAGAGGAAAGCCTTGCCATGCTCAGTTGACTGTTTGCGTGGCCTTATTAAAGGCTTCATGATTTACTGGGAGGCCCCAATTTGTGCTCTACAGTGGAAATGCAGTTAATTCAGAGCGATGTAAATCAGAGCCAATTAAAGTATTTGAATGTCTTTGACAGGCTCTAACTGCTTGAAGTGAAACTCGCCCATAAAAGCAGACACCGATGGGACAGGAGGGACAGCAGAAGAAGGTCTAACATGGGTTAGCTGAATTTAGTGTGCTACCCATTAAAGATGAGCCACACTTTATTTTCAGAAGCAAAGGCTCCATTAAGATGGGTTTAATTGTGTGACAAAGGGAGATTCATAAAGGGTTTCTGTATTTGGCCGTAGGTCTAAGAAACATGTTGACCCCTAGACCAGATTATGATGTTATCAAAGCTGACCGAAGGCCTAAATATAGTTTTATGTAATTATCGCCACTAGCATTTCAAACCTTGTTTCTTTTTTACACTGTTTGAAAATGCCAGGTGTTCTTTATGATGTGTGTACACTTCATAATGAATGAACCAATTAAATCGATCAAAATTCCTTGAAATAACATCTTGTGACATTAATGTACATTAAAGTTAAGAGTGTTTTTCTCTTGTCCTGTGATTTTAAATTTACTTAACTTTCTTATGACATTGACAATAATCCATTGATTTCTTAAGAAAGAGTACCCATTCCGATGTAGAAACTGTTTTGGACTTCTCAGATGTGGACCCAGCTCTCATTTTCCCACCTACATGCCTTCAGGTTACTCTTAACAATGTCCTGACTTTTATATTTAAAAAAAAAAAGCTGTTGTTGTTTATCTGTGTGCTAAACACTAATTTAGGTACTGCTGTGTGGCATGTGGCTGTGATCTTTAGTGGGATGAGTGGTGTCCTGGGACAGCAGCCTGTCCCCAGATACGGGAGATGAAAGACAGAACGAGCGCCCCTCGCCTGGTCCCAGTTGGCTAAGTGCCTTCTGCTCATTATCAAGGTCTCAATGAAACACACAGGCCTTAAAGAGGCACTGCCTCATTGCCACTGCTGATCAAATTAAAAGGGTTCATCATCAGATGAGGCCACACTGTTTGCTAAAGTGCCCTGAAAGAAAGAATGGGCCGTTAAGAGGGAAACCCTGTGTTT
>JBBPDH010000124.1:8323344-8365641 GCA_037974565.1 Clupeocharax schoutedeni
ATAACACGACATAATTTCCGGTGTATTTAGCTGTGCCAAGGCGATATTCCTTCTCCTTCTATTTGTTGTTTTTTTGGTTTTGGACACTTGTGTCCCTTTATGTTGATATTGGCTTCTGATTGCTTATGTAGAGGGTGTGCTGGAGTGGTGCGGCTGATAGCGTGGCGCTGTGCCTGCGCATTTAAAACAGAACCAATGAGTCCCTCTCACACCTCGACACTGAAATTATTTTAATACGCGTGTATGCACTATTTCTCTTGTGCGTTTTTTAAATCCACAGACTCCCAGCCACGCTCCTGTACGGAGGTCGATAATGAGACCCCCAGACTGGTTTAAGCGGCAGTGATCGTTTCTTATGGGGACAAATGACCGTAGAGGGGCGCGCACGGCTCCCTCAGGTACAGTAAGATAAAGTTGCCGTCCTAAAGTTTGTAGCCTACGTCGTTTTTGTTTTGTTTTCTAATTTTAACAAAGAGTAGCGACCAGAGGAAAGTCACACGAGCTACGACGTGACTGCAAAAGAGAAAATTAAAAGAGATAGTAGCTGCGACATGTACAGTTCGACCCCAAAAGCCAATTTCCATGTCAAACATCCCGTGGCTTTTTACTAGCTCCATTTGTAGCCCACAGAAAGGTTAGCGCATACCTTCACACACTCTTACCGGGTGCCATCGCACTGCCTCTCCGCCTGCCGAGCCTTTTCACCCCCTCTGCTCCGTCTTCAAATGGAAATGATTTCCATTGGCCCAAGGTGTCCATGTAAATAGGTGTAAATGAAACCAGATTATGCCTTTCTCCCAGCGCACCCCCCACCACCACCCCTCCTTCCTCCACCTCCACCACCTCCTCCTCCTTCTCGTCCTCCTCCTCCTCCCAAGGCGATTGTCATGTGATGGCAAAGAAGTGGCACATTAATGAAGCGCCTCTGCAGGGGTCTTTTCTGCTCATGTCACCCCATAAAAACTATCAGATGGTTAGAGGAAGGACATGGAGGCAGCTACTTAGCTCACCTTAATCGAGCGAGAGGGGAAGAGAGAGGTGGTCGCTCCACTGAGGCGGCGGACGAAGAGGAAGCTCGTGTTCCTCTGTGCTGGGAAGAAGCGAGGATCAGAGCAGCAGAAGAAGAACAAGAAGAAGGAAAAGAAAAGGCAGAGTTTTTCTGGCTCGGATAGCAGCCAAACACTTGGCTTTTCCACCCACAAGCAGCGAATTGTCCCCGATTGCAACTTTCCTTGCTCTTTGCTTTACTTTTGGACTTGTCAGAATCGGTAACTTTCTGGACTCCATTCTCAGATTCTCAAAAAAGAGAACGAAATCAAACGAACAAAAACAAAAACTCTGAATAAAAGCGCCGCTGAAGCGAAGTGAACACAGGTTTACAGGATGCCTCGCCCGGGCAGGAACACGTACAGCGACCAGAAGCCGCCCTACTCGTACATCTCCCTGACGGCCATGGCCATCCAGAGCTGCCCGGAGAAGATGCTGCCGCTCAGCGAGATCTACAAGTTCATCATGGACCGCTTCCCGTACTACCGCGAGAACACGCAGCGCTGGCAGAACTCGCTGCGCCACAACCTGTCGTTCAACGACTGCTTCATCAAGATCCCGCGGCGCCCCGACCAGCCCGGTAAAGGCAGCTTCTGGGCGCTGCACCCTAACTGCGGGGACATGTTCGAGAACGGCAGCTTCCTGCGGCGCCGCAAGCGCTTCAAAGTGGTCATGGCGGACCATCTGGCAGTGGCCAGCGCCAAGTCCTCGGAGGCGGCGCACTACCTGCAGCAGCAGCACGCCAAACTGCGGCTGAGCGCGCTGGCGGCCACGGGAGCGCACCTGCCGCCCGTAACCGGCTACAACCTGGGCGCCGCGTCACCAGCCTCTACCTTCAAGCACCCGTTCGCCATCGAGAACATCATCGCGCGCGAGTACAAGGTACCCGGTGGCCTGGCCTTCTCGGCCGTGCAGTCCGTGTCGACGGGGTACCCGCTACACAGCCAGCTAGGCAGCGCGTGGCCGCACATGTACGGCGCCGGGGCGGCGGATTCGGCCGCACCCATCTCCATGGCTAGCGCCGACTACGGCGCGTACGGTGTGCCCATCAAGTCCCTGTGCCACGGGGGCCAGACGCTGCCCGCCATCCCCGTGCCCATCAAGGCCACGCCGGCGTCTGTGGCCGGTCTGTCTGCGCTGCCGCACCACCTGCCTGCCTTCCTCTCGAACTCGCCGCAGTCCCTCAGCCCCACGTCGCCGCACGCGGCAGCCAGCCAAAGCAGCCCGGGCGCGCCCAGCGACGCGCTCACCAGCCCCGCCGCCCTCCAGTCCGTGGCCGTGCACTGACCTAATGGACACTTCAAACACAGCTTGAGGGAAAATGAGATCTGGAGTCGAACAGGACAATTTCTCCAAAGTTAGACTGTTTTTTGTTGTTAATTTTTTTAAGTCTCCCCTGACTTTGCCGAGGCAAGAGCTGTCCGTGTTGCAGTGCTGTTAATTTTTCTCTGTGTACCTTCGTGTTTTATTCCCGTTTTAATGTGTGTTGCTTTAAATGGTGAGCTGTTCATCTGAGCTCACGGAATCGAGGCCTGGTTTATTACTTTTACAGCTTCTCTTGGTTCCCCCAGTCTCGAGAACAGACTAGGGCAGGCTTGATAACTTTTAAACACCGCCGAGAATTTGTCCTTTTAGGCCTTTGTGGCGCCCCGATAAAGGCACATCACTTTTTTTTTTAATAAGTCTGGTCTCTGGGAAGAAGCCTATATAGACACTCAAATCCACAAGCAGTTCATAATATAAATGTTCAGAGAGCAAATCTGGCGAACTCTTGCATGCTGAAGTTCCTCACACGTTTGGGTCGCGTGATGTTAATTTATCTCGCGCAGCCGCGCGACTCGAGGACGCACTGGTTTACGAAATTATAATAACGACATCGACAAAAAATAGTAACAATAACATGTTCAGTCTGCATACCAAATACACCACCGTCACGCAGGCCCACAGCGTATATCACACTTGAAAAATACTTTTTTTTGTTTTAAAAAAGGGAGCTAATCGTAAAGTAAATATGTGAATAATTGCAAATAAGTGATATAAAACTGTGTAAAATGCACTTTTTAGTTAGATGTTTTAGATTATCTCTATTTTGCAGGAGATGTTTTTTGTGAAGCATTTAATTTAAAACCGTGGTGACCATGTGGATTAAATGCCGTACATTTGTACTTCTTCTTTTTTGGTCAGATATAAAGCATGCCTTTTTGGAAACTTTGTGTTGTTTTGCTGCAAGCATGCGTGCTTTAAAAAGTGTGCAAACGAGTCTGCATTAAATTATAAACTTGGTCATCAGAATATTTTTTCATTAAAAATATGCAAACTTCAAACATTTCGTTTTGTGAACTTCATTCTGTTTACTTGAAGACAGTTTCACAGACAAATAAACCACATGTATTATTATACATAATAATAATAATAATAATAATAATAATAATAATAATAATAATAATAATAATAATAATTATTATTATTATTATTATTATTGCGCATACTTATTAATTATTATTATTAATGTGTCTCTTGGGTCTATTTGTATTTTTACTGTATTGTTTATTTTACAGACATTTTAGTCTTATAATATTTTAGTTTTAATTGAAAAAGTTTTATTAACTACCCATATTGATGTAGTGCACAGGTGAGCTGGTACAGTGGTGGAGTTTCGACAGGTTGATATGAGGGTCTCCATGCCCCTCTCTCTCTCTCTCTCTCTCTCTCTTTCACACAGACAAACACACACACACTCTGGGTTCATTCCCAGCCAGCCTGTTGGAATACAGGCAGGCATGAATGAAGCTCTTGATTAGGATGCATGGAAGAGCAGAGGCGCAGGCACAGCGCACACAGCCTCTCATTCATCCGCCCGGCTCTCAGTCTTCACACACACACCACACACCACACCACCTTCAGACCTGCACTCTTCCCTCAGTCTCCACATACTACTCCACCTTCAGACCTGTACTCTGTTCTCAGCCACACACACACACACACACACACACCTTCCCACCTTAAGCCCTGCACTCTGCTCTCAGCCTCCACACACCACACCACCTTCAGACCCGCACTCTGCACCCAGCCTCCACAAACCACCCCACATTCAGACCTGCACTCTGGTCTCAGCACATGCTCACCTCGGAAATCAGTGCGAGTAGCAGTGTGTGTCTGATTATCAATCCAAACGAACGACTGTCAGTCTGTTTAAATTTTGTCTCACTTTTACTCTTTCATTCCGCTTCATTCCGCTTCAGTCTTGTTTCCCTCGACTGTCGATTTTTTTTCATTTTTAGTATTGTATTTTTTTTATTAATTTGTTTTTATTGTTTATCATTGTAGTTTCTTGCATTATTCCTGCTCTTTTTTCTTTCTTTTTCTTTTTTCTTCTTTCTTACTTTATTTTGTTCTTTCTTTCTTTCTTTTTCTTTTTCTTTCTTTCCGTTTTAGTCAATTTATTTTTATATAAAAATTTGCCTGCAATAATTTTCCATCTTTCCTCTTTTCCCCTTTTTTTCATTTTCCATATTTCTTCTTTTCTTTTCTTTTTTTTTTTGGAAGTTAATCCGTATCCTGCTCCATTTCTAAAGGAAACAGGTGTATTGTTTGCCTCTCCACACAGAGAGCAACAGCCTTCTCCGGGATATTAAGCAAATACATTAGGATTCCGTCACTTTATGCAATTGAGTTGATCAAATAAAGGGTCTCTGGCCACTTCATTCACCCTCATTCAGCTGAATAGAAAGTGCAAAGAATTGCAAACTTCGACTGGGCCACCGATGTAGATTTAGCCTTTTTTCACAGAGACAAAAAGGCTGATTTCTCCCAAACACATAGCTGACTGGGCTACTAGGAAACGAGTTCTGAGACCCCTTTGGAATTTAAATCCAGCCCCTCCCCCTTAGACTTTGTTTGCACAACACAGCAAGGTTTCCCCCCTTTTTTCCTTTTTTTGTTCTTTTATTTTTGTGTGTTTTTGTGTTTTGTGTTTTTGTCATTCTGTTTGCTGCGTCGATGTTCGCGGCTCAGTCTGAAGAGCGGAATTAAATGTACGAAAAAATCAACTAGAAACTACATTTATTTAAGCATATGAATTGGAATAGCGCTAATAAAACAGAACTGAACGTTTTTTTGTTTTGTTTTATTTGTTCATTTATTTTCTGTCGTTCACTCTCTCGGCATCGGAATACTAAATAACTTCCAGTAAAAAAAGTTTTCTCTTTTATTGGTGTCTGAAATTACCATTTTTATCCTCAGTGAGAAAGGTTGTAAACTGGTATTTTTTGAGGTTTGGACTTTATATAAATTATTGCTTTTATTCACACTTTGCACAGCAAGCATTTATCTGAAAAACATAAACCAGTAAAACTGCTTGTAAAAACAGGATTTACCATTTTTAAAAGAGAAAAAAATGGAATCCAGGGAGATTCTACCTCTGTGAAAAGGTTTTATATGTAATGTATAATAATAATAACAACAACAACAACAGCAATAATAATAATAATAATAATAATAATAACAATAATAATAAATATAATAATAATGACAATAATAACAACAACCATAAAAATTGTTATTAATGTTGATTAAAATAATTATATTGCATTTATGAAGTAGACTTTGTTCTATATGTGTTCATTTGTGTGTTTTTTTTTAACAGCTAAGCCTCTTTAAGAACTACTCTTATCTAAAAGCAAAGGAAATCAAGGCTGCATGCCAAAGTAGGAGTAGCAGTTCTCCCACAAAACATTTCCATACATGCAGGGCTACCACACCCACTTCTGTTGCTTTCAAGCCTATTCAAACAACAGCTATCATACAAATAAGCCTGTTATCTTTGCATTTTCAACATCACACTCAAGATCCAGAGCTCTGTATTGTTGTGGCTGTAGATCTAATAAAGCAGGGCTGTTGTCTTTCAGTGGGCTTTTTCTCCATTCATTAGCACAGACATGAACCGTGTTGTGTAATCAAAGACAGAACTGCTGTTGTGTCCCTCCCTCCCCTCTGTTACATGTTCCACATCCTTTCCTACAAAGGAGAAGGTCATCTTAGGCAGGGGATAAAATATAGAGCATGCCATGCAAAACCTCAGTGTGGTAGTTTAATTAAAAGAATTCATTAGAGTGGAAGCCCAGGGTAATTAGCATGCATAATTTATGATTCCCTTAATTCATTCAGTCCATAGCGTTAGTAAGAAACTTAACCTCGAGTAGAGAGAACTGAAATGGACAGTGGATGGTTATTTACATTTTTATTATTGAGCCATAACTGAAACTGAGGAGAAATTTTGATCACTTTGATGCTTAGCTGACATTATGTGTGTTTTCCCACAAGAGTACAGACACTTCCTGAGTGTGTGTTCCGGCTACTGCGTGTAGATGTAATCATACACAGATAGTACATGCAGGAAATGATTAGAGGTCCTGTGTCTGTGATTCTATTGTCCTGTGAGGCAGGTTGTAACATTTATTTTTGAGTTTGCCCTTTTGTTTCATGCCATGTTAGCATCAATTAGGAGAAATCCCTTAAAGGTCAGACATTCTGCTATTAAAAGGACACCAAAAGAGTACAAGTCTGTTTAATGTCCATTACTTAATATGCCACAACATTAAAAGAAACTATAACTAGTGCTGAAGAATTCTCTCTTTTAGAGTTTACCTGGGCTAAGTATCAAAAGAGATTTGATAGAATGAGGCCATGCACAGCACACACTCTTCATACTCCCTCCAATATAATGTGCTGTCAAGGAGTTGTTTGTAGAAGTGAGAAAAATTAATCTGTGGTAAGCGAAAGTTGCATTAAGTTTACTCTGCAAATGTGACAAACTGCTTGCTGGAGGTGGGCAAGTGTTGATGTGTTTGTGCTTTGCTGATGGCTATTTTTCTTTCTCTATAATGCAGCCACCTATTGGTTTTACAAAAACAACAACATAAAAACCAATATTTTCTGATGGGCTTATAGCTGAGGTTCTTTGGAAAGCACATTGACGGTGTGAAATCTGCATATAGGTGACTCAATATAATTATAATTAACAGTTTCAAACTAATCACGCTTAAGAGTTCTGAATTCCTGTAGCTTTTTCATAAATAACTGTGATAAAAAATAAGACTTTCTATGTATACTGACTGTAAGTGTAAGACAAATATCATAATGCTGACCTGGTGAATAGATCGCAGGTCAAATGTTACTTGCTGTTACTATCACTTACCATTGTGGGGTGCATCTGTTTATCTATACTACAGATTCCATGTAGTATGCTCAGTTTGTCGCTGGAGGTCATGCAGATTGCTATGCTTGACACATGCAGGTGTAGTGGACAATAGTGGACAGGCAAAGCACCAGAGTGCTGCGGTGAAGAGGGAACTGGATTGGGCCAAACACCCACGTGTGCATGAAATTAGAATGTCAACATTTGATTCACACTGCTCGGCAGTGACTGTGAAACAAATTATGTCAGTGGGAGGCGTACGCCATATTCCACTGAGACAAGGCCATCAACTGAATATGCTACAGACTGAAGTCTCAAGCTGAAATGGGGCTGCGCTGGAACATTTAAACTCAAAGTTAAGAAAACAAATTTGACAATTTAAAATGTATGTAGACAATTTTTACAAAAAAAACTGATCTCAGTATAAAATAATTCAGTTATTGTATCTATCATTAACTCAATACCAAAGTACCATTTTTTTAAACATTTGGAATTTTTAAAATATTGGGAAAATATTTAAACATAAAATGTACTTTGTGCAAAGTTTATAATGCATATATACAATTTAATATACATTGTGCAATACATTTTGCAGAACAATACCATGTTTAAGATTCTTGTAAAAAGTGTTTTCTTATTATCATCTAGAAAATCAGCAAAACAACATTTGACTCTTTGAGTTTTGTATGTTATTGTATATGTAGATCAGTTTTCTATTTGAAAGTTTTTCCAGGTGTGCCTTAACCACAGCATTTCTGGGACCTCAAAAGAACTTAGAACTGCATGCTATACATGACAATTGATGTACTGCATTGAAATACATTGCAGGGAGGGAATTATGTTAGATGTATATTTACTTAGTCTTCTGTATGCTTTTTTAAATTCCACTGAAAGGCGTTTTCCGGTTTGGATGCACCTGGCCTCTTACCCAATTCTCATACAGCCTGTTAGTGCTAATGGGAGTATCTTAGTATAGCAGGGGCAGGGAAAAGGGACTAATTGTTATTCAAGATAAGAATGTGTATTATCACAGGAAGGCCATCACAGGAGCCATTAGATGGGATCTTAGTTTTAAAGGTCTTTGCTTTCACCTGAAACTCAGAGCAAAAGTGCTGTCCTGTCGCACTGGTTCACAAGGTCAGCTGAACAGCAGCCACTAAAGCACATTTGTTTGAGTTCACCTCTTCACACCTAATTTGCCACGTTTGTGTGTCGAGGGTGCTTAGAAGCATATTAGCTTGCCACTTCATGCTGCTTTTATAAATATATATTTTGAAACGTGCAGGGGCTGCATTGTGAATTCATTTGTGTGTTCTGGGAACTGTTGTTTCTGTTGTTCAATATTAAAAAACCCATAAATTAACACTTGTCATAACATGTGCTGAAATGTCTAACAGTGATCCAGACCTTCTTTGCCTTGCAGAAACATGCAGAACCCCATAGCGCCCTCAGTGATACACAGGTTCAGGCAGGGCCCAGCATGAGCTGTTGCTCCTCCCATTCATCAGCCTTCAGACTCCAGCTCTGTCAGCTGCAACACAGTCTCGGAACCATATTCCACCAATCCCAGGCTAAATTCTGCCCCTCCTTCTCCAACCGTCTAATTTACTGAAGCATATTTCATGACATTCAACTCTGATTGGCCACGAGCCCATGGCGTCCAATTTAGAATGTCTGTATGAAAAATTGAATAAGTGTTAACTAGTTAATAATCTTACAGTGGTCGCATTTCTGTTTACATGCAGGTGGTGTTGGGTATTTAACATATAAAAAAAGTTAACCACATTTCTTGTGGAATACATTTGTTATATAAGTGGACGATTTGCTCATGTGCTTGCATTTCACTGTAAAACCAGGGGTTGTGGCAAAAAAGTGTGACAAGGCATGGTCTGTAGGAATACATAGCCATTATGGTGGGTGATTAACAGCCTTGTGCTTTGTCTTGGCTTGTCCTTTGCTTTGCACAAAAAAACATTGCTGAAGTAAACATTTGCGTTTCAGTGGACAATGCTGCATGCGGAATGATGTTTGGCAATTTTTCACCTTCCCTCCTTGTAGAATTTCACCTAATAACAAACACAAACAGCTCTCTTTAAAGAAGGTAATTAGCAGATTTGGTGCTGCACTGCTTGGCTGCTAAAGGGTCTTCGCTCAGAGGTGTTACATATGTTAAGACAGTAACAGGCCCTGTAGATTTTTTTCATACCCTTGCTATTTCCCCTAGCACAGGTGCCATAACAAGCCAATTTATCACCCTTTTTTTCAGAGATCTTATCTCCTGTCTCATAAACTAACACTTTCTGCTGTTCTTCAAAGGCCGCTGGGTCAACAGAGGTGAGAGAGAAAGGCAGCGTGTGCTGAAGGCCAGATCCAGCAGGCAGGTGAGTTGCTAATGATTAGCAGTGTCAGCAGGGGCCACTTCAGCTGGGGCCACATCTCTGCTAGCAATGAACAGGGAGTCTCCCAGTTGGGAGAAGAAGAGAGGTGTGAGTTATGACAGCCGGGGGTCTCCCAGTCCCCCCTTCTTTTCTGGCCCCTGTTGAAGGGGTAAGGCCAGGGCGGCATTAGAATACCACTAGAGTTCCAGTGATATATTGGGAGTAGGAATTCAACGGTAATTGCTATTCGTAGAACGCTTGAGGGAACCAGCTGCTACAGTTGCCATTTGCAATAAGGGAGAGAGTCTTTGCTGTCTTGCTATCGTTTGGAATGAGACGTCACCTTCAGTTGCCTCAGAACGGAGGAGAAGTGTAGTGAAAGGCTAAGACATTCTATGTCCTACATCCTCCATCAACCTTCAGAAGCCTTCTCCGCAGACTTGAGATTCGTGGATACTGTATTTAAATCCAGAGGAAGCTGACAGTTGTCTGTAATGGGCTTCTGTGACATGCAGATGTATCCTTCTTGTTGTCGAATAACAAGGCCCCATTGTCCCGCTAATGTAACTTGATCAGTCTTTGATCTAATCCCATGTTGTCGCGATCAGTGTGAAAATTCCCCATCAAGAGCATGATCCACTACTTTGTCTTTTGTTATTGTGATAATCTCTTGCATTTAAATTCGACTTTGTTCTTTTGTGCTTTTGTTAGGGAAGCACAATGCGGGGTTAATTAGCAGCCACTGGTGCTCCCTGTGTTCCTCCACAGTTAATCACACTTGAAGTGTCCTCTTCAGTGAGCCGCTGACACTCATCAGGTCCCCACTGCAAACACAGCCAAGGTCCAGCCATTAACAAACAACAAAATAACAAACAGTCAGCCATTAATCCAAGCTTTGGATGACAGATGGGGATGAATTGCAACTGTGTTATGTTCAAGAGTTACACACACAGTAAAGTATTAGCAGATGTGTGAAATAATACTAGTCAATACTGATCACTTTTTCCATCTTTGATATTTAAGTCTCTAATAATTATTAGATTTTTCTACACATGTATATTAATGATATTATTTCTTATATCATTAATATGGGGGAGGAAATCAGTTATTTAGTTATGAATTACACTAACTGTAAATACGTTAAAAACAATATTTATATTAATTGTCATTAATACAGGGTGTTTTCTGTTTATTTTTTCAAACACATTTTTTATGTCTGTATGCTTTAATGCTGGAATGTGGTATATTGATTTTAAAAGTGATTGTGTTTTCACAAGTCAGTGTACATTTATTTCTTAAGAACATTTAGACCTGAGCCTAAAAAGGGCAGTTCAGTGCTGTCAGTCACTGAACTGGTCTGTCCCCCTTTCTCTCACTAAACTTACCGGATACAGACGTTTGCGTTCATCCGCAATATTGCCCTTCTTCAGAGCAAGCTCTCACCATTCCCTGGTGGTCTAATTTATGTTAAGTCACCAGCCTCCCCCATGGCTGTTTTGAGGCATCTCCGAATGGAGGCTGTGCGGTAGAGGTTTGTGTGTGTGTGTGTGTGTGTGTGTGTGTGTGTGTGTGCCTGGGTCCCCTGTGAGATTATCCTCCACGGGAAAGAGCAACACACTGAAACCATCTGCACATCCATGGGGCAGTTCAGGAAGAAAGAGTACGCTTTTGAGGAGATGCACACTGCATTTCAGTTTTGCTCATGAAGCAGGTAATTAATTCAGAATGAGAGAATGTCTGTGGCTGTGGCTGTTCTCAGATCAGTGGCTTGTGTAGTGCTCAAAGCACTGATGGCATTCAGCATCTAAATGACCTGCAAACATGAAAATCCTTTGTAAATTTACAGGCCATACAGGGATCACTCATGTAAAGGGGGGTGGGAGGAGAATTTGTCTTTGACCTTTTAATGTACATTAAGGTAATTAACTGTTCATCTAGTAATTAACTTTTATTTTATTTTTTGTTTGTTTTATATTGATTTAATTTGATGATTTTTGCACTGGCATTGGCATATCTATGATGAAATACTGTCCATCATAAATGATCCTATCTTTATTAATGTTTGTTTGGTTTTTATAAAACCCCAAACACAGTGGAATTTTATGGCACAAAGACAATTAAACACAAATCAGGAATCAATTGAGCGAGCCACCGAGACAGATTTTAATGAGCGCGAGTTCAGCTCTAGAGATCTTTTCATAGCAGCCATTACACTCAGGGGACGTTTTGTTAGTAACTATATCTGAACGTGTTTATGCTTGTGGATGCTAATGAGGCAGTAAATAAACACAGGCGAGAAACAATTGTATTCCTGGAGTCAACCACAACATGTGATACATGCTCCCGGACGATGTGAATTTCTCAGAGGAGTGTTTCCTCACTCTGATCACGGCACTGAATGTAGGTCATATTAAGTTAATTAACAAGTGCACCGACTGATGAAATAGGCAGAAACAGAAAAGCTTACAGCTTTTAATAAACCATTAAAAGAATAAAATCTCAGTCCACATCAGCAGTTTATTCTTAGTGTTCACCAGCTTCATGAAAATATTAATAACCTGAGTATTGACTCACAGTAGCAGTGTTGTTGATAATTTTGACAGAATACACGAATTTAACATGTAGCCTAATCCTGTTTAGCTAATTGAATGGCAAGCCTACAGGTCACACCAGTTAACACCCACCCAGCTTAGGTTCTCATACTTAAACACAGGCGTTAGCAGCAGTTTCAGTATAGATAGGGCCTTGGGCTATAGCCCAACAACACCTTTCATTTAAGAGTACAGATAACCTGCTTGCACAGGTCTTCATCCATCCTGCCTTCAAAGGCTAAGCCGGCATAGCGACAGTTACAGTCTCCTCCCTTGTTTAAATTCCTTCACTGTTTGATGTTGTGTTTTGTTTGTTTATTTGTTTGTTGTACACACCTGAAGACAGACATATTACTTTCCTAAAGCCACTGAATAATCAAAAATTAGCGAAGATTTCCTCTACCTCTAGATCAGCGTAAAGAGGCAGCTCCTTGTTTCCTGGTGCACAGTGGCTAGAAGGGGTGTCTTTCACACAAAGCCGCTAACGTGCAGGAGAGGGCCTGTGAAAGGAGAACGGTGATAATTCATTGGCAGTAAAACTGCTCTCCCTCTCTTAGACTCAGTTGGGCATGAATGGCTGTCCAAGCCGCTCCCCACAGCTAATTGTCATCCAGCCGGCGGTAGGAAGAGACTGCTATGCCCCCCTCCTGCAGCCAGCTCCTCTGTCCACCAGTGTAAATAACCATCTCAATAACAAACACAGGAATGCAGGAGACCCTGCGAGTTAGTGCGGGTAACCCCACACTGGACCACCTTAATGACACTGTCAATGGGGCCCACGCAACGCTCGGCTAATTTCTTTTCTTTGACTTCATTAGGTGGCAGTGCGGAGGGACAGCGTGGGAGTGAGAGAGGGAATGCTGGCTGTTGTCTTGTCTCAAAGGTCAAAGAACAAGTCAAACAGAATTACTTTTCCTGGCCTTCTTAATAGTTAATGCAAACAGAGGCAGCAGTTCTAACAGTGAGCATGCTGCAGTCTAGAAAAGAGGGAGACACTTGGATGTAGATTCGATAATTCTATTTTAATCTCTTTGTTTTTAGCAAAAATGTAATCTTAGTGACAGTTTTTAGAGTGTTTTAACCTTTCCTTTCCTTCCTTGTTTCCTACCCATTAGGGCCCATGTGTACATCCAAACCTTAGTACTTCAGTCTCATAATTATAACATACATAAGTTGCAAATTAGTTACTGAATATTAAGTGATAAAATTAGGGATGGAGCAATTATGCTGATGCAGATCTTTGTAAATATATTGCATCTTGCTGAGCAGACCAGAACGTTTTTTTTTGTACTGCAAATTCAGTCAAATGAATAAAAGGCAGGCAACTAACATAGTAGCCCAGTGTGCAGTAAACATGTTTTTAAGCAATGATTTTAAGTATTTGATCAAACGTAACGATATCTCTAATGCCAGTCATACTTTAAAAGAACATTCTCCTGATGCTGAATATATTCCAATATCATTACACATAGATAATTAAGATTGATAACTAGAGCTAACAGGTTCAAATTCAGGTGCCTGCTTTGAGTAACACATTTACTTCTAAAAATGAGCTTGCAAAAATCACATAAGTTGTTGGTTGTAGCCTAGTGGGTAAAACACTTGTCTATGAACCCGATGACCATAAAGTTGCAGGTTCAAACCCCACTTTCTACCATTGTGTCCTTGAGCAAGACACTTAAACCCCAGTTGCTCCAGGGGGGCTGTCTTTGTAACTAATGATTGTAAGTCACTCTTAGCATCAGCCAAATGCCCTTTATAAGCTGACAATGATTTCCAATGAGCAGAAGTGTCATTTCCCTACTGAGCTTTCTGCTACTGTACCATTTCTTGAAATAACTGAAATTTAAAACTTTTTAATTAGTGTGGTCGACTCAGTGATTTAATGGAGGGCTCTTGAGCATGCACCAGAAAGAAAGTTTACCTCTCCATAGCTCTTGGTCTAAGAGGGCAGTTTCTCCCTGCTCTGCTCCAGCACAGCTGTAAAGCAGTGGCCTCCACAGCCACAAATCAGGCTCCTGAAAGCAAGCATGCATCTTCAAAGGGCGGCCTGCCTCTCCATGATATACGGCCCCCACTGAGAACAAGTTAGCCACGGCCACTGTCTCTGCACCTGGGCTATTATCAGGCAACTGGGATCATCTCCCCTCACTACACATTCAAATGTACAAGTAGCAGATTAGGCTGACTCAATCTTCTTTTCCTCCAAGGGAGAGAGCTAGAAAAAGAAGGAAGGAGAAAGAGAAAGAAAACCCCTTCTGACTTCAAAAAGAGCCCTCTCCCTTCTCTCCACCGGCCAGCCTGAAAGGAGTGGGAATTGAAACCGGGGGGGCTTGTGTATTCAGAGGACTAATTCAGAACTGATTCCTCTAATACACTCCTGAAACACTTTTAATTGTGTTAGTTTGCATTCAAAAGGCGTGTTTGCAGCTTTTAATTGGAGGCTGCTTTGAAATAATTGAAATGTGTGACTTTGTGGGGGCCAACTTAAACAGTTCTAATGTGCTTTGCTGGTAGACACTAGCACCCTATAATTCCTAATTCGGGCGCTGTAGGATGTTGGAGGGGTGTTGGTAATTTGTCTTGCATAAATTAAAAAGGTAGTGAGGTTTGGCAAGCAGCTTGCTACGTCCTTAGATTTTGGACCATCTGTGTGTTAGTAGTTCAGTCAGACAGACTTTTTTTTACTTTACACCATTTGATAACTTTGGTGACAAAAAAGAACAGAACAAAAGCAAATGCCACAAATTACTTTGTGTGACCAATTCATGATGAATGCACCAGAAGAAATAATTCTAAATAACTTGGAATTAATATTCGTATGTTGATTTCAATTAAAAGTTCACATTTTATTCTTCACTAGTAAAGTTACCACTTTGTTAACAACAGCAGCAAAAAATAAATAAATTGCCACAACTTGTCTTTAAGATTATATTTATAACTATTTGAAAATATGTAAACTTTTTTTCTTGAAAAATCACTGTCATTAATAATATGAACGCTGAATTTATGAATGCATGCAAAATGAATTTCACATTTCACTCTTTGGCAAGTCTATGTCAAAGCTGAACATTTTCCACCTATATTTTCAGTAAATCTCATCCCCTGTTTGAGCTTCACTGTCGACAAGTGTTCACTCACTCCTCCTCACTGCTCTGTCGTGCCTTGTATGAAGCTGGGGGGAGAAGGCTGTTACTGACACGGGCATCCACCTGCCTGTCAGTCTTTTATTTTTTCCTTTTTTTAAAAACCAGACTTTTATTTGTCATGGCAAGGTGTGATAAGTGTGACAGTATGTAGTAAATCTGCATTACACTAGGTTGCTCAAGCATGATACAGTGTTCTCATGGCTTTCAGAAGCTGAGAGAGAGAGGAATATTTTAGTGAACGCATTGCTTTGCTGTAGCAGATGGTAGTGTGTGAATGCTTCCCACTGTTATGTCATTAGATTCATATTATCAAAATGGTTTATGTTGAACATAGTGGGACTTAGCTTCTTCTACAAATTCAGATAATTCATCCCGCATTCATCTCAGGTTATTCTTCGGCAGCCTGCTGTTGTACTTTTAGTTCATGTTTGGGCTAAATCCTTGAAAACAGTCCTTTCCTCCTGAATTGCTCCTTTTCTCGAGTCATTCTCCCTTTCTCTCTTGAATTATTTTAATCCTCAGGGGGGCTCACACTCTGGCTGTCATTTGATCGTCCAGTGCCAGCACTCTGGCTCTAAATAAACCCAGTGTAGCGTGAATATCATTCTGTGGATGTATGGGCCGTCTTGGTGAGCCATGGGGCTGAAGAGAGCAAGCCTTCACTGCCCTCCCTCCGAAATGCCTGGCGACTGCTCGGTTACCCCACAAGTGAAAGGACCACCCACTTAGGCTTGAGAGGGGATTTGAAGCCTCCCTGCTTCTTCTGTGCTTTAGCCCCTTTTTGGAGGCCGTTTGCCGTCCATCTGATTGTACCCGTCCCGTTCACACGTTATTTCCCCCGCACCATATAACAGAGCTGCTGCCATCAAACTTTTCAGTCCAGCATGAAGCTCACGCTATGAAAATGAATTCTCCAGGATTTTCATGTGTGGTGAGGAGAAAGAAGTGAGACAATATTAAGTGTTGCATTTACTGCATAACACTATTTTTTTTCAATCCTTTTATTTCACCTTTATTTGGTCTTTCCTGCTATTATTATTATTCCATTTTCATTGCTCTAGGGTTGACGTATATTTCACTAGTTTTCTTACATTACATCCTGAAGAGCTTTCTTGGGAACACAATGCCCTGAATTTACATGAGTCGAATGTGTTATTCAGTTGCACATGAATCAAATGTGTTGTATCAGCATGAATGCTGCCTTTCAGTTAATTCTTTGAGCAAGAATTGTGTTGATGTGACACATTTTATTCAACCGTATAACAAATTTGAGTCACGTAAATTCAAAGCCGCATTTTTTCACAGTGTAGTCTCACTGTGACGTTCAGTCGTTTTATTCCGCAGAAGGCGGCCTCTGTTTGTGTTGTGTGCATGTTGTGTGCTGTTCTCTGTGGGGTCTTGTATATTTGAATTCCACAGCTTCGGCGCTCCACCCCAACATGTTCATTCTCAACTCCCTGTCTTCATTCCCAACCTGTTTTTATCAACTTTTCTCACAAAGCACAACAAAACAGGGGGAGGGAAGCGCTCGGCCTGTTGGGGGCCGATACTGGCAGCAACATTGTCCATGAACTCCTCGCCATCTCCATCCCCTAGTGCCATATACAAACAATCATTTCCATATGCAGTGGAAGGGGTCACGGCGTTAACAGAGGGAGGAATGCTTTTGGGGGAAATATTGTTCAGCAATGACACAGAAGTAATTTGGGGCTCAGTGAGTGATTCTATCACGGCCTTTTGTCGCTTCAAAATGTTTGACCCAGAGGTCCCTGTCACCCCTGTAGTTAATGGCCGTTAGAGCGCTGTGACAGTCTCCGAAAGTAAAACATCTCAGGACTAATAGCAGGCCTCAAGAGGCTTAGGCATAAATATT
Organism: Clupeocharax schoutedeni; assembly: GCA_037974565.1. Classification (NCBI taxonomy): domain Eukaryota; kingdom Metazoa; phylum Chordata; class Actinopteri; order Characiformes; family Alestidae; genus Clupeocharax; species Clupeocharax schoutedeni. The sequence goes on from JBBPDH010000124.1 coordinate 8,340,579, forward strand.
TAAGCGCTCCTTACTTGTCCCAAATACTAGGGGGTCTCCATGGTACGTTTATACATAATGCAAGCCAGAGAATAAATATGAATGCAGGAAGAGGGCACTGGCTTCACGTTAAGCAGAAACTGTTTAAAACTGTTAGTTCAACTCTCATGTTACAACACGCTCAGAATTTGAAAAGTCTGGTTTGGTAGGTATTTTCTTTTTCTGTTGTTTGTGAACACACCATCAACCTTTTAAAACTGTTTCACGGTTCATATATAATACAAGTGTGTGTTTTAATCCACTTATGTCGTAAAACTAAAACTAAAGATTGGAGTGTGAAGGAAGTGAAGGAATTAGTAATGTGATCTCATTTGCCGCCAAGGTTACTTTCTTCCAGCAACTCAAAGTGGGCCTAATTCCGGAGCCACTCATAAGCCCCATTTCTCAAAGTAAACTTAATTAAATATGTGGGTTGTTGAGGTAGGTTGACGTGCCATGAATGATCGTCCTGGCGAACAAAGGCGTTACACAAGCCATCGAATTATCTCTGTCAAACTTTGGCGTAATCTGAACTGATCCTCTTAAAAATATTTAAATGACTTCATTTGCACATGAATGGGCTCCATGGCAACCTTGTGTATATTCTTCTTCAGGGTGCCTCTTTAACATAGGGCTATAGAAGAGCACAGCTCTTCCGTCATGTTGACAAACAACAAAACAAACAATCCCCAAAGAAAGCAATGAAGTATTTTAGAACATCATGATGGATGGAGAGGGGGAAAATGCAGACGCTTGAAAAAGAGAGAGAAACAGGCTGATGCTGTGGAGAAAAAACAAGTGCAGTTTTACTCCAGGCTTTCTGCAGAAAGACCCCCCTCATTGTGTAGTGCACGTTCAGTCTGTTTAATGTCTGCTCACGAGGCCCCTAGACTTTTGGCTGTAATTTGTGAGTATTTCAGAATATGTGATGCAGCCTGAACTGAACTGCATGGAGAGCTGCAGTGCCCCATTTGAAGAGCAGCTCTCCCTCTAGTGGCCGTAATAGACTAGTTGTGGGTTGCTGTGTGCAATGCGCAATGCATCATGCCCCGAGTCCAAGCAGTATCATGCAAACAGGAGCTCTAAGCTACATCTTTGCCTCACTTTCTCCACAGATAGATTCATCAGACGGCAAATGTCACAATTTAGGTCAAGGAATCGCCTACATCCGTTAGCACTGCTGTTTACGGCTGCCATAAATAAGGAGATGTTTGTGAAAATAATAGCACTTTCCCATGTACTTCATTTCCATACTGGGAAAACTGTTATGTATTAATATAGCTTGTGGCTCAATTTAGTTCTGGGAGAGAGGATTAATTAATTTGTGGCTAATAGGCACAAACATGAAAAAACAAACTTCTTTACTTTTTCGCTCAGACTGAGCATAGCATTTTTAAGTAACTAATGTAAATTATGCAGATTGTGTTGATTATGCCGACAAGAGAGAGTTCTGTGGGAGGTTAATAAAAGACTTTTCCTGGCACATAATCAATTGAACATTTCCATAATTAAATAATGTTTTCTTAAGTCATGTTCTGTTTGGCTTGGGTCCCTGTAAAGAATGTGGTTCATTCACAATGAATCCTTTACTTCCCCACTTTAACACAGTACAGGGTGCTATCTTAACACAGAATTACCACAAGAAGCCACAGACCAAAATGATGTCTCGTAAATAAATAAAGAATCAAGTAATACCTTAAGAAAGTAAGATAAGAGTATCTCATCAAGTGAGTATAGCAGCAGTATGTTAAAGGGAAATTTCCACTGAATTTTTCAGAATGTCTGTGTTATTCAGTCATTATCTAGTAAAGTCATTCACGGTGGTTTGATGGGAAATGTTCTGTTTTAGAGAAACATACAGAGTCAGAGTTGTTCACATTGGTGCTGATGTGAACCAGCCATATTTAACGCTTTTAAAAGCTACATTGCCAAAATGTATTCGATGAAAAGGTTACAGAAACGCTTCTAATGTCTAAAACACGGTTCCTCTATGGTATTGGGGAAAGATTGCGAGCTAGATTTTTTTATATCTATTTTAAATCCATGCATGGTAAAGGGACAGAAGACAAAATAGTACCAACAGGCAACTTTATTTTAGAATTTGATCCCCCTATATTTGCACTGTAGGCATCACAACCCCGATTTCTGTCACAGCCACTGTAAAGAGAAACTCTACATTACAGAATGTAAAACTATGAACATTTCTACAACTTAAAAAATCCCATTTAAAGAGCTTACTGCTGTGTTATTTTAGTATGTGCTGTCTATCTGATTTAGGATTTAGCATTTTCACTGCAATGCCACACTACGGCAAAGTTAAAGGCCCAAAGCTACAGGACCTGGGCTGTGGCCATCAGCTGAAAATCTGCCCCAATCAGCAAAATATCAATTAACAAATGGGAGTTGAATGTCACCTTGCCATCTCCCAACGATAGTTGCCTCAGCTTTTATTGAGGCAAGATTTAAATAGCCTCCCAGACTTTGTCATGTGGGAGCAAGCTTTTACAGCACAGGCCCACAAGTGCATGTGCAGTGTGTTTGTAGAAAGAAAAAAGCTTTCAATGCATTTATATCCTAATCAGATTTTCCCAGTCAGTTGGCTGCAAAAACAGTCATGCATTTTACAGGTTAACTGATTAATCTCATATCACTATGTGCCGACTTGCACTAGGTTAGATGGTTATTCAGTTGCTTGGCCCAGCAGCCCTTAAACTCTGCCTGTCTGACTGCGGCCCCTCTCTGGGCTGTAAATCAGCATGCGTCCTCACATGTGATAATTCTCCAAAGTTAAACAGCCATAAAAGCTGAGGGAACTCTGACCTTCACGATCTAACTAAGCAAGAAAAGCCAATGATGTGTACCAGTGCCAGTCGCACTCCTCACATTATGATAAACTATGGGCTCGCCAATGCTAAAAAATAACTGTAGGTCTTCGGTGACATATATAGGAGCAGCATTTCAATGCGATCCCAATTTATTTAGCACTAAAATGTTTTATTGTTGGCTATAAAGCATATGGCTGAGGAAGAGAGACGAAGGACAAGGATGTCTACCCAGAGTGGGTGTCTCCCCGTTGCATCGCTCTGCTTAGGAGAAAATCTATGGACCTGGATGGCACATTATAATAGAATGTGGCAGTCTTACAGTATAGGGGCCATAAAACTATCAAAACTGCTAAAGCCCCTCATAATAATCTCATTGACATTTAAAGTGCTGTGTTTATCTCAGCTCTGCTATTTTTCAGGGGCATTTTCCCTCTGTATTTGCTAATGAAGTAAGGAGGCTGTTGGGATTGCTATTTCTATCTTAGGAGGTTGTGCGTATTTTCAGCGTGTCAGTTTGATAAATGTTACGGGGTTTGTAAAATAGGAAATAGCAAGAAAGCCACACAGAGTCCAGTTTTCAGGTCACAACCCTCTCATTGTGTCTGTTTAGATTTTTGATTAGAAATTCAGACAATTACTTGTAAATGCGCCGTTAACCCCTGCTATCATTTTATTCAGAACAACCCAGTGGGTAATTTTATGCATAATGAAAATAATTTGTTGTTTATATTGCAATTCTATGCTATAAGGTGAACCATTTCACAGAACATAAAATTACTGTTAAATCTGTGTTTGTCAATATAATCTTGGATGAGCAGAATCGCAGACTGAGGCCTCCGCTACAGAGGAGCGAGAGTGAGCCTCTCTATTATAAAGCAGGGTCGTTTACAATGCCATAACGTATTCAGACATTGAAGAAATACACTGCGGCTGCATCCTCTGCCATCCCTGCCCTTCACAGCTGTCATAGCACAATCATAAACAGCATTTATAACAATTTAGCCTGTGGGTGAGAGAGAGAGAGAGAGGGAGGGAGGGATATTTCTAGCACTGTTGAAAGTAAGGGTTCCTGCATTTAAGGTTCTAGGGGGAAAAACATTAATTAGTACAAAACCATACATATGTGGGGGTTCCTCAAACTTTAAATGGGTATTTCGACTCACACGTCTCATTTATGAGCCCGGTTCTTTGAGAAAGTATCCACTAAAAGGTTCTTCAGGGAGCCAAAATTAGATCCAAAGGTGTGAAATCTTAGTTCCACTTTTAGAACCCTGCTGAACAGCAGACATTACAAAGTCTTCCATCTCTGGCTTTGTTACAGGGCAGACTGACTGAAAAACGGCTTGCTGAACGTCCTGTGTTCCTACACATTATTTATGCCGCCCCAATGAGAAACGCATGCCTTGTCAGCACTGCTTGCATAATTAATTAATGAGGAATGATTTCAGGGCTTTTAGTACCGCCGTTTAATTGGCAGCCTCATGACACACGTTTACATTTGTGTTTACTGATAATAACATAAAACATTTGCAGATGCTCAAGAATCCAAGCTGCAAACAGAACCAAGAAGCCCTCTAAATCAGTATGTACTTTTTTGCCCCTATTGTGGATCCAAGGCAGGTTTTATCAGTGTGGACCACCTTCCCTGCTCCATCAGCAGACCCCCTGGCAGCCACCCGCCGCAGTGATAATATTTAGCGAGCGCTTCTCATTGTAAACTCAGGTTCCCAGGTACGTCATTAATCATAATTAAGCGAGGTGTGACAGCAGCTTAGAGACCCCCTGCCTAACCCCCCCTCCACACACACAGAAACACACACACACACACACACTTCTGCGCCGTCCTGCAGGAATACTACATCCATACACGGCACGTTAGCATTGTTCCTATTCACATGAGCCAGGGGTTCAATACCGCTCACAGACACGGAGCTGTAATGTGAAGAATGAGGGTCTATTCTGTGGCGGGGAGAGCTTGGTGCTTGGCCCTGTATTATGAGAGATCATGGAGGGTTTTGACCTCTTGCAGTGGGACACTCAAAAGGCCTTGAATATGTAGGCCCCTCAGGTTACATGTGTCTGCCTTACAGATCTATTGCTGTACTTTGCGCAAGGCTAAATACCATTTAATTTATCAAGGCACTCATATTCATCTTCATGCCATGATTCATGAATCTTGCATGCTTGGGTTGGATTAACACAGCATCCATGCTTCCTCTTAAAGAGGAGACACATTTTTAGTGTTATGTTTTATTTTATTTTATTGTATTTTGTCTTATTTGTTTGCTGCCACTATCCAAATTTGTAGTTTGAATTCAATCAGCAAGTTTAAACATTAATTTCTGTACATATATTTATTTTTCATAGATAGTAGTCTTCTTCTGGCTTTTCTGACTAGCGTGCCTGACTTTTTCCCATGGAACACAGTAGCAGGCTTCCATCTTTGTGTCTTTCTTTATTGTCATAAACATAAAGCAAAAAACAATGCGTGGGTGATAGGGTGATGGACCGAGAACCACGGTCCACATAACCAGAACTTAAGTACATAACAGACCAATCAGTAACCAACATCACTTAACTGAACACAAGACACCTGAAACTGTGAAACAAGAAACAAAACATGCACAAAATGCCAAAATTAAAGCCCCAAAACAAAAACAAAACAGTGGCCCCTATCCACTGTGACAGTGCCTATAATATTTAATACTGTTATACTAAAAATGAACATTCAAAAAACAATTTTAATATTGTTGCTGATTTCATTTTAAAATGTATATAAATGTTTATCATTATTATTGTTGTTGTTATTGTCATTGTTGTTATGTTGCTGTTGTTGTTGCATAAAATGGGTATATTCCTCATAAAAGTCCCACACAATGTAATGAACAGGAAATGTTTTCAGATAAAATAACAAATATTTTATGAATTATTAATGAATGTGTGGATACTGCAGTGGTGAGACATTATCTCTGGTTCTTATGGGGTTTTGTAGTACAGGCAAATGTTCTATATAGAACCACAGTCACACAAAGAACTAATTGAATGCATAAGAGCTTGGTAAAATAGTTCCTCACTATGCTGAAAAAACAGTGTTTGTGAAGCTTAAAAAGTTCCATACTGCACAAAGGGGTTCCAACACCTTTAATAGTCAAAGAACCTTTTGTTGGTATGTAGAGTGTAGGTCCATAAATGTATACACTGTGTGTGTGTGTGTGTGTGTGTGTGTGTGTGTGTGTGTGTGTGTGTGTGTGTGTGTGTGTGGTGTTTGCAGTCAAAGCTGAAATATAAAATCTTGTGGCAGTGCTTTTTTTCCGGTATGGTTATTGTTTGAATATTGCAGTGTCTGTTCTCCGTAATCCTGCTGTTACATTTGCTGATGATATTCGGTGTGAATAAGACCGCTTGTTTACGTATGTGTTTAAGCTGTGGTGCAGGCTGAAAGGGAAGATGAATTAGTTAGTGCTCTGTTGCTCTCTCCTTAGCTCTCTCTAGGGACTTCGCCCTGCATCATCACCTGCTGCTGATCGACACAGCAAACAGCATGTGGATAAACAGTCTGGATGATGTGGCTTTAAGTCCTATTCATCTTTTCTTTTCCTCACTTTGCTCCCAATAACAGTGCAGTTCAAATTGTTTACTCTCCAGGTTCATATGGCTATGGACACAGAAATGCAGTTGTGTTGTAGTCATGTAGGCTTGAATTTGTGAGTAGAGCATGATGAACTGCCAAATAAGAGGATGTTAAAAGATGTGTGTGTTGGGACAGTTTAGAGCATTTTCTTCTCACTAGCTATGTTCACTTGACAAAATTCTGCAAAGCTGTATTTTAATTCATGTTCACTAAGGGTGTGCCAACCTGATGTTCTCTATTTGGTCCAGTAAAGGCCAGTATCACTCGATTGAATATTGGATGAAGCTATAACTGTCACATAAATGCTTAACTGAACTTTGAGCAAAATGCTGTAAAGAGATGAGGACACGAGTACCACGGATGAGCAGCAAGCATGTGTCTCAAATGGCTCTTTTCTCCCTCCACTGTACATCATGTAGGAATGAAAACACAGGCTTCTTAACCCAAATATTGAATAATATGTTTATCAAAGTGCCATTGGCTGTTCAGCTATGTAACCAGAGTTCCAGAATGGACAAATTGTGAGCTGTGTGGGTACAGAAACTTTATAACATACATAGTGCACTACAGAGGAAGTAATGAGCCATTTTGGATTCAAAGCATATCGAGACAAATGTATTATTAACAGCATATTATTAGCAATTAATTCGTCATTTAACAGAAGGAAAACAGTATTGATTTGATATCGGTATCGATAGATACTTGAGGTTGCAATATCAGTATGATTATTGGACATAAAAAGGTGTCATTGTGTCACCCCTAATATTTACTATCAATTTCAATGTAAATACAGAAATGCAAACTGATAAAATCTCAAACTACTAGTTGACCAGTGCTAAGTCAGCTGTAGAAAAGGTATGTTAGCATTTAGGCTACATTTACTAATTTTGATTGTTGGACAATACTGGTACAGTACCTTAGTTTGCCTAAGGTATGTCACTTAAATTTAGATCCCCAAAGGAATTGACACCAAAGGAACCACTGTCAGATTCTCTGAAAAAAAAAAGCCTTTCCTGGCTTTAATGAGCTGCTTTATTGCTGAAGTTGCTTCTTGCCACCATAGCTTTATAGAAGTTGTATGACAAAGTGAGCACACCATCTGCAGCTGCCTCGAAACCGGAGGCAAAAGCCATGTGAGGCTCCATGCTGCTCTGAAACAGGCGTTTCACTCTGATGTTTGGGCTGAGGCAGGGTCCGAACAGATCCCATAGGTTGAATTATTTACCCCTTTCAACTGACAGCAGTCTGCACAAGCCACTTGTCTCCCAGAAGCTCCGACTCAACACTTGAAAGAAGTACATATGTTCCAATTAGGTGCGGCACTACTCTACAAAGCTGGTGACTCCTTTAATTTGTGGCTGTAAAACATTATGTTCTCGCAGGTATTGAAAAGAACCTGGATTTTCCAGCTATAAATACATTTTCTTATGTCTCACTAGAGTGAACTCTTTGTTATTCTCTCATGTGTCTTTGCTGTCATATGAAAACTTTTGTTTTTGATCTATTTGTTGATTAGTGCAAACATTTATTGCTATATAGTCCAATGGAAGTGATCTAAAATGACATTAATAAAAAAAATAAAAAATGTTTTTCCTCTTCCTGTTAAGTTAACCTTAGGAGATCCAAGGTATATGAGCACATAACAGATAACTGAAGTTTATGGTAAAGTGTAGTGTAGTGCACGAGGTGTTGATTATTATGACACTTTTGGCCAGATGTTTTAATCACATTATGTTTCATTAAAGACAAAGTTTGGATTGTATTTATTAGGAATGGATGTTAGGAGAATGACTGAGAAAATAAGAGCTTTGAGGATGTGAGAAGTGATCTGCACTCCCATATGGCTAACAGCTGGATTCTGTTGAATTTCATAAATATTTTTGGTCATCAGGGACACACTTTGTTTTAGGCTTAAACAGGTTGTTTACTAATGCCACATGTTTGAGGGACATACACGGCTGTTGGCACACAGTGAGACAGGTAGAACAGCACTCTAGGCCAGTATTTGGCGAAGACATGAAAAGCTGGTGGGGGCTTCTTTGCATGTGTGTAGCTGTTTATGGTAGTAATGAGACATACTTCATCAAAAGATGTGGTATTATACATGTATATATTCTAGATGTGTAAACCACTTTCTGTATTACTTTTTAACATAAAATACTGCTGTTGTGTTTATTTTTAAATTATATATATGTTAAATCTGCCTGATATCCATTAGAAAACATTTTTCTTTCTGAGAGCTAAAGGAAAACTCCCTCTAGTGGGATCCGTCCGTACGGCACATGCCCTGGTTGCATTAATTTCATATCCCATGGAACAATATTTCAAACACACGCATTTTCATTTCTTCTTTTAAAAGACTGGGTGTAGTAAGAAATAGTGGATTCACTCATGTTTGATCAAAATCTGTGCCTAATAGTCAGTGGAGTAAAAAAAAGAAAGAAGATAAAAGATACTGCTATTTTTTGCCACTGGCCAAAACCCCACTTTAACAGTCAACTGAGAAAGAAGTCAACTGAGAAAGAAATTATTGGAGAATAATAAAATGAAATGTGTTTCCCTCCATTTCCCTTGAGGTATTCAACATAGGAAAGGAGATTTAATTTGGAAGAAAAGTCTCATGTGGACCAAGAATGGGAGAGAGAGAGGAGGGACAGAAGAAAAAGCAGATAGGAGTTGAAGACAGGAAAGAAAACAAAATAGGCAAAGAAGAGGAGAAGATAGAAAGGAGGGAGTAATGGAGGATTCAGAGTGAAGAGGATAGGAGGGAGATGAAAGTAAATGGATAAAGAACAGAGGAGAGAAATTAGAAACTAGACAGGAACCAGGAGGACCTAGGTACTGATGAGGAGACAGTGATGAAGGGGATAGAGTTGTGGAGTTAGAGAGAATGTGGTAGAGAGGAGCTTATATAGAGAAAGAGGTGTTAAAAAAGGAGGCAAAATAAGGGTGGAGATTGTAAAGAGGAGTAATATAGAGAAGAAGGCACAAGAAGATATAGTGTGGAGATGGAGGAGGTATCAGAGGAGCAAGTAGAGTAGACTATATAGAGAAGATAGAGGATGTACAAGAGGAGATGGAGGAGCAAGTAAAACAGAATGTGGAGAGGAAATAAAGTACAAGAGGTGATAGAGGTGCATGCAGAGGGGTACAGTAGGAGATGGAGGAGAAGGTAGAAAGAAGACAGAAGAGGAGTTACAGTGAAGGTTAAAGGAGGAGGAAGGGATATCAGACTCTGAAAGAGACTTTGTGCTATCAGTATGAGTTTATTGCACCAGTTTACTCTCCTCTTGTATAAACACACTGCAGCCTGCAAATCTGCTCTCTCCTCCCCTCATAGCTGTGTGGGTGCAGTAAGGCCTGAACGTCCAGTGCTTACACACGTCACTCCCTTCAGTTCCCTCAGCCCTCCTACCAGTCAGCATGGTGCCAATTAGTGTGTTTGGAGCAAACCCATGCCCCCTCCCGTCTTTGGATTAAACACCATATTGATGGTATAAATTACAGAGGACAAAAGATTGCAGGGTGTTTGCATGTAAATGTTGAATTAACTGTGACTGGTGCTCTGGGATATTAATAGTGGAGGTGCAGGCAGGGGCCTGAGCCCAACACAGAAAGAGGGACGAGCACAGGTTACAGCAGTTCACCCCCATTAGCACTGGACATGTAAGAAAAGCGGTCTCTGTTCTTAAACACAGGCTTAACCTGGGCTGAAGCAGAATGTATACGCTGAGACAAGTCATACAAGGAGGAAGAGCCTGAGCTGCTGCTGATGCTTAATCTTCAGGTCTAAGGTACTGTGGTCCATGCAGCACAATGTCTTTATTATTAGCAGTATTATTGTGGTTGTATTAATCCTGTGAATGGTGTTGCGCCCACCCCACCCCAACACAGAAACCAGAATCTCATGTAGCAACATTTATAAAATGACCTGTGCAATTTAAATATTTATTTTGTAAACAAAGATAATTAAAGAAATAATTAACCAAACTTTGACAAAATGTTAAATGTGTATTTGTTATGTATATTTTTTAATTCCTTCTCCACCAATGTATTTTAAAAAATTTAATCTCCATAAAATAATGATTTAAAAAAATTATGTACATCACTGTTATCAGAACAAAACACTCAAACATTCTTCACAGGAGAAGCAAATGTAAGTCATGTTGGACAATTGCAATTAGTCCACTTGACATGACATTTTGTAGAAAAAAATAAATAATAGTAAAAATGGCAGAAATGGGGAAACAGGATGTTTTCCTATAGTATGTATGTATGTATTTTCTGTATGTCATATATAATGAGGATTTCCACATATGAATTATATTTATTTACCGATTACTACAATTGTCATACTCCTGTTCAATCTAAAAAGCAGTGCAGTCTAATGTGCTCTCCCTCCGATAAACAGCTGCTTTCCAGAGCAGCGTTCCCTCCATGCTATTTATTCACTGCAAATTCTCAAACATTGCTCGCTTTACATATTTGCCTCCTCCTCACTGTAATACACAAACAGCTTTTGACATTCAATGGCTGTGTTGGAGTTCGTATAAACTCCTGTTTGCTCCCCTGCAGACAGCAGCATTGAAGCTCACCTATCAAAGAGCAGAGGAAATGATTTTAGTGTTTTGTGCAGTAGAAACAGATAAAAACAATGCAATGACAAAGCTAAACAGGATTTTTACTGTGAAGCGTACTGCACTTGCTATAACCAGCTCTCTCCTCTCTGCTCCCACACCATCAGTGCTGTTCATATTGTTCATACTGTTCAACCATAGTATCTGTGTTGTTTATTTATCCACTCATTCATACATGCATTTATTTATGAACAATTATTGTGCAATTGTTATTGTATCTTTATTCTCAGATGACTATAAGGCATCATTCATTGTGTGTTTTCATGTGGTTAATGGTTTCTGTTTCCAAAAAATGTCAACTTTCTGTCTATCTGTCTCTCTGTCTACTTATATATTTACTCCTACATCTTCTCATTACCAGGCCTGTGTGTGCAGTCTAATCCCTGCCTGCTCTATCGCTCTATTCTCTGAGGCTTTGCTGAGGCTGAGGGTAGGGTGGTAGGCCTCCTCTCTGCCATTTCCTCTCCCAGCCCGCCCCGCAAAAGTACGCTCGCTTTCTTTTGTTTCCTCCGTGCGTTCAGACTAAAGCCCTGGAGCCTGTAGCAGTCCCAGGCTCACCGGGGGAAAGTGACAGGCTGCCTAATTGGGACTAATCAAGCGCCTGTCGCCTTCACACGAGAGGCGGCGGTGACCTCCAGAAATAGGTACAGCGCCGTAGGCCTCTTTTACACAGGAGCTCCAACCGCTACGGCTGCATCTCTTTGGTCAATAACACAGCGAGACAGAGGGAGAGAAGGAGACAGAGAGACAGGAGAGAGAGAGAGAGAGAGCAAGAGGAGAGGTGCTGAAAAGAGCCACGCTTGACAAAATTTCCCACCGCAACATTCAAAGGAACTGTGTTCTGAGCAGCGTGCTACATTATTCTTTTTTATTATTCCACTCTCAGCTATTGCTTTGAATTACAGACGGATCTCTGTTAAGAGCAAGAGGGGGAGGAATCAAAAATTCATCAGAAACAGTTCTAGATAGGGTGAGGAGAATGGGTTGTCGTGCTGGAACCAACATTTGCAAAAGTTCCATCTCCTTAAGCAATTATTAGCGGTGATAGTTTGACATGCTCAAGAGTTGTCAACAACTGACTTTTAAACAAAAGTACAAAGCAGAAATAAACAGAGCCCAGGGCGAAATTAACTTGGGGACTAGCCGCCCTATGAATTATGAATGGCTATCCATTAGTGAGCTACCAGGAGGCCTCCTCAGCCTACAATACAGTAGCAACGTTGAGGGGTAAAGGAGAGGAATGTGGGCTAAAAGAGAAAGCGAGAATGCCGAGGCTGTTATGTGAGAGCCAGCCTTAGATAGCTATACTTTCATGATGGCAAATTAGCAGCTGCCCCTCAAGGAATACTATCATTAATTTTTTCTCCTTATCTGCAGCTCACTTAAAAATGACCACCCCGCTCAATGCATCTCTTTAATCGACTAATTAAGAATATGTGTAGCCCTTATGAAAGAATGTTTTATCTTTAAGGAGACTGCCTAACTGGCTTTCAATTAAAAATGCTAATTGGAGACAGTAAGAAGGTGTTGGATATCGTACTTTCAGCCAGGGTAATAATCCCTGGAGTCATTCACTTCACTCCATTTTCCCCTGAGAAAACCCTCCTTGCAGGAGTACTTTTGCTCTTTCCTGCACTGCCGTTGGATGCAGGCAGTTTTCAATGTAAAGATTAGAGGACGAAGCTTAAGCTGGGAAAGGGAGGCTCCATTTTGTAAACTGTTAAAATATGTGTTGGATCTAAAGCTACTAGCAGCCACTACTGTTAAGTATAATTGACTCCTGTTTAAGTTGCAATCTATAAGGTGTTTGAAATCCTGATATCGTGAGATGAACCCCTTCCACATGGCCTAGATAAGTACCTTTGGGTTTCTTCCAGCCTTGATAGTGCAGAAGTCTCACCACATCTTCTGGGAGCAGCGTGTTTGTCAGCATGTTTCTGAAGAAAGGTTCCGACACCCCTGAGGTTCAGGATTTTCACTCCTGCTATGAAAAAATACACACCTTCAGAGTATTTTCCTTTACCCATACTCTCAGGATGCAACGGTGGAACATTCCATGACCTGAGTCACAAAGAATTGGGAGTACTTTTGCTCCCATAAGTGACAGCAGCGACAGCGAGAACAAGGCGAGGGTGGTCAACATTGATAAAAGCCATCAGCCTGTCAGTTCGGCAAGGGACTTGTTGCTGCGAGGCCTTCCTGCGTTTCATATGTCTTTGATAAGGTTGTGTGAGGCTTGATTGGTGAATATTCCACATGAGATGGAGCGTTCATTTTCCTACTTTATATCCCAATGGGTCTTCACCAAAGGCATCTTGGGCCAAGAGAGAGATTCATGGATATTCGATTAAAAGGAAGGCAGAGTGAAGAAGCTGGAGAGCAAGCAAAAAGCAGGTTCTCCCAGCTGGCATGTGGCGAAAGGCTTTTTACTGCATTAAAGGCGAAACTTCCTCATCAGAAATTTTGAGTCCGAGGGTGTATGGTTACATTTGTTGTGAATGTCTGTGGAGAACGTAAAAACATCCATGATTGAAAAGCAGTACCTGTTTTTGCTGTACTTCAGCAATCTTCAAAATGTGATGAATATAGAGCCTTCAAAAAACACCTGAGAAAAATGAAACCTTGAGATTTCATTTGAAGTAAACCCTACATTTACACACCAAGGGATGAAGGATCAACACTGAGCTGATCTGATGCAGAGCTTATGATTGGCATGCCTCGGTAATTACTGCTGTTTTCTAACTGCACATTTCGATAATAATCAGACCTGTCATTAAAGCACATTAACCAATATATATTCAGCATCGTACTGTTTAGATTTACTTCTGAAAAACACTCGCTCTTCAAAAGTAGCTGTGATGCTCGGTAAGTGAGGCTGCATCGCATCTGAAGTGACTTGAAATAGCATTTTTTGTGCTAGTTGCACACAGTTGAACCGCCCCCCCTCAAGGTGTTTTTGTTTTTGTTTCTTTTCTGAACAAATGTACTAAAATATATGCAGTTTGTTTTGAATTAAAAGTCCCTATAAATAAAAATAAACAAAGGAAGTAAACAGTGTTAACGGCAGGAGGTGGAATTTATTCATACGAGCAGCTCCTTTTTTTGCTTACAAATAAAGCCTATGTAAAAAAAAAAAATCAGAATTATTCATCATAATTTTACTTATTCCCCTTGTCATATATTCTGATGTGTTGATGTGTTACAGTGATTAAAGGGCAGGGCAGGTCTATGAAGTCTGCATTTTAATATTTGAATATGGCATCTGAAGAAAACTAAGATAAAAGTGAGGTGTGGGCAAGTGACCAAGCGAGTCAGTGCATGGCATTAGCGATCTGCTCTTTTGTGGTGGCTTTAGTAATGTAGACACATAATTGTCCCATATGCCTCTAAGCCATATAAGCAAGAGGTTTGAAGTCCAAAAGGCATGGGTGTGTTTTGCATATGCACCGTCTTACAGCATGGGGGCCATAGGCTGGCTAGTGATCATGCCCGTGTCTGCCAGTCTTTTTGTTTAGCATTAAAATGAACACCTTGTTCCATTATCCATGAGGGACCATCAGTAATGTGATAATGGGAGCCCTTCACTATAGCCTTCCTTTGGTCAAATCTGACAGAAAACCGCCCAAAAGGTTGACGATGCGCTTCGAACGCCATAAAGGCCTTCAAGACCAGGGAATTACCACGACATGCTGCGTGGCCACTCGAGCCTGCTCCCAGAAGTGGTCTCATTTTTATGTATAATTACCTCAAACATGGCAGACAGCATGTTTTTGATGGCACCAGGGGTGGAGAGGATGAGAGGACTGCTGTCAGACAGACAGGAAGACAGTTCATGCGAGGGAAACAAGCAGATGGTGCATGGAAACGTCACGCCGAAGCCTCACGCCTTCATCTTCTCTCTCTTCGTCCCTTTTCCCCTGTGAAGAGTTTGAAGAGCTGGCTTTGCGCTGCTCCTTTTGATTGATTATTCAAAATGGAAAATTCTACAGCCAGGCCTATTGTTGAGCCAGTAGACAGAAATCAAATAGCAAGAGAGAGAGAGAGCAGTGAGCAGCAAGAGCGTAAGGGTTGCGTACACGGAGAGGGTTTTTTTTTTTTTTTTGAAGAGCTGCAGAGTAGCCAAAGGCTAGGAGTACATCCACCTTCTTTCTGATCCCTGTGCTTAATGGCGTGCTTCCTTATCCTGCCGATCCCAGAGTGAAAATCTCCGTAAGCCATATTCAAGCCAAAAAAAAAAGACTGCGCAAAGTGCTTTGAAATAAAATGTAAGCATATATTTATTTTTATAGTTTAAAAGGACTGAAGGCCTTAGCAAAAACTCAGAGTCTGTCTGTGGAATTAATAAGCTGCTGTGAAGGTCGAAGCTGAAGAGGTTTATTACAGCAGCACTGTTTCCTTCAAATTTGAACAACTCCAGCTGATGAAACCATGGAAATCACATATTTTCTTAGTTTGAAACACTCAGGTACTAACACACTTACAGGAAAGGGTTGGCATTCAATGCCACAGCAGCTGTAATCCAAAACAGGTCCAACATTGTCTTTTATCACACTTGTGGGAGAGGTTCAAAGATAGTTATTGTCTCAGCCAAGTGACCACGGATTCTGACAGTGTCTGAATCTGTGACGGCCTTCATATTTTACCAAGTAGCGCAGATGGATGATGCACGCTGATGATGTTTTATTCTTCTGTGTTCACCACAGCCTTCTGTTCTTCAGGTGTTTTGATTGTACAGTCTACACAAATCAAATCAAAACTGACAAGTATTTTAGATCCATGTGGCTTAGTGTGACTAGGAATAAACATATAAGATTGCTGAACTCCTCGTCATTACTTACTGATTGTGGGTAAGTCATGGCTGGCTGATATCTGACTCTTGAATAAGGTTAGTTTTGGTGTGGTACTGGATCAAGTATTAGTGAAGCACAATGTTGTTTTAAAACTGTTTCAGAGTACACTATCATTTCTGTTCGCCCCAATTTTCTTGTTTTCCTTGTCTGATGTATGAATACTGACTCTTTACCTCTCCGTGGCAGTAAAGAGATTTAGTTGATTTCCTAACATTTGCTGTTCTACATCAGCATCTCCGAGACTTCATTAATCTCCAGACGTAGTGCAGAATCAAACATTTGCAAAACATTTGTGGGCAAAGACTTGTTTTTCCCTCCTCGACCTACAAGAGCACATGAGAGATGCTGTCTCTGTTTAGTGAAGCCTAGCACCTTTCTCTCCCTCTGCAGCGCCTCTTCTCTTCCGGCACAGGGATGAAATATTCATGCTAATTGTCGAGAAAGCTCCGAATAAAAGCACAGACAATCAAATGAAAGGGACCTGTCATGCTAGCTGTCATTAGAGGCCTAACTGTTGAAGCTGAGATATCAAAGAGTCCTTTTTGATATGCCTGTGCCCCGTGCAGACCCACTGAGCAGAGCTCCCCTTAAAACATGTTTATAATGAAGGCCCTTCATCAGGAGACTGTCTCTCTGCATCAGTCACTCAGCCCTCTCTCACCGACCTGTTCCCTCAGGCTCCATCCACTAACACCTGACTGTCTCTGCCTGTCTCTCTCTCTCTCTTTCTCTCTCTCACTCTGCCCCTCTCTCTTACTGTCTTTCTCTCTTCATCTTCCTACTGATGGTTCACAAAGTATGCAAAAGTTTGCATATTGCTTATCATTTGTGGTTAGCCATTAGCATTGTTTTTAAAATGATTAGAAATGAATGGTGAATCCACATAAGAAGTCATATTTCAACTATAATAAAGGCCTATGAAGAACAAGGGCATCTATATGATATACTGTAGTTATATAGTTCTTCAAGGGTTCTGTACTAAAGGCCATAGGTTATATAAAATCAACACTCAAAGAGCATATTAAAAGTACTTGCCTCTGTCTAGTTAATGGCTTAAGTAAAAAAAAAATTCAGCCAAGGACCATTGGGAGAAACGTTCAGCGGGCACCTACGCTCTTAGACCATTACGTAAATACATACCTGTTAAAATAACCATCTGTGCTGGTTTTCTCATTAGAATAAACAGAGCACTTAGAACAAATACAATGACAATACGCAACTTACCACTTCATGCTTATGTCAAGTTTGCCTTTGCTGCACTAAATGTGAAAGACTACAGACATCACTACAGTGTAGAGATGGGCCTGGGGTACCTAGCAATGACTTAACATGTTACACATACTTCTGCTGAAAAAAAGCCCCCAGGTAAACAACAACAGATTCAACAAGAGATGCAAATCACAGAGTTGAAAGAAGAAAAAGAGTACCACATTTTACTGTGTGTGTGTGTGTGAGAGAGAGAGAGAGAGAGAGAGAGAGAGAGAGAGAGAGTGCGCTGATGTGCTTTGAGTGGGAGTTAAGGGTATCTTACGGTGCATGTTATTATTTACAAAGAGTATTAATTAACATGTTTTTAAATCCCTGTTGTAGTTTTTTATTTGCAGTGCTGACAGATAAAGTAGTTTAGCTGTGTATACTGCTTCGGGAAAAGGAAATCAAACTGGTGATGCTCCTGCTTTTTTTCCCTTTTGCCCTGGCTCTCTTCTAAAGTAGATTTTCTCCTTTGTGCTGATTCTGTTGGTTAATTATGAAGCAATATAGATAAAGATTGGTTGTGGAAGGAAATGCCTAAATGCCTTTTTGGATTATAAAATATGAATCTCTTTTTAGCATCAGCAAATCTGATATCATGATAGTAAAAGCATGTGGAAGTAGACATGGGAGATTTTTCAAAAGAGGACATACATGTTATGTATGCAGGGGTTACTTTTGCTGGGCATTACATTTGATCAGTGTTTCATTAAAATAGCTGCTGCTCTTGACATTGTGTGAACATTTCACTGCAGAAATGGTCCAAAATACTTGGGCATAAAATCTACTTGCAGTCATCTATGTTAGTTTTGAGAGCATTTTTCACCTTTCTGTTGAAAGTTACTCTTTTGCACACATGAGGTTTTGTAATGTCGATAAGGACCCTGTACAGTGTGGGTTTGCTCTGGACTATCCAAACCTAAGCGGCTAGGGCTTTGTACGTTCAGCCTCTGACAGCTTCCAGTTGAGAAGCGCTGAAGGAAAACATGTGTTTAATCCGTCCTCTCTGGGCACCCTAGAATGCACAGCCAGTAGCCATTTGGAGAAAGTGCTGGTTCAGGATGTGTGGATGTGTCCCAGGGCACTGCTTTGATCAGCTCTGCCGCCACACTTCACCTAGAGGTGAAGCTCCTCTCTCCTGCTCAATGGCCCATTAGCCTCGGCTTTTCCCTCGTTATGAGCTACAGGCCCATCCCAGGCAGCCGGGGAGCATTTTCTGCTTCTAAATGCTATGCTGGAGCTGCGGCTATTGCAGCGATGCTCTCGAACATGTAGTTCAGAAGCGGGAAAATGTCATTATGTGTGGCTGCGTGAGGTGGTAACTGTAGTGAATGGTTGTTGGTACTAAAATAAATACTGTCATAAAATATGTGTCTGAGAGCGAAAAAGCTGGGTGTCGTTGCAAACGGACGCAGTGTGTGCACAGGTGCCTCTCTCGCTAATGAGAAAATGCTTTTAATGGCCTTTGATATTCAGTCCGTGGTACAGAAGCCGTCAGGAGGAGCAGTGAACTGGTTAACAAAATAATTGCACTGGTGCTGTTCACACACCCAGGCAATGTAGCTTCGTTTGCCAACGGTGGCAATTTTGAACAAAAGAAGTTTACTTTGTGTTTGTCAGGCAAGCGTAAAAAATATATAAAAGAAAAAGATAAGAAAAGAAAAGAGGACCGTATCTTGCGGCGGTAGAGAAATAAGAAGAAATAGATAAAACTCTGCCCTTTTTTCCCTGAGAGCTGTAGGCTAGACGGAGAATCTTCTCCTTTTTTGCGCTCATTTCCATAGCCGAAAGCAACAGAGCAGGTCGGGCTCTTTTTGGGCCGACAGAGTGACCCGGGATAGCAGATTACTCTGTTCACCTCAGTACCACGCTATAATCCACTGTGACAAAATATTTCCCTGAAAAATCTTCTGCATGCCATGTGTCAGCTAAGAGTAAGAAACGAGGCAGAAAAAAGAAACACAACTGCATTTTTTTTCTTCTTTCCTTTCTTCTTACCTCTTTCCGTCTCTGATATTTCCTTCTTCAAAGCGTGGAGCTCTCTACTGCGCCCTAGGGTTAATTAACATGAACCAAACAGGGAGTGATCAGAGAGAATAGGAAATCTCCACAGGTTAAGTGTCACATGGGGAATGTGTTGTCAGCAGTGGATCCCTCCCCACTCCATTCCTCTTTCAAAGTCTTCCAAAAAGAACCGGCAGTGCTGAAGAAGAAGTGCATTTACAGATGCCTTTTCAAAAGTTTGCATTCGCACTGTCAGAACTGAAGGGCTGCGTAGTTTGGGATTCAAACCTTTACATTTCACGTTCTGACATGCAGATGTGAGAGAGGAAGCCGTTTCACTCAGGAATTTTGTTGCACAGAGCTTTAACCTGGCAAATCGTGGCTGATCTATAGATAGACAGAGTTCAGAATACGATTAGATGCCCGCTTGACTGTCATTTATACAATAATGTCACAGTAGTTTAAAATATATAACCTATTCGCTACCTCTCAAACTAGTTAGCGCAGCTCTATAAAGAGGTGCCACAAACAGTTCTTTAAAGAACAATTATTGTTCCCTTAAGATCTATATGTTGTAAGGGAGATGTATTAAGAACCATTTATGGTATAAGGCACCTGTAATTAATTCAAAGATTTTTTTAATTAATGAACTTAATCATCTGGGGGTTTTGTAGACTCTACAGAGGTTCTTCACTCTCACACCTCTTATGGCACCTTTTTTTCATTTTGTATTTACATAGTTTAAAAACACCAAGTGTCCTTTACAAACCAATACCAATACAGACAGTCCAAATTGTCCATTTGCATTTATGTACATGAAGAATGATTTTATTATTCCCTGCCAAGTTACCATTTTGGTCCAACAACAATAACAGAGTGTACATTATAGGCATTATTTAGGTTCTAAAAAATGTTATTTGTGTTATCAAGTAAGATTAGATTTGGCTTGTATTATTTCAGACATACTACTAATGTTCCACTTGGACCCTATTTTTGTGAGCATGATCTCAATCACCAAACACTACATGAGTGCCTTAAGCTCTTTATAATTCATAATATCCCATTAAGAAGTGAGGGGATCACCTGTGATAAGGATATATTGTGAATTGCTTGTCTTACAGATACAAACGGAATGGTTTGGCAGTGTACTAATTAATACAAGGTCCTCTATCCCTCTGCCTGCCTCGCCGTTGACATTTGGTTCATGCTTGAGTGGCTGGCAGGCCGATTTCCATCTCTTGCATGAAGGTTGTGTGTGTGTGTGTGTGTGTGTGTGTGTGTGTGTGTGTGTAGATGGCTGAAGCAGTCCAGTGCACCGCCTCACAAGGACACCAGGAGACAGGCCTGCCTTCAGGAGATGGGATTAAGGTAGCGTGACAATCGTGGATTTAAGACACTTTCAGCCAATCCCACCGTACTCACAGGTTAGCGGTTCAATGGCAAATGGTAAAATTCAGACATGCATACGCATGAGGTGACTACAGGCCTCCATGACTCCCTCACAATTTATACACTGAAAGTGGACGGTCTAATTGGTTATGCAGGTTGTTGTGTTATGTCTGCATTGTGGGATGCATTGGTTTTTATTCACAGTGTTTTTTATTTTTCTGAGTGAAACTCCATACAAAAAAAGGAATACATTGAAAAAATGTTACAACAGATTTTATTTACAAAAATGACCTCATAGCACAATATATTGCTCTGTGCTAATTGTCAATTAAGATAAAGCATGTGAATATGGTGTCTGCAGCTGGTAGTATAGAAACCTGCTATAAAAACAGCTATTGTTTCTCCCAACAATATTATTTATATGAAAAATGATTCCATTGCCATGGACCGCATTAAAGCAGTGAAGTGCAAAACAAATGAGCATGTGTTGGCAATATTTGTCATTTTTATTTTAGTGTGTTAGCGTGGTCTGGACAACGAACGACTCCTGTAACAGTGGGTAAGCATCTTTCATTAACCCAGTGCTAAATCACTGGTGCTGAGGCCTCCTGGTGAACGACGATGTTTCATCATGGAGATGGCCACATTAATATGCAACCTCCCGTAATGTTTGTCTTAACCAGTTCTCAGAATATTACGATTACAAATAACTTGTATGTACACACTATGCACGGAGCCAGCAGCTTGTGCAAACAAGCTGAGAGTGGCAGCAGCCTGGAACAGATGATTAGAGCCACTTCACGGGCAATCATGATTAGCGCGGTTGGCTTTGCGCCATGACTCTCCCCATATCCTCGCGGACGCCGCGGCCCTGCTGCCGTTTGCAGGCCTGGAAGCACGCTGGCAGGAGGCGGAAGAGAGGAGGTGCCAGCGAGTCGTTTGTGGCCACAGTTTAAAGGATGGAGGCATGAAAAGTTAACAATCGTCTGTGGCACATCTTTCTGCTGCCAGCAAGTAGAAATTATGCACACCTCCCATAACCCATTCTCCAATTAACTGAACAATTCATTACACTTGTATTTTTATGTTTAATGAGAGTCAGTCGGGCAATGATTCAGGGCAGTTTCAGGCCCAGTGTACTTCCATAAAATGTCATTGTTATATATTGTTAAAGATGTTTCGAAATAATTGAAAGGGGCCATATCCTAATTTTTTCACACGATGTTTGATGTGAAACTATTGTACCCGGAACTGTTCATTTAGGTTAATATAAAATAAATGAATAATGTTTTACAGTGACTAAATAATTCACATTATATTGCATTATATTATATTATATTATATTATATTATATTATATTATATTATATTAAATTATATTATAATAATTCCATATTGTGATTATATTATTATATAATAACATTTTTCTTTTAGGTACAAATCCATATAATAAAGAGTGCTTTACACAAGAATTTAAGTGAACACTGAAGAGATAAAACACAATTCCAATATAACAATTGGATTGTCTAACACAATTCCAATATAACAATTGCACTGAGCCTGCATCAGCTCAGCAGGTCATCGGCAGTCAGTTGATCAGTGATGTATGTCAGTGCCAAAGTGAAAGTTAGCAGGAAACCAGTGAAAACTAAAATTCAAGCCTAATTAGGGCAACCTGGAGAGACAGCAGGACATCTAATTACATTAAACACATCCAACTACATTAATCACATTACAGTAGTCTAATCAAGTGGTTATTAAAGTATTCCCTAATATCTTGCATTTCTAGCATCTTGTTTGATATTTTGGATATGTTTAGACATGTATTTGGATAAGTTATAGCCGTCAAGGATAAAATCTGCATCCTTATTTTTCATCAGGCCCTACAGCAGTGTGAAGTTGTGTCACTAAATCTTACTAAACTGACATGTATATGTGTTATGTTTACAAACTACTCTACATTAAGGCAGATCAATAAGGATCCTTAAACAGAGCCTTGTGGGACACCATATTTCACTCTTCTATGTTCGGAAAATTAATTTTCCACAGAAAATGTAATAAAATAATAATAAAAAACAAATATATCACAAATACAACATTTTCTAACAGCTTATTTCCATGTGTGGACTTTACTGACTGGAGAGTGAAAGATATCATGTTTATCAGTTTGGTCTGAAAGCTTGACAAATATATCCTTGCGTACCGTTAGGAAAGGAATACTGCCTCTGGCTATACAGGCAGAGGAAACTATTATAGTCTTATTATTGTTTCATCAGTGTTCTGGGGTTCAGGAGCTGGACAGTGGATGAGAGCAGGATTGACCTCAGGGGAAAAGAGGGAGAATGGTGATAAGCTGTGCCCTCAGAGCAGACAGGCCTAAAGCAGCTACTGATCTACGACATAGTAGGAAACTTAGGTTTTGGGCATTTATATTGCATGTTTTATTGAGGAACACCTGCAAAATAATCCATATATGCATACTTACAGATTATATTAAGTTAAAATGTATTTACATCCTGAAGAATCAGAATCAGAAAACTTTAGTGGTTCCAGAGGATGTAATGACTGCAAAACACAGAGGCAAGAATAATGTGAAATATAAAGTAAAATCTAAATAAAAATTTGCAGAAAAAAATGTACAGAAATACAGGAAATAAATATTATACATATATAAAACAGTTGAGTAAACTCTACTGACACAAATGGTAGTTTGGAGTAAGAAAAGTTATATAGTAATATGTGCTGCACATCTGTAGAAAACGAGTAATCTCAGAGAGCAGGAGGGAGCGAGGGTGTGAGGAGCAGAAGACAGGGGCTTTCTATCATGTTTTTCATGCTGTTCCCATCATGCCCCTACAAAGGCAACAGAGTGGAAGCTTGATGAGAGCTGCCTCTGTTGTCTCAGTTTGAGCCTCATAAAAGGAAGCGGTCCTGACAACACCAAAGGCTACAGCTCCCTCTGCCTTAGCCAGAGAGAGAAAGTGAAAGAAAAGGGGGAGAGAGAGATGCTCTCAGAAGAGCTGTCCTTCACCAGAGCCCATATGAATGCCTAGAGGGGAAGGGGGGGGGGCATATTTGCCGTTATACACTACCTACTACTCTGCAGCATAGAGGCCTCAGTGAGAAAAATATGAAATAATCATAATTAAGAAAATATTAATCGCACTGGCATCCTCTGAGCCTCAGCATTCTGCAGGAGTTAGCCTAGTTACTTCCTCCAGCCAAGCCTATAGGCCTCTTCGTTCCCAAAGCACATCCACGTGGCTGCAGGCTGGAACAAACACAAGCACGTGCCACTATCACTGAGATCTATTCTATAATTAAACACACCATGCTATACAGACACATGGATTTTGGCTTGCCACAGGCGTCGATGGAGTACACCCAGTTAGAAAATGAGAAAGAATCTGTCAGTCCTGTCTGGGATACAATATAGGAGCCTTCCCAGAAAGCCGCTGTACTGATGTAGTCTCTCTATATGCTCACGGTTGTCGGAGTGTAGGAGGTGATTCAAGTCACACTTTACTGTACTGGAACATGAAAGTGGACACCTGTTTCTCATGAGTTTCCTCTCTTCTGCTGGAAGAGAATCCTCACGGACACTTCATACTGTTATACTACTGTCACAGTACAATTTATAATAAGAAGTGGGAAGAAAAGTAGTAAAATAAATAAATTAGTGCAATTTATTTATGTAGTGTTATTGTACTATTTAAAATACTGTGTGTGCCCAAATAAAATTATAAACTATAAATAGAATGATAAATTAAAGAGGAATTACCAGCGATGATTTCTTTGACCATCTGCCATTTGAAAATGCCACTCGTTTCTCTACACGTGTGTGCTTTTGCATCCCGCCAGTGCTGGGGCTCATTCTGCGTTTGACATTCACGAGGATAAGGTCCTATCTGAATGATTGAGTGTCAGTGTTTGCGATGACAAATTGCACGGCTTCAATCTGGGAGAGAGTTCCCGTCAGGTTTTGTCGGAGGTCCCTGTGGGCCGGCCTTGAGCTCAACAGCATGTTGTACATCCACATAAAAAGGAAAAAATATGGGAGGTACTCTCGTCTTTATGATGCAGAGATTAATCTGTCAGCGTGGCTCGGCGTAAATCTACTCCCTGCTTTTGCAAAATACTGTTTTACTCTCCGTTACACTATATTTTATCTTTTATTGGCAATAAACATAAAACAGCACAAAGGGGTAATGTTCTCATCAATATTATTACAAAATGACAATAAATTTGCTGGCTTATAAACTTTTGAAGGAATTCCTACTCCAGCCACACAGAATAAGTTCAGTACATTTGGAAATCCACTTTCTGTCTTAACAGCGGCTGCAGTATGTGACTTTTGAAGTGCTCACAGTATTTTGATCAAGTATTCAATTCAATTCAATTCAATTTTATTTATATAGCGCTTTTAACAATGGTCATTGTCACAAAGCAGCTTTACAAA